>JAFEMH010000734.1:0-412500 GCA_022495995.1 Adenophora triphylla var. japonica
GCGGAGTGCTAGCTCGAGGCATGGGGCGAAGGAACTAGTAGGGACCCTGGTTGAACCTTCGGACTTTTAATGCAAGCATCTTCTTATTCAGAGCAAGTATTTGGATTGGTTTCTTCATCGGTCACCCTAGTGCGGAGAAGATTGATGATCTCAGGCTTTCATTTTGCTAGGGGATTCTTTTGTAGCTAGCGACATTTTGCGAAGGAGCGAGGCTCGGTCGATCACTGCTAATGTGCGAACCGATCCAACTCGGGATTTTCTTGATGGGGATTGGTACGAGAGGCGAGGCAAAGGGATGCATGGAAAGACGCAAGCTTTGGATAGGCCCAATGTCTTCAAGAGGCTATCGGAGTCTGTCTTTGATCGTCTCGAGGGATGTTACTGGCCGAGGGCTCAAAGCGCAAGAAGGATCGCGAAGACGGTGGTGACCATGTCCGCCGGCCTACCAAGTCAATGAAAGGCTAGATCTTAAGGAGTACCAAGAGATTGCTTTGATAGATCAATAGTTTTGTTTTATTAGTCTTTTTTTTTTCAAGATTGTTAGCTTAGTAAATTAGTCGTTGTGGTTAGGATTTCCCTTTTGTCATTAATAAAATGCGTTTGATTAGCACGTGGGGTCTTAGCCTGATGGTTAGGATTCATGGCTTCCAACCTGGAGGTCATGGGTTCGATTCCCACAAAGGTTAGACATTGCCCCTAGCATAGCTAGGCGCCTCGTGAAGTGCATCAAGGGGGAGCGGTGAAATGTGTTGATCCCCTTCTTTCACGTTTGATTAATAAAAGGACAAAAGTAGATTTGTTTATTTGATTAGACCGAACCCGGAGGCTGCCTACGTTCCTCTTTTACAGCAATTAAATAAGAGGCTCAGGTCTAACGTAGTTCATTTTTGAGAGAAAAAAGGACAAAATATGGTTCCAGGCCGAAGGATAATCTCGCCCGAGACAAGGCCCCACTTTTTTTTTTATGCACACCCTTTCTTTTGCCCAGACCGCCCCTTTGGGTTTTCAATCTAGCGGGCTTCTTTTCTTGTGCAAGCTCTAATTTTTGCCTGGGCCGTCCTCTTCGGGATTTTCAACCTAGCGAGTGATTTCTTTTTAGGAGGCCAAGTCACGCGAAGTATTTCTTGAGCTTGTCCATGTTGACCGGCTTTGGTAGTTGATCTCCGTCTAGGTCCACCAGCTGAAGGGCTCCCCCTGAGAATATTTTCTTCACGATGTAGGGTCCTATCCATCTTGGTCCCCATTTGCCTAGCGGGTTGAAAGGTCCAGGATGATGCTCATGGAGAACCAGGTCACCTACTCTGATGTTCCTTGTCTTGACCTTTTTGTTGAAAGCTCTTGCCATTCTTCTTTGGTAAGCTTGGGTGTGCTCGGCTGCCTTCAGCCTCCTTTCGTCTAGCAGGGCCAACTCTTCGTATCTGCTTTCTAACCAGTCGACCTCGTTCACTTGGTTTTCTAGGAGAACCCTAAGTGATGGTATTTTCAATTCTATTGGCAAGACAGCCTCCATTCCGAATGTAAGGGCGTAGGGAGTCTCTCCTGTAGTTGTCCGGACTGAAGTGCGGTATCCCCATAGTGCGAATGGTAACTTGTCGGGCCGCCTTTTCCACTGGATCGCCATCTTTTCGATGATGGTTTCGATTGTCTTGTTTGCGCTTCAACTTGCCCATTCTGTTTGAGGCACATCGTATAGAGACGACTTGTGCCTTGTGATTTTGTACTCGGTTAGGAGGTGATCGGTTTCCTTCTCGAAGTGTGACCCATTATCGGATATCATTTTTGCGGGACCCATGTATCGGCATATGATGTTACATTTGATGGAATTCCCGTGACCTTTACGGCATTCAAAACCTTGTAGGAGGCGGCCTCGACCCATTTAGTGAAATAGTCGATGGCTACTAGGACGAAGCAATGCCATTGGCTCCTGTGGGTGTGACCTTTCCAATCACGTCTATCACCCATTAGTCGAGAATGGCCAAGGAGAAGTCATAGGGTACAGCGGGGGAAGGCGGTGTATGTTGAGGGTTGGCGTGTATCTGACACTTGTGGCACTTCTTAACCATTTTGGTACAGTCGGCTTCCATGGTTAGCCAAAAGTACCCTTGTCTGATGATCTTTTTGGCGAGCATGTTTCCGCTCATGTGGGTTCCACATATGCCTTGATGAACATGGTCCATTATTTCTCGGGCCTCTTCCTCGGTGGCAGAAAGGAGGTTTTCTTGGGAATGTTTCTTGAATAGACGGCCAGCAGTGATGACGTAATTAGCGGCCAACCTCTTAAGGGCGATCTGATTCTTCTGGTCTGTCTCAGGTGGGATGGTTCCATCTAGGATGAAATGCCAAATGTCATGGTACCACGGTTTTTCTTCGGAGTTCTCAACAATGGCGCATTCGGATAACCATTTGTCTTTGCAGTCATGGAGATCTATAACGGCGCAGTAGGCAGGAGTTGCACGCTGTGTTATTTTGAAGGGTTTGACTGCCTTCCCTTTAGGAATTTCAACCAAGGAAGCGAGTGTAGCCAATGCATCAGCAAACCAATTTTTGTCTCTAGGGAGATAGTGGAATGAGACATCCTGAAATTGTTGCGCCAACTCTTGGAGGTGGGCACTGTATCTTTGAAGGGTTGGATCTTGGACCCTCCACTTCTTTAGTATCTGATTGATGATTAACTGTGAGTCCCTAAATACCTCGAGTTCAGTCACGTTGCGTTTTAGGGATGCCTCAAGCCCCGCTATGCAAGCTTCATATTCTGCGGTGTTGTTGGTGGCGTCAAAGTCAAGACGTATTGCCAGTGGAGTATAGATGTTGTTAGGGTCTATCAACAACATTCCGATGCCGAACCCTCTCTTGTTGGCTGCGCCATTGAAAAATAATTGCCACTTATTTTCTTCTTCTATACTCATGATGTCCTCATCAGGGAAATCGCGGGTCTTCCCCCTTCGCTTCGTCACAAGGAAATTCGGCCAACTGATCTGCGAATACACTCCCCCTGATGGATTTCTGAGTGACGTAAGTGATATCATATCCCACGAGCATGAAGTACCATTTGGCCAGTCTCGAAGACAAATTTGATTTGTCTAGGATGTATTTCAATGGATCCATTCTTGCAATGAGACAAACCGGGAAGGCTTCCATATAGTGCTTTAGCCTTTGTGATACCCAAACAAGAGCAGCGCAAGACTTGTCGAGTGGAGAGTAGTTGATTTCGCTGCCTTGGAATCTGTGGCTGACAAAATATATGGCATTCTCTGTGTGTGAGGCAGGCTATTCTTGAGCGAGCATAGCCCCTAGTGCATTGTCACTGACCATGAGGTATAGCTTTAAGGGCTTCTCCTTGTGTGGTGGAACCAGGATGGGTGGGGAAGTTAAGTAATGCTTAACTTTCTCGAATGCTTCTTGACATTCTTCGGTCCACTCTTGAGGTGCATTTTTCTTGAGTAGCTTGAAGATAGGATCGCACATTGTAGTCAGTTGATTGATGAATTGACTGATATATTGGAGTCTGTCCATGAATCCCTTTACTTCTTTCTGTGTTCTGGGTGGAGGCATGTCTATATGGCTTTTATCTTGGCGGGGTCTGCTTCTATGCCACGCTCTGTAACTATGTACCCTAAGACTTTTCCCTTAACCACTCCGAATGAACATTTGACGGGGTTGAGCCTCATCTTGTGCTGTCTCAGTCGATTGAAGAATTTTCTGAGATCTCTGAAGTGCTGACCATCTGTCCCCTTTGAGTGAACAATCAAGTCGTCCACATATACCTCTATTTCTTTGTGGATCATGTCATGGAATAGTGTAGTGACTGCTCTTTGGTAGGTAGCCCCAGCATTCTTGAGACCAAACGACATGACCGTGTAACAGAACGTCCCTGTAAGTACCCAAATCCGGATCGTCCAAATCCGTCAGAAAGTTAACCGAAATCCGTTAACTGGCCCGCTCCAGGTTAACCGAAACTCGTTAAACTCCCCGTTGCTGTGCCAACGAGACGTCCCGGGACTGCCCCGTGCATCCCGACGTCGAACCGTACTTAACACGTGTCATCACACGTAAAAGCACGGCTTTCCCTGAAAAACGCATTTTTCGGCACTTTCCGGGGGCGTTTCGGACATTTCCCGGACTGTTATTTTAAAAAACGGACAAAACCGGGACCGGGGAACGAATTCCCACATAACTGGTGACTCAGAGGGGCACGTGGCAGCCATGCCACCTCCCTCTAGTCACCCTTCAATCAAATTCAAAGGGAAAAGATCAAAATACCCCTAATTTGCAAGCCAAGTCGTAGGACTCACTGTGCACTTTTCACGAAATTGCCCGGCCAAGTCCCAGTTTCCAAAATACCCAAAAACCCCCTGGATTCGGTCCAAATCCGTCAGGACTCCTCTTGCAATTTTCACCTATAAATAGAAGTTCTTTGTCAAAGCAAAAAAAGGGAAAATTTTACTCCAAAAATCACCACCCTCTCGGCCTAAGCGGTTTTACCCCTTCCGAGCTCCCGTTTTGTCTCGATTCGCGTGAAACCTTTGTATTTCGATCAAATACGCACCCTACTACTTGAAACAACCTTTCGAATCACTTTCCGTGTCCCGTACACACCTCCCGAGCCAAAGGAGTCGACCCTAGCCATAGGTATAACTCCCTCTCTCTAAATCTCTCGTTCCGTCTCGGTTTACGCGCCAATCGCTATAACCGTTTCGAACGTCGTTATCGAAATGTAGACGCCTCAGTCTAACGGGGTCCGATACGTTTTAGCCCTCGATCCTCTTCTCTTTCCGTAAGAGAAGTAATCACGGGTTAAAACGGCGTTCCGAGCCGTTCCGATTACTTTATTGTCATTTATCAATTCCGAATCGATCGATCCGTTGATCGTCCTTTAATTTCTATCATTTACAAATCCTAGCCGTTTGGCCTCGTTGATCGTCATTTACAATTCCGAGCCGTTTGGCCTCGTTGATCGTCATTTACGAATCCGGATCGTTTGATTCCGTTGATACCGCACTTTAAATATTGTCATTTACAAAGTCCGACCCGTTTGGATCGTGATAGTATTTACTTTTCAAAAGTCCGAAGTCGCAACCCGATTCGTTGATCGCATATCATTTAATACGCATTTTTCCCGTAAAAATCGTTAACAATGTAATGCCCGGTTCAAAACCGGAGTTCGTCCGTCGAACTCTCTTTCAAAACGCGCGAAATGACGTTCGGCCTCCGAACGCTCATCTTCAAACTAAAAGCCGCCATTTGACACTTAAAATCATTTAATACGCATTTTTCCCATAAAAATCGTTAACAATGACTCGCATGGTTCAAAATCGACGTTTGCCACGCAAACGCTCATTTCAAACTCAAAACCGAAGTTTGCCACGCAAATGCTCATTTTCGTCTCAAAATCGACGTTTGCCACGCAAACGCTCATTTTCGGCTCAAAATTGACGTTTGCCACGCAAACGCTCATTTTCGTCTCAAAACCGACGTTTGCCACGCAAACGCTCATTTCAAACTCAAAACCGACGTTTGTCATTCAAACGCTCGTCTTTTCAAACAAAGTCACCTAATCAAACGTTTGTCATTCAAACCAAGATTAAGCTTGTCATTCAAGCCCCCATTTCAAAAGACACACACACACACACACGATTTCGAGAAAGGTAGAAAGACTCGTCATGCGAGGCGTTTCGGGCGATCTCGTAATACTCTACCCGAAACGTAACTTGACCTCCGAACCTAACAATCTCTGGTACTAAAAAGCTTTTTACTCGTTTTTGCTGCCAATAAAAATGATCCCCTTTTTCAAAGCCTTTTCCTATGTTTTTGCTACCAATAAAAACGACACCTTTTCACAATAGCCGTTTCTCAACGTTTGGGCTCAAAATACAAAAACCGCGTGGCGACTCCTCATTTTTCCTTCCCATGAAGCGAGGTCTCAGACACCAACCCCTCCGCGAAAGACAACCGCCTTTCCGCCCTCCGCGCGAAGATCGGGTAATTTCGGTTGGCGACTCCATTTGGGGAGAAGATACTTTTTCAAAACTACCGTTGTTTTCTAAAAAGCCTTCCGTGGGTCAAACTTTCGTTTACCCTTCCTCGTTTTCGTGTGTGTGTGTTCCTTTAAACCTCGAACGGTTTTTGCTTCAAAGGCATTACATTGTCAACTTTTCAAAATCTTACCATGTTTGTGCATCCCCATTCATGTTTGATTTTCATGCTATCTTTTGAACTGCGCATCAAAATTCTTTAAGACACATTCTGAAAAAATCTCTGTTTTACTCAGAAAAAGAATTTTAGTGACCGCACACTACGCGCACTTGCTGCCTCGGAACACCGCACTTCACGTGCACTTGTTGCCTCGGTACACTGCACACTACAACCCCTAACCCGGGATGGCCTTATCGGTTGCACTCCAGGTTGGTGCACGAGACACCTTTCGGGGGCGCACGGGGTCGTCCCAAACATCCCATCCTAGCCCGTGTAAGCCATGCACTCTTTGTGTCACACTTTGTCCAAGACCCCGGTTGGTTTTTGGCTTAGCTCGTGTCATAAAGCCTAAGTGTATGTTTTTCACGCCGGGCCCCGCTCCGAGTCAAGCTCGAGAGTTTGAGACCGAAGGTCGTTCCCGACCCGAAGTCTTGAGCTTTTCAGCCTTGACTTTGACGCGGAGCTCTGCCGAAAAATATACCCGAAGGTTCAATGTGACGCCGTGTCACCAAACCTCGCCCATTATGTATCGTGCCGGCCACAACTTGGCCAACGCTAAAAAGCTAAGGTCTCTCGCACAAGCGAGTCGGGAGAGGTCATGCCCAAATTTTGGCACGATCCCGCCTTAACTTAAGGACGTTGACTTCGACCGTGGCCCGTACGTCACACACGTTGAAAGTTTGCGTGATCGGCTAGCCTTAAGTTCACTTTTTCCTTTGTCGGTGGAACTCGCTTGCCTTATCGGACCTCGCTCGGGATAGTCCGTCTGAGAAAGATGATCTACAATGGAAACGAGGGGCTTATAAGCGTAGTGACGAGATCCAGTGATTAGAGCTCTAGGATTAGTTGCGAAAAAGAAGACTCGCTCTTTTCCAACCGATTAGGACTACGAGAAAACGCGCTTTAAGTAAACATTAATCGGTAAGCGCACATTGCACAAGCCCGAAAACCTTGAGCCAAATACCCTTTTCCGAAGCCTAAACCCTTCCTTTCGTTCCTGCGGCGAGCGAGAAAGTGGTTGATTTCCGGGTCGGCGCCTTGCCGGGATCACGATAACGGCGGCGTCGAGACGGTTCTTCGGTTCCCTCGGTTCCCTCGGCCCGGAAATTTCCGACATGTCTAGCTCACCGAGAAATCGTGACGGGGAAGGACCCCCGCCACCGTAACGAGATATGACATTGGAAGAAGCCATCCGGGCTTGTGAGGTTCACAAAGAGGCGAAGAAGATCGGCGGAATTTCGTGGTACGGCTTCGAATGAGCGTGGTATAGCGGCTATCCCCGGTCGGACGGTACTTTTGTCTGGTCGAGGATGACGATTCCCGAAACCGGTTCACCCAAACCTTCAATCGGGTTCCTCCCCCGCCAACTTACGGGATGCCTTCCAACCAAGGAAAGCAGTAGGACCTAGGCTCCATGTTGCCACCTCTCGGGGCAACCACTGTCATTTTGGTCGGCCCAGTGCTACTCCTATCACTCTCAATACCACCGGCGCACCGGACCATCTCATATGCCAATATCCCTCAATACCCTCCGGGTTCGTCCCGTTGCCTATACGAATCCTAAACACCGGGGACAAACCCCGATCTGATTCAGAAAAGGCTCCCGTATATCTCATATATACCAAGCCTTCCACCTCCAATCACTACCGCTCACGTGGTAGCACCGGCGCCGAGCCTCACGAGTCCACCACTGGACCCAACCTTAGCTGGATGGTCGAGCAAATGAAAGACACGAAAGCCACCATGAGCGGCTCAAAGCGGGGAAACGCTCAAATCCACGAGATCCGGGAATGGTCACGCCTCTCCCTGCCAAGTTCGGAATGCGGAGATGGACCGATTCGACGGAACCGAATGTCCTCAAACGCACGTCGACACCTACGTTCTCGGCATGAGAGCAAAAGGAGCAACCCTCCGGCAAATGGCCGACCACTTCCGGCATACGCTCAAAAGTTCGGCGTTACGATGGTTTCGAGGGTCAAACTGCGGATCGCCACACACAGGAACGGATCGGTAACATCTTCTGGGCGGTACGGATCCAACTTAGAGTGGGAAACAAGTCGCGAGGACTTAATCACCCTGAGCGAGCGGATGAAAGTGTTGGGGAATTCTACAAGAGATGGAGCTGGAAACTCTCAGAGATCATGGAGCCACTCTCCAAAGATGAACAGATGCGGATCTTCAAGTCCTGCTTAAGACCGTCCATCGAGAACTCTCATCGGTCACAATTTCTTCCCGGATCTCCGGGCCATGGTCAATGCCGGCTCACGGTTCGAGAAGGATCTCAAGGAAAAGTTGGCTCTTGCCACGGCCATATAAATACCGCTCGGCGGTTGCATTCAATCCCGCACCGGCCCCGGCAAAGGGAAAGATACGTCGTCGACTACGTCCATCGGGGACAACGGTCGGGTAACGAAACCCGGTCCCACAAAGCAACAATTCTACTCGAAGCGGCTGCCGTACACTTCGACAAGTTGGACATGCCACTGAGCAAGATCTTTGGAAGGGTTAATCAAGGAGGGTCTCCTTAAGCCCGTTGCCAATTACAAACCCAAAATTCCCGTAGCCAATGCGGACAAGAGCAAATCTTTGCGCCTTCCATCGGTATCACGGCCATACCACTGACAACTGTGTGGGGTTACGATACGAAATCCAGAACTTGATAGAAGAAGGCAAGTTGGAGCGCCCCGTGGGCCCAATACGATCGGAAACCCTTTTCCGAACAATAACAGCGTGAATTCCATTGAGTGGGTGCCCAAGAAGAGTGCCACGGAACCGGTTTCTCCGCCTCTTTCAGTGGATCCTCCTCTAATGTCCACATCGGCTACGATGTTTGCGGCTGCTCACTTTGCACAGTACGAGTCAGAAACGGTCGGAGCAATCCTCCGAGAAAACAAAGAAGAAATCCTCTCAACGACAGGCGAGAGAAAGATACGAAGGCTGGAGATACCGGTGTAGGTACACTTGGAGAACCCTCGGGAGGTTCGACTACTACGTCTTGTACTCCGGCCAGTCCTCTTTGCCTCCGGGCCATGCGGCTTTAGAGCGGACGGGGTGGGAAAGCCGAAAAGTCCGTGAGGAAACCGAGTCGAGACCACAGGACAGGAATACCTCGGATCTTGGTAATCTTCTTGCCCGGTCGGAAGCCTAACCCTCAGCGGGATCGGCCAAGATTCAATTTGTCCGGCTTAGAGCTCGGACCGGCAAAGGAAGATCAAGGTCGGCTTGGCAATCGCACTCGATCAATGTGCTAACCAAGGCGGCAACCGCCACGGGCGGCCTCAACACACTCCTGAGGTTCCACGGCAAAGGCTTTACCTCGCAAGAGGAAGGCAGGAAACGGATGGGTGGATGACTCTCCTTCTACGGATAGAGGCGAGATCTACGACTCCCGTTTGTATGGCGGTATGATCACGTTACGTGACGAAGACCTACCGAGAGATGCCTCGGGGCACAACGAAGCTCTGTACATCACTCTCAAACTCAACACCATATCACTCCCGGAGTATTGGTAGATAACGGGTCAGCCGTTAATGTCCTCCCTCTCGGCATGATGCGAGCTCTCCGCATCCATGAAAGCCATCGATTCCGTCGGCTCGGACTATCAAGGCCTACGACAACTCGTCTCGTCCCATCACAGGGACGGTGACTCTGGAACTCGGTTCGAAACCCCAAATGGTGCCGGCAAAATTCCACGTGATGGACATTCCATCCGAGTTCACGGCTCTTTTGGGACGCCCTTGGCTACACCACATGAAAGCCATAGCTTCCACTCTCCATCGGTGTGTTAAAGTTCATTAACCGGCGGGAGATCTTGAAGTCATCCGAGGGGATAGTTTCCTCATAGGAAACGAAGCCGAGATAGTGGCGTGTCGCACTCGGGCACGGGGTACCTCCTTCGAATCAACCAAGGGACTATCGGGGCAAATCTCATCGAGAATCCCTCGAGTCCGGAGATGCTAACTATGTAAACGTACTCGAGCGGGCGGACCACAGAAGCGATCCGATACATCAAGTTCAGCTGTCGTTTCCAACATTTGGAGCGGATTGGAAGGAAACGCTGAACATCGCCATGATGCGGGCACATAAACCCCGATCTCAATCGGAGATTCGTCGGCATTCTCCAAACAAACTCTCTGGCCCCGCCAGTGAAGAGATTTTTGTGATAAAGGTCAACAAGCACCGTCATTCTCGTGATGAATGCATGGAAGTTGTATGGGATGTCCTCCACGAGGAACTACCCATTGCACCCCTCTTCTCCAACGAAGAGCATGATGTTTTCTAGTTTGCTCCAACAACGCAACCGGATGCAATACGACCCTACACACGGATTGAGCGATCGAGATGACGATGAATCTGGACTCTCGGAGTCGAGGACGCGGCGGACCGCAGCGGACCTTTGCATTCACATGCTTTCCAGTTTTGAGGACGGAACTCCTTGATCGGGTCACCTACGACCAAGGTTCCAATACCATGGAAATTGTCAAGCTCAACGTCCGGTCTGAGACGGCTATCCGACAATTGGAAGTTCTTGGTTGACACGACGAAGAATCCCTCGATCAAGTGATTGACGACGACTTCGTCAACATCATCTATTCCGAGATATCCCGATGATACCAAGGATCCGGTCCTTATCGTCGGTCTGCAATACCAAGGTCACCCTCGCGGCCTTTGCTGCTCATGGTAAACGAGGCTTTGGCCAAGCGAGCTCGAGCTCATCACTACTTAAAGTACCGGCCCGGTGGCAAGCCCGTGCCGTCGGTCAAGCTTATACCCTCAGCGCCGCCGAGGCCAAGGGCAACGGCGAAGGAGACCAAGCTCCTCACCTGCTACAAGTCGAGATCAACCTCGGGAACGCTTGGCGGCCACCCGAAAACATACGCGAAAGTCTTCCCCGCAAGCGAGTCGGCTTCCGACATAGGAAATGACCACCTCGGCATCAACATGCTCCGGTTCGATTCTGCTCCCGGCCGTCACGGCCGGATTCGAGACATCACGCCGATCGGCCCTAGCTACGATAGACTTGGCGATCGAGCGAGATCACGAGGCTGTCAACATTGCGGAATTCAATACCCCGTGGGGTCAATCAACAGATATGGGCGAACTTCTTGGTAATCGAGATCATGGAAGGCCGCATGGAATGTCCCGGTCCAGACTTCCTTCGTCAACGTAATCCAAGTGTTCCGCCATTCGGCGATTTGAATGTAATCACGGTTACGGACACTAGTCGAGATGATGCGCACCTACGGAGGCTGCTTAGCTCTCGCAAGGAAAGCCCTCATGGAACTAGCCGCTCAAGAAAGTCGTCTTTGGGACGAAGATCAAGCTCGAAAAGACCTACGGGGACCGAAGCCCTTAAAGTGTCACGGGCGGCTTCGGACGAGAAAGCTAGAGGCCACTCTAGACCGGTTCGACCTCAAGAGTTTTGCTCATGGCAACTTCACGACTACCGTCTGTTCTCATCCAACCCCTCTGCGCCGAGGCAAGGGTGGTCAACGGTCCCGATGACCTAGGAGATGGAACGACACGGCGAAAGAATCCCGGCGCTTACCTTCCCGAGGAAAGCAAGTTCTGTGAAAGCGACGACGAAGAAGATGAAACCTTTCTCTTCCAAGCCGGGCATGAAGTCAACAAAACCGGACTCCCGAGGGTCACGGGAGGATGGGAACGGATCATTTTGCACTTAAATTGAAAGGCCAACTCGGGGAGGAAGGTCTATTTAAAAACAAGAGGAGGATGGAAATTCGTCTCGAGCAACTACTCGGGAAATTCCATAGTCTACGGCATTCGTTTACGAAATGATCAAGCGGGACGGCAACCGATTACATGGGCGAGATGTTCGGGAAGCCGTGTACTCACCTTCGACATACCCGCCACTCGAGATAAAGCGAGAGGAGAAAACTCTCCCGATGGAGGTTTACCTAGGCTGCCGCACGCGGTTCAAAGAAGCACTTGGCTATTCTCACATGGGAAGAAACGCGAGGCATTAACTCTCGACGCGAGGTTCGCTGCAAGAAGGTTGATACTGAGCCCGGAGCGGAGGAAAACTAGCAAATCACGAGTATTGCCGGACCCGACTCCAGAATGCCACTGAGTATGCTCGGCAAGAAGGAAAGGAACGCGATATACCGTGAAGAGATCAAGGAGACCGTTCGCTTAAGCCGAGAACTCTCCAACCTGCCCCGGAGGGTTAGCACACGGTTCGGTTCGGGCAACCATTGTTGTGCACGACATTCGAACAAGCTGCGTCAAGCGCAGGCTACCTCCCCGCGAGAGGCATCCAAGCCGGTATCTGGGACGAGAATCCGTCAAGCTGCCGAAGCTCCCTGGAATTCATCCCCCATCAATGAGTTGAGGGAAGACATATGGCCCTATGCTACGAGGAATCCTCCTCTAACTATGGCTCAACTCGGAGCGGCACTGTTCGAAGGGACCAAACTGATGTCGGCGTTCTAACCCGATCGGGTCAAATCCATGCATTACCACCTAAGGCCACCAAAAAGCCGACGGGCCAGTGCAATCCGGCCGGCCCGAAGACGCAAGTTCCTTGAAAGAGGACCCGATCCTCACCCAGCTCAAGCAGACTCAGGCGAACATTTCTCTTTGGTCTCTGCTCACCTCCTCTTATCCTCACAAGCTCAAGCTAGAGGAAAGCCTGGCCCGTACCATGGTCCCCGTGGGCGCAACCCCAGATGAAGTCATTCAGATGATTGGCAACATCCACTATGGCAACATAATCACCTTCATAGATTTGGACCTTCCAAAATTTGGGGCTGATCACAATGAGCCACTCTACATCACAGTCAGTGGACGAGCGTCGCCTTCCCCGCGTGTTGGTAGACGGAGGTTCCGGAATGAATGTCTTGCCCGCCAAGATGATGGACTGCTTGACATCAAGCCCACGAGATCTTAAGCCTTCGGTCCACCTTTGTCGAGGCCTATGACTCTACTTCCGTACGGTTCTCGGGGTTGCTACTCTCAACATACGGTTCGTGAGCGGGTGATCCCCACTTGAATTCCAAGTGTTGGACATTCCAATCACTTTCACTGGCCATCCTGGGGCGTCCATGGCTGCATCAAATCAATGGCATGGCACCCATCCTTCATCGGTGCCTTAAGTTCATGCAAGGCAACGAGCTAACCACGGTCTACGGCGACGGCGTCACCGAGGGGACCGGCACCAATGACATTCCGGTGTTGGAAATCAAGCATAATGACGACATGCCATTAAGCGGATTCACTGCGGAGACCTCCAAGATCCAAATATGCAACGTGGACCTTCCACTGTCTCACGACCGATTCCTCCCGCCATGAGGATGATGAAACTCATGAACTTCATCCCGGGGCGGGGCTCGGCAAAAGGCTGCAAGGCCAACACCAAGTTATTGAAGTCAAGGACCACACCACGGTCCGGGGGCTTGGCTACGTGCCAACAGGCGACATCAAGGAAGGCAAAGGCTCGCCCGCACCAAGGCGACGGCCGCAAAGGGAACCTCAGACGGCACACCCAATCTCCGGCCTTACGGCTTTGACCTCGCTCATTACTTCACCAAGGGAACCGACAACGAAGCGAGGGGACCGACAAGGGAACCGCAGCGAGCGAGGGGACCGACGGCGGAACCGACAAGCAGCAGCCGAGGGGACCGACGGTGGAAGCGATGAAGATGAGAAAGAAGCATGGATAGTCGTCACGAGACTACGGGAAGAATGGAACAGCTAGCACGGGACCTCAGCGTTTGAGAGGACTCAAAGCTAATCCGATAAGGAGCGTTCCTCGACATCACGGCTCTACTGGACCAGCTGCCACCACAGTCCGGCATGAGTACACATTCAAGGGAATCCCGAGACTTGGAGGAGCAACTCAAGGTACTCTCCATGGGAAACAAGTTGTTCGGATCAGCCGCCGAGGCCACATTCGAGACGGTAAGTCCAAAGCGAAGGAACCGGAATTTATAGAAGACGCTCTCGGTGGACCGGCTCTACTGAGTCTGTTTGAAGAAGTCGTGGAGTTGCCAAACTTGATCGGCGGGGCTCAGACAACGGCATGATCGCCATGATAGGGACGGCGAAGCCAAGCCTCTCGATCCTCGCACCCTCATCAAGCATCCGGCAATGCCCTTTGAAGAATTGGGTAACTTTCACCGGACCAAGGGCAAGCCGGGCGAATTGGAAGACAAGTGGGCCCGCACCCACATCTCCACTAAACCCGGTCTCAAACCCTCGAGTCGATCCTTGTCGAGTCCGATCCTACGAGTCATCCAGCGGCCTTACGCCGGAGGACTATAATGTTGTAGCCAATCATGTATTCCCGTTCTTGTTTAATGAAAAGTCGACCTTTCGGAGTATCCTCTCATTGCCACTTTAACAAGCGATAAGTTAACAAACAACTTAAAGAGACGTTAATAATTCAATTGATAAAGAAGCGAGACACATTAAACGAACAATACATTAAGGAAGTTCTCGAGCGTGTAGTTGACCAAGAGGACAACCGGGCCCAAGCTGCCGAAGAGGTTATGACCAAAGTGAACTGGGGTCGGTGCAAGAGCCTAAAGAGACACAAGTGGGCGGTTTCTTCGCCGATGCGAGAAAAAGAAGCCACGATAAGCCTCCTCCGGGAGTATGTTGGCGTGTTCGCCTGGTCATACCGGGACATGCCAGGACTCGATCCCTCAATCGTGGAGCACGAAATTCCCCTGGATCCCGAATCCAAGCTGTCAAACGAAGCTGCGCAAGATCAAGCGAGTGGTCCTTGCAAGTTAAAGAAGAAATTGAGAAAATGCTCCGAGTTGGTTTCATCGAGTGATTGAGTACCCGACTTGGCTCTCCAACATCGTGGCGGTCACCAAGGCCAACGGAAAGGTCGAGATCTTTGTGTGGATTTCCGGGATCTCAACAAGGCCAGCCCTAAAGATGATTTCCCATTGCCTAACATCGACATCTTTGGTCGACACCACGGCAAATTTTGAAGTAAAGTCCTTCGTGGACGGGTTATTTGGATACAACCGGATCAAGATGTCCAGGAGGATCGAGCCAAGGCGCCTTCACCACTCCATGGGGGACATGCGTTACACGGTCATGCCGTTCGGTCTAAGAAGCTGGGGCTACTTACCGGCGAGGCTGCACTGCAAACCCTCTTCCATGACATGATTCACAAAGAAATCGAAGTATATGTCGACTGACATGATCATCCACTCCGAGGATCGGACATGCGGCACATGACGGTCTGAGGAAGTTCTTCAACAGACTCGAAAAGCACTCCATGAGGCTAAACCCGGCAAAATGCACCTTCGGCGTCAAGCGCGGCAAGGTGCTTGGGGTACATGGTTACGAGAAAGAGGTATCGAAGCCGATCCCGGGAAAATCAAGGCCATCATCGACATGAAGCCGCCTCAAACCACGACAAAAGTGAAGAGCTTCATGGGAAGACTTGATACATCGATCGCTTCATCAACCGGTTGACATCTCTCTGCGAGCCCATGTTCAAGCGATGAAAAAGAATGCCGACATCAAATGGGACTCTCGTGCCAAACGGCTTTCGAGAAAATCAAGACCTACTTGGTTAATCCCCCAATTATGTGCCCGCCACATGAAGACAAGCCACTACTCCTGTATCGACGATGAGACACGTCAATCGGAGCAATGCGCGCACAAGAACGAGAAAGATTCCAAGGTTGAGCATGCAATCTACTTCGTAGCCGGAAGCTTCAAGGAAGTGAACTCGGCTACTCGGCATCGGGAAAACTTGTACCGCCTTGGTATGGGTAGTCGGAAAAGCGAAACACTACATGCGGTCGCATTCGGTGCTCTGGTCTCCAAAGTGGACCCCGTCAGATATCTCTTTGACAAGCCATCCTGTCGATGCGACTAGCCAAGTGGTCATTCTTCTGGCGAGTTCGACATCAAGTACATGGTCGGAAAATCAACAAAGGGCGAGTAATGGCGAGATCGGTGGCCGACTTCCCGGCTTGGTGAACCTAAGGGTCACGATCCGCAATTTCCGGACGACGGAATCTTTTCACTTGACGGCGCAAACCAGCGGCAACTCTTCTTCGATGGGGCAGCCAACAAGAAGGGAATGGTATTGGAATGCTCCTTGTCGATCCCAAGGACGAGCATACTCCCATAGCCGTCAAGCTGAATTTTGAAGCGACCAACAATGCGACGAGAATCTGGCTTTGTGCGGCGAGGTTTGGAAGCCGCCCTCGGCGCAACATCTCGGAGCTGGATGTATATGGAGACTCGGCATTGATCATCAATCAAGTATCCAACAAATGGAAGACGGTAGATTACGGCCTTCGAAGTACCACGCGTACATGGAGGAGCTCATTGCTCGGTTCAAGGACATCTCTTTTCACTATTTGCCAAGAGACGGGAACCGCTTCGCGAGGCATGCCACAGCAACCCTCGCCTCTCTTGTCGAAATTCCCGATGGGAAAGCGGTAAAACCCCTCGAGAATAGGCGGACGGGAAACACCCGCCTATTCTTTGTGAGATCGAAAAAGAAAAAGAAATGATCGACGAACCACAGTACAATCAGATTTACCGGTACCTCCAAAGCGGAGAAGCTTCCTTCACAAATGAAGATGGAAAATACAAAGAAGGGATCAAAGCCAAAAACATGATGGCATTAAAACGCTGGCATCCCATTTCGTCATTACAGGGGTATGTTATACAAGAAGCGCCACCAAGGGCCACTCCTTCGGTGTGTAAACAAAGAAAAAGCCGGCGAGCTAATGAGCGAAGTTCACAACGGAACTGCGGTCCGCACATGAACGCCCGAAGCATTGACACGAGATCATTCTCCGTATGGGATACTATTGGATATCAATGGAAACGGGCGCATCCGGTTCGTCGAAGGCTGCGACAAATGTCAACGGTTCTCCAACCTCAATCACATCCCACCTCATGAACTCTATTGCATGACTACGCCATGGCCTTTCGCCACATGGGGAATCGACGTCATCGGCAAGATCACTCCTCCAGGGAGCGATGGTCACGAGTTCATTTTAGTCGCGATCGACTACTTCACCAAATGGGTAGAAGCCGAGATCGTACAAGGTGCGAATTCTAAGAAGGTGGCCGAGTTCATCCGAGAGAACATCATGTGCCGATACGGAGTGCCCAATGAGATCATCTCCGACAATGGGACCCACTTGAAGGAGATTGTGACCAACTGCGGCCGAATTGAGTCACACGTCACAAGTCTTCTCCTTACGAGACCACAAACCAATGGTGCGGTAGAGGCGGCCAACAAGACTCTCGCCATGATAATCGGAAAGATGACCACCGAGAGGTCGGGAGCGGCCCGAAAAGCTACATCTAGCCCTGCAGGGATACCGAACATCGATCAAAACCGCCACGGGGAGACTCCGTTCGCACTTACCTACGGAATGGAAGCGATGTTACCCGTGGAATTGGAAATTCCATCTCTCAGGAGTCCTCTTGGAAAACGGGATCAATGAAGTCGAATGGCTACGAGCCGTCACGACGAACTTGCTCTACTCGACGACGCAGATTGAAAGCCATGGAACACACTCGAGCCTATCGGAGCGGGATGGCACGAGCATTCGACAAGAAAGTCAAGATCCGAGACATCGGAGAAGGCGACTTGGTGCTAAAGGAAAAGCCTCCTACGCGAGACCAATCCCCTCGGAAAGTGGGAGCCTACGGATAGGACCGTTCGTGGTACAAAGAATCTTCTCCGGAGGAGCCATGAAGCTAGCGAGACTTGGACGGAAACCCTTTCGTTAATCCCGTGAACGGAAGCAAGCTCCGCAGAATAATTCGTTTGAGGAAGAGCACGAGTCAACTCTCCTTCCCCATACACCGTCCCCTCGGTAAATTAAAGTGCTAAAGAGTAATACCCAGCTGGATACATTCCCGCTAATGATCCGGGTAAAAACGAGTCGCACTTCTTTTGTCTTTGTTTTCTCAAATTCACCTAAAGTGTCGAACTACGGTGACTGAGCCCCTTAGTCCAATTGTAAAAGGGGAACGTGGCGGCCATCTTTGGTTCGGTCTAAAAAACAAAAAAATACAATAAGCATCAATTGCTTGTGTTTCGAAAAACTCTTTTCATTTAACCTACAAATTCATCACGGTTACAACATTCTTTGATGAGTTCAAGCACGGTCAACTCTTGACTCGCTACACGCTAGCAAAACTACATAAAACATTAATCAATTAATGTGTACGCAATGATAATGGGTGGATACTACGGGACGGCAAGGTCAACCTAGTTTCCCGTACTAGGTCCTTCATCCTTCTTCCCCTTCCCTTTTCCCCGGCGAGTGTTCTTCACCTTCGCGGGAAATATTCCCAGTAGGCCTTCTACAGCTCGGGGACTCTTCCCGACGCCTCCGTCAAGCTTGTGGGTGTCAGCGCAACCCTTTCTCTAGCTCTGTCTCGAGCCACCTCGCTTCGAGCCATCATTGCGGTGCTTTGATTGGCCTCCCGATCGGCGCTTGCCACATAATCAGCCATGGCATCGCCCGTACGATTCCCCGGGGTTAGCCCTTGCTTCTGTCCTCCTCAAGGTCGAGTGTCCGGGTGATCGGCACCCAACGGCTCACTCCGTCTCCACAAGATAGCCATCTGTGTCTCCCCTATACACTCTTCGTACCGGTTCGGATCTTGCGTCGACAGAACAATGCCCTCTCTCCGGTGAAAGAGAACCACTGGCGGGAAAGGACGTGTATTGCCACCACCGGGTGATCGGCAATAGCGTCGAAGGATCTTCCATCCGCAGAGATCCCACCTCAAAGGTAGCGGCATAACTCGGATCGGTCGGTGGCATCTGCTCCCGGCCCCGTCTTTGCCCTTGAGAACCAATGATGGAATATAGAAAGACGTGCGAGACGGCCCGGCACTCGACGATCAATAGACCCTCCTGAGCGGGCCTGCAAGTCTGTCACTTCCAATGGAGAACCCACCATCGCAAATGATGCGTGCAAAGTGCGGCCATCCGAGCTCCGGCTCGGCTGATTGCCCCTATCACCGGAAGGACGTCGCGAGAAAGACCAAGCGTCACAAGACATTGGCACCTCGGGCATCATCTGCGGCCTCTCCCTCAACCACATGGTCGGCATAGCGGGACTCCCTCCCCACATGTATCGACTACTTGTCGCCATCCGGCTATGCCCGGGAACGTCTCGCCCAAGACCAATGGCACGATGTCTCCCCACTCCGTCTTTGCCTCACCGGGTCCGGTACACTGTGATGGCACACACCCGAGAGACGTGAATGTGAACGAGTAGCAATCGCGCCTGAGCAAACGCGTCCCACGAAAAGACGCTCCCTCGGCTCAGGCAAATCTTTCGGGCGGTCCCGAAATGTCAACATAATCGGAATCTGTATCGGCATCCCGTATGCTTCTCAGTAGAGATACCCAACAAAGACACTAGCTTCTCAACGGTGGCCATGCCACCGGCCATACGGAAGAACTAGGCATTCCGTCTCGGGTCCTCCCAGAATGGCCCGAGAAATCTTCAAACGTAGGAGTGACTTCGTTGTACGAAAAGCTGTACACATTCCTCCGTACGTCCCGAGCAGAGACGCGGCTCTCAAAGATCCCAATCGCGCATGAGCTCCTTCAAAGCCCAAACGGATTTAATCCAGTAACGACCTTCGAAAAACCTTTTGTTACGCCTCGTGTGGTTCCGTACCCACGGCGAAAGTTGTCCAAATATCGCTCTTGCATCCGAGACGATAACTTGGGAAAGGGAGCCATGTCAGAAAATGAAGGGAACCTTAAGAAATGGAAAGGAATTCAGCCAGATGAACAAAGCAATGCGCAGTTTCTTAAACAATTGCAAAGCTGAAACTGCAATTTAAAGAATCTGGAAATTCATTCCAAGTCCGGCCGGACTCCCTCTGCAGTTGACTTGGTCAACTCTGCTGACCATTGCCCCTAAATTGGAAACATTTCCAAGCCACTCCTGTTCACCTTTGAGAAATGCGTCTTTGCCCATGGTTTCATGCAACAAATATCGATTATCCCTTCCGCCCCGGGCTCGTGCAACAGTGCAAATAATTAATAATTAGTGCATACATGCTTAATTTTTGACCCATTCAATTTTTAATGCATTTCTCATTTTATTTATTTTTGATTAACCTACTTCCTTATTTGCCAAAAATAATAGAAGGTGATCACAGAATAAATATGCGAAGTACGGAGTTCCGCCCCAGGCGCCTTTTTGCAAATACGGTTCAAGTCAAATTTGTTCCTGACAAATACATGCATTTGTCTAAACAAAGCGGTAAAGAAAGAAAGCGGTAAAGGGGGACTACTGAGTCTGCTCGTCATCCGTACACTCGACGTCTTGCTCACGCTTGTAGGATCCGTCGCAAACGGGAACTCGCCAAACTCCTCCCGGTAGGGAATAGGCGAAGGGCCTCCTCGAGTACGCGAACTCGAGGACTCCCCTCTCGCGCCCGAGTGCGCGAAGAAGGAGCTCCAAATCCAGCCGTTCCGCCGCTGGCCGAACCCCTGTGTAAAGTCCTCCCCACCATTTGTGGGAGCGAGGCGAATCTCTCGGCCTAGACGGCCCCGATCACGGACGTCCACGCTCCTCAGGGAACCGCACCGCATGAACTCCACGAGCCTCCTAGCGTGGCGGACCACCCGTCCACCGGCCTCATGGCGTCATTGTACGTACGGCCGGATACTGCGAACCCGGGAAAGTCATCGGAAAGCAAGCGAAAGTACGGATGCAACATGTGCGGAATGCTACTATCAAATGCGAGAAAATCAAAAAGGTGCTCACCGAAGCATTGGGGTCCGCCACGTATCGTGGTCTCGGCTCGGCGGGAGCGGGATCACAAGTCGCCTACGCGAACCGTCCGGCCCCTCGTACGCCAGCCTAGCTCGCGGGACCGGAAAATCTCGAGGACCTCCGGGGACCTCGCCCTCTCTATGCTTGTGTACTGCGGGCTCCTCGGCCTCATCCTCAAGAAAACATCATAGGCGGCCCCGCTATGATGTACTCGGTGTAGTACACGCCACATATATGTACCCCTCCGGCTCATCCATCGGCATCTCCAGGGGATGCTTTGCATGTACAAAGGAGGATCCACCGGCACCAAGGGAAGAGACCCTGCTATCTTGACGAGTCACCCTCTCCCCCAGATACATGGCGTCACGGTGAAGTCCCACCGGGAGCTTCCGCCTCCGTGTAGTCTCGCGGCAATGCACTGCGACATGATCGAACCTACTCCACCAGGTCAGCTGGATCCTCTCAGAGAACTCCTGGTTCAGTGGCAGAGATATCTCCTCGTATGATACTCGAGTGTCAACTCTCGAAGAGACCGCCCTCTTCGCCTTCTTCTGCCAAACCAGCATGGCAGGGAACAGGGGACGGTACGGCTCCTTGATGTCCCAAGCCTGCGGACTGAACACCTCGTAGCACCAGACCTGCCAAGAAAATGGAAAGTTATGTCGGCTACAAAGCAGATACATGCGAGTACATAAAAGAGGCAAGGAAGAGAAAAAGTACGTGAACTTACATCCAAGATAGGCGTGAAGCAGCTAAATGAGTGCTCCTCTCCCCGCGAGAACCTGTCCAGGGAATGGTAGAGCTCGGCCAGTCCAGCCTCCCCCCACGCAAACCTCCTCACGGCATCCAAGTCTACCAGCGGCCGAGCAAAGGGAAGTGACAAGACGTGTCGGAAGTCGGGAATAAAGTCGCGACAGCGCAAACCAAAGGAACCCTCGAGCCGGACGCTCGCGGTCATCCTCGAGGACCCGGCCGGATAAGCGGCGACACCCGCCTCCGAGATGCCTCTCCATCGGCTGTGCCGAATGCCTAAGCCCCTGGCATCGGTAATATCAAAACCCGGCAGCCCGGACAAGCTGCTCAGGGGTGTAACCATCAACCCACACCGGCGTGTTGCCATAAGTCAGCAACCCAGTGATAGCGGCAAAATCCGTGGGAGTCACCGTCGCCTCCCCATCTGAAATGGAAAGTGTGGGTCGTATCCCACCGGCTCGCTCGGCGCAACGTACATGGACACGCCCCTCGGTGTATCGGTGTCGCGGCTACAACGGCGATAAACCCGGCCAACCGGAGTCAAGCACCAGTTGCCGCGGACTCCTCTCTCCCTCTCGAGCCACGTCCGGGATAATGTCCCACAATGCTTGCACCGCCTCAAAGGCACCCCGACTCTTCTGGTTATGAGTATTAACCGTCCCTGTCCCCTGCAGACAAACAGCACAGAAGCAACGTCAACAAAAATGCACCAACGCATGTCAAAAGGATGCAATGCAGATACGGTTCTCATTCATTTCCTACGTATATTCAAAACATTTCGAAAACTCCGTCGAATTCGGAACTTTCAAAACATTTCGAAAACTCCGTCGAATCCGGAACTTTCAAATCATTTCGAAAACTCCGTCGAATCCGGAACTTTCAAAACATTTCGAAAACTCCGTCGAATCCGGAACTTTCAAAACATTTCGAAAACTCCGACGAATCCGGAACTTTCAAATCATTTCGAAAACTCCGTCGAATCCGGAACTTTCAAAACATTTCGAAAACTCCGTCGAATCCGGAACTTTCAAAACATTTCGAAAACTCCGTCGAATCCGGAACTTTCAAAACATTTCGAAAACTCCGTCGAATCCGGAACTTTCAAATCTCTTTCGATTTTTTTTCGAAAATTTACTCCGTCCCGAATTAAAGCTACTTTAATTTTGGAAAATGCATCTAGACATGGAATTTTGCAACCAAAATTTTTATGTCATCCACCCATAGTGTCAATTGAACTACATCCTAGTCAATTTCGACAAAGGTTCATAGCAAAGTCAAAAGCCCCAATTCGGGCACCAAAATCCCTAAGTTCATTCCTAACAAATTTCTAACATTTAAAGAATGCACATTATTAAAATTAATAGAATTTGTAGGAAGCTTACTTGTCTTTCGATCCCATCCTTGGAGTTGTGTCTATCCCTCGCCGGATAAAACTCCGCCGGATTCAATGGGTGAACAATGGTTCGAATGGTCCGAACCAACCGTGTTCTTTCGTCATCGGTCCTTCCGTGGCGAGCCATTGGTCCTCCTTCACCCTCCATAGCAAATTTCCTTCACAAATTCGAGCAAACCTTGCAATTTGGGTTGGATTTTTTCTCTCTTTTCTCTCCTCTCTCGCCGGCAATAATGGAAGAAAATGGCCAACTCTTCTTCTGCCTCGGCGCTGATAACAACCTGGTCAAATTCAGTAAAAGTCCGTGGGACTCTTGCGCACCAGGAAAAGATTCCTTCCATTTTGGTCCCTCAACTTTTGGCAATTCCAATTTTACCACTTTTGGCCCCCAAAAGTGTAAAATTTCCCCCAGTTAGACATTTCTAACACCCATCCCCCGAGGATAAATCAAAGTTAGTTTTCACTAACGCTCGTCTCCAGACGTTAAATTCCCAGTTAGTTTTCACTAACGCTCGTCTCCAGACGTTAAATTCCCAGTTAGTTTTCACTAACGCTCGTCTCCTGACGTTAAATTCAGTTCAGTTGACGTTTGACATTCAAACGCTCAATCATGTCTCCGGACATTCCAGTTACTATTCCGTCTCCTGACGTTAAAATTTAATAATGGTCTTCACCATTAAATTCTCAATCGCGACCTTTCACGGTCCGATTCCAATTCTCAATCGCGACCTTTCACGGTCCGATTCCAATTCTCAATCGCGACCTTTCACGGTCCGATTCCAATTCTCAATCGCGACCTTTCACGGTCCGATTCCAATTCTCAATCGCGACCTTTCACGGTCCGATTCTCAATCGCGACCTTTCACGGTCCGATTCCAATTCTCAATCGCGACCTTTCACGGTCCGATTCCAATTCTCAATCGCGACCTTTCACGGTCCGATTTCAAGTCTCAATCGCGACCTTTCACGGTCCGATTTCAATCCTTAATCGCGACCTTTCACGGTCCGATTTCAAGTCTCAATCGCGACCTTTCACGGTCCGATTTCAATCCTTAATCGCGACCTTTCACGGTCCGATTCCAAACAGTCAATCCCGACCTTCGCGGTCCGACCTCCACTCTCCTATCGAGACCCTCGCTGTTCGTCTTCCCGGCAACAGCAATAAGCCCGAACCCCAAGGCACGAACGCCTTGCAACAATCCCTCTTTGGCCATCCTCGTAAGCCCGAACACCTTTTCACTTCAGTAAGTGAACATTCATCTCCCCGGCCGCCAGTCGTAAGCCCGATCGTTCCACCTCAGTGGCAGCTGCAATAAGCCCGCACAACAATCCCTCTTCGGCCATCAAGGTAAGCCCGAACGCTCATCCCCAGCAGGATAAAACCGGCAACAGCAATAAGTCCAGCACCCAAGGCACGAACGCCCTCGTCAACATCGCAACTCCGGTTTGAGGCGCCACACGCCCTCGAAGGTTTCAGAAGTCCCAGGTTCAGACGCCTCCTAACAGTCTCCATTCAGGTACAGGTACCTCGCGAATGGTCTCATCCAGGTTTAGACGCCTCCTAACAGTCTCGCTCAGGTCAAGGTCCCCACGCGCGACCCTTGCACCCTTTCGAACTACGATCGGCTTGATTCCCGCTCGGGATACGTAGGAATCCCTTTCGCTAAGGCTCCAGCCAGCTGACCGCCCAGGTCTCTTTCAAAGTAAGGCATCCCGATTTGGATCCTTATCTTTTTCAACGACCCCACCTCCTTCGGAGGAGACGTCGCTGAGGGCCTAACTGTAAGTACCCAAATCCGGATCGTCCAAATCCGTCAGAAAGTTAACCGAAATCCGTTAACTGGCCCGCTCCAGGTTAATCGGAACTCGTTAAACTCCCCGTTCTTGTGCCAGCGAGACCACCGGGGCGCCCCGTGCATCCCGTCGTCGAACCGTACTTAACACCTGTCATCACACGTAAAAGCACGACTTTCCCTGAAAAACGCATTTTCCGGCACTTTCCGGGCGTTTCGGACATTTCCTGGTTGTTATTTTAAAAACGGACAAAACCGAGACCGGGGAACAAATTCCCACATGGCTGGTGACTCAGAGGGGCACGTGGCAGCCATGCCACCTCCCTCTAGTCACCCTTCAATCAAATTCAAAGGGAAAAGACCAAAATACCCCTGATTTGCAAGCCTAGTCCGGCCGGACTCCCTGTGCACTTTTCCTGAAATTGCCAGCAAGTCCCCCAGATTTCCAAAATACCCAAAAACCCCCTGGATTCAGTCCAAGTCCGTCCGGACTCCTACTGCAATTTTCACCTATAAATAGAAGTTGCTGTCAAAGCTCAAAAAAAGGAAAAATCACTCCAAAATTTCACCACCCTCTCGGCCCAAACTGATTTCACCCCTTCCGAGCTCCCGTTTTGTCTCGATTCGCGTGAAACCTTCGTATTTCGATCAAATACGCACCCTACTACTTCGAAACAACCTTTCGAATCACTTTCCGTGTCCCGTACACACCTCCCGAGCCAAAGGAGTCGACCCTAGCCATAGGTATAACTCCCTCTCTCTAAATCTCTCGTTCCGTCTTGGTTTACGCGCCACTTGCTACAACCGTTTCGAACGTCGTTATCGAAATGTAGACGCCTCCGTCTAACGGGGTCCGATACGTTTTAGCCCCTCGATCCTCTTCTCTTTCCGTAAGAGAAGTAATCACGGGTTAAAACGGCGTTCCGACCCCGTTCCGTTACTTTTATTGTCATTTATCAATTCCGGATCGATCGATCCGTTGATCGTCCTTTAATTTCTATCATTTACAAATCCGAGCCGTTTGGCCTCGTTGATCGTCATTTACAAATCCGAGCCGTTTGGCCTCGTTGATCGTTATTTACGAATCCGGATCGTTTGATTCCGTTGATACCGCACTTTAAATACTGTCATTTAGAAAGTCCGACCCGTTTGGATCGTGATAGTATTTACTTTTCAAAGTCCGAGTCGCAACCCGATTCGTTGATCGCATATCATTTAATACGCATTTTTCCGTAAAAATCGTTAACAATGTAATGCCCGGTTCAAAACCGGAGTTCGTCCGTCGAACTCTCTTTCAAAACGCGCAAAAATGACGTTCGGCCTCCGAACGCTCATATTCAAACTAAAAGCAGCCATTTGACACTTAAAATCATTTAATACGCATTTTTCCCGTAAAAATCGTTAACAATGACTCGCACGGTTCAAAATCGACGTTTGCCACGCAAACGCTCATTTCAAACTCAAAACCGACGTTTGCCACGCAAACGCTCATTTTCGTCTCAAAATCGACGTTTGCCACGCAAACGCTCATTTTCGGCTCAAAATCGACGTTTGCCACGCAAACGCTCATTTTCGTCTCAAAACCGACGTTTGCCACGCAAACGCTCATTTCAAACTCAAAACCGACGTTTGTCATTCAAACGCTCGTCTTTTCAAACAAAGTCACCTAATCAAACGTTTGTCATTCAAACCAAGATTAAGCTTGTCATTCAAGCCCCCATTTCAAAAGACACACACACACACACACGATTTCGAGAAAGGTAGAAAGACTCGTCATGCGAGGCATTTCGGGCGATCTCGTAATACTCTACCCGAAACGTAACTTGACCTCCGAACCTAACAATCTCTGGTACTAAAAGCTTTTTACTCGTTTTTGCTGCCAATAAAAATGATCCCCTTTTTCAAAGCCTTTTCCTAAGTTTTTGCTACCAATAAAAATGACACCTTTTCACAATAGCCGTTTCTCAACGTTTGGGCTCAAAATACAAAAACCGCGTGGCGACTCCTCACTTTCCTTCCCATGAAGCGAGGTCTAAGACACCAACCCTCCGCAAAAGACAACCGCCTCTCGCTCCGCGCGAGGATCGGGTAATTTCAGTCCCCCAAGGTGTTGTGAATGCTGTTTTGTGCTGATCCTCTTTTGCCATGAGGATTTGGTTATACCCTGCGAAACCGTCTACGAATGAGCGGACTTCGTATGCGGCTGTGGCGTCGACCAACATGTCTATGTTTGGTAGCGGGAAATCATCTTTAGGGGATGCCTTGTTCAAGTCTCTGAAATTGACACAGACTCGTATTTTCCCGTTCGACTTGGCTACTTGCACCGTGTTTGCTAGCCATTCCGGATACTCGATCACTTTGATAAACCCCTACATTCAAGAGCTTCATGATTTCCTCTTTCACTTGCATTGACCATTCCGGCTTGATTCTGCATAGTTTCTGTTTGACTGGCTTGGCGTTGGGTAGCAGCGGTATCTTGTGCTCTACAATTGACTGATTCAACCCAGGCATATCCTTGTAGGACCAAGCGAAGACGTCGACATATTCTCTGAGGAGCTGCGTCAAGGTCTCTCTGTCTACCCCCTTGAAGAAGCTGCCGATCTTTGTTTCTCTGGGGTCTTCTGTTGTCCCAAGATTAACTGTTTGCATTTCCTCATCGTCAACAGGGCCATTCTTTCCACAACGACCTACTTGCTTAGCTAATTCTTTTAAGATCTGTTCATTTTCTTGATCTATCTCATCGTATGATTCATTATTAACGTGTTCGTTATATTGATTATTATTAGTTAATTCATCATTCACGATGTTAGCAATCTTAGGGTACTCGGAAAGATCAAAGTTTTCATTAAGGAAGTAAGGGAATACATGTTCGGCCACCGCCTCGATTTTCTCTTGAGTGAGTTTATCAGAGGTGGAGCCTGTTTCTAATGTGAAAGCTACAGGGCCTATCTTCCTGCGGGGATGGGGAGTGCAACCAAGTTCTTTGATCATGAAGTATTCATCAACAACTGGTCCTCCGGTGACATGCCAGTTTAGAATTGGCTCATCACATTTCTGTATTAGTCTTGCGTAATCAATAGTTGGAGCGTCCCCCTTGGAGATTGCATGGATCTGGCTGTCTTCTAACCGGCACAGGTCTTGAAACTATCGCAGCATGTCTTCTCCCAACACAAAGTCCCATTCGCTTGTCATTTCTGCCTTCGTGCCCCACAAATCATTAGGGATTGATGAGACGGGTTCTGTTTCATCTGGAGAAGCAACACAGTCGCTGAAGATTTCAAAGCCCGGTTGGCGCTTTCCTTTATCATCAGTCCATGGTTCTGAAATGATAAAGTAGGGAATACTTTCCCCTTCCCGAACGAAGTAGCCATTGAGTGTCTTTCGATATGGCTCGAGGGTGTAATTCTTGGCCTTTGGATCATTGTATCCTTTGTATGTGGTTCCTTCCCACTTGATTTGAGTGAAGTTCCACTCTTCTTCGTCATCCCCATCGTGGATGGAAATGATATATCCTAGGCCATGCTTTGTGTGAGGTGGGGGAACCGGTGGTGGTTCTGTTATCCCTTGTAAGTGCTTTCCAAGCCCCAAGCCAGGGAAGTATCCTTTTGCTTGCATCATTCTCCAAACAGGAAGGTTTCCGGAAAACCAGAGTGCCTTGGAGTAATTGTTTTCGTTGCAAGTTTCTATGACATTCACAGTGCTTTCTTTCTCGATTTCAAAGCCGCTGAACAGGAAATCAGAAGTGCTATGTTGTACTTCGAGGATAGGGCTAGCAGTAACCATCTCTCCGTGTATGGTGACTACCGTATTGTTGTGTCTGAACTTGATACATTGGTGCAGGGAGGAGGGCACACCCCCTATGTCGTGTAGCCAAGGGCGGCCAAGTAGCAAGTTGAAGGATGCCGGAATGTCGATGACTTGAAATTCGATGCTGATTGTGACTTGCCCCATTTCTACAAGTATCACAACTGATCCTAGAGCGGTTCTAGCAGTACAATCGTACCCCCTTACAGTGTGCCCGGATGGCTTAAGGTCTTTGTGGGTGAGGCCTAATGATGAAAAGGCTTTCTTTGGGAGGACATTGATTGCAGAACCATTATCGACCAAAATGCATGGCATTCGGTACCCATTAACCTTAGCAGTTATGTAGAGGGCCTCATGATGATTGTTCCCATAAGATGGTAGGTCCAAGTCAGTGAAAGTGATGACGTTGCCAAATTGTACTTGGCCAATCATTTGTGTGAGCTCTTCGGGTGTTGCTTCCGAGGAAATGGTCATTTGAGCCAATGCCTTTTTCAACATCTCACGGTGCTTATGAGATGCTCCTATGAGATCCCAAACTGAGATGTTTGCTTGTGTCTTCTTTAACTGAGTTAAGAGAGGGTCTTCCGGTTCGTTTGATGACGAAGATTTTGTTTGTTTAGGAGGATTTTCATCTCTTGGATCCTTGTTGATGATCACACGACCGGATCGTGTGAGGAGATTAACTGTTTTAGACCCTTTTTCCTTTTGTTCTAAGATTTCCTCCCAAGACATCATATAATAGAAAGAAGATTTATTAAATTCAAGAGGGCTCTCGTCCACAATTGTGGCTAGACGAGTAGGGTCCTCGAAGCTACTTTCTATTTCTATCAGATTGACCTCATTGTTTGGCAAAGGATTAGTAACAACATTAGGTAGCCCTATCTCTTTATCATCAAACAAATCTTGGATGACGTCTTATAAGTGGAAGCAGGAGTTGGTGTCGTGGCCGGTAAAGTTGTGGTACTTGCAGAAGAGATGATGAGCATGGTTGGCAGGAAGATCTTTCTTTGGAGGTCCACCTTCTCTTGGTTTAATTTTTCCGTTCTTGACAAGCACCTCGAAGAGTTCTTCTTGAGTGATTCCTTCAAGCTTGTCGTAATGTCTATCCTTCTTCTTCTTTTGTGGTGGAGGTACCGCAGAGTACTTACCATTTCCGGGATGATTGAAGACAATAGCATTGACAGAGGTATCCTTGGGGTTGGAAGAGGAAGAGGAGATCTTGTTGTAACGGAATCCACTTTCTTTCTTGGCTTCCCTTTTCTGTTTGATGAGGTCATCTAACCGTATGCCCGACTTGTGAAGTTCGGCGAAGCTAGGAAAATAGTTGCCGGCTAGCTTGTCTTGATACTCTTCCCTAAGACATTGTATGAGGATGTGGATTTGTTCGTCTAGGCTGGGCCTACCGACGATTTCAGTCAGTTTGGTCCTCCACCTCTTGACAAAATCTGTGAAGGATTCATTCGGAAGTTCTTGGTTTGTTCAAGGTCCCTTCTAGTGGTGCGGTAAGTGGAGTTATCATCATATTGCTTTTGGAAAGTACAACTAGCGAGTGGCCAGTCAAGTCTTGTAGAGAGTGGAAGGGTCATGTACCAATCCCTAGCGGCACCATCAAGAGTTTGTGAAAAGCATTGGGCTAACAGGTTGTCATCAACACCCATAGGTAGCATGACCCAAGAGTAGGTCTCCAAATGTGATTTGGGACAGGTGGCGCCATTGAAATTTGCAATGTCGGGTGTTTTGTACTTTCTAGGAAGCTTGGATATGGATTGACGAAGGGTGTCGTAATCAATAGAGAGCGAGGCTCCCTTACTCACATCGAGTGTTGCAAGTTTCTTTTCTAACATGGCCATGGTAAGGGGTTCATTTTTGCTCTCCCCTTTGCTTTCCTTCTTGGATGCGTTGCTTTCATTGTCAGATGAGGAAGATGACGAGCTAGACTCGTACTTCTTTTTCTTGCTTTTGCTTTGGCGGCGACCCTTGACCTTTTTGGTGTATGACTCTTCTTCTCCGGAGGAAGAATCATTTTTCTTCTTCTTTTCTTTGTTGGCTAGTGCTGCCCTAAGCTCTTGAATTTCTTCCACGAGAGTGTGGATTTGGGAAGCTTGCACTTCTAGGCGATCATTGGCTTCTTCCATAAGTTTGTGGTTGTTTTCGGACAAAGTTTCATTACCCAGAATGTTGTCGATGTCGGACATTGTGTTGGGAGTCTTGAAGTTGAGTAGCTTCGGAAAATTGACAGAAGAGATGCAGAGACGATATCAGGATCAAATCTAGCCCCAACGAGTCAGAAGCAGGCTTAAATGGCTCAGGCTCAGTTTCAGCAAACAGATGCATTATCCCGCGCGAGATATGTAGTCCCTCACGAGATAATCACACGGAAAGTCGATTTTTATTAGACCTAAATTTTGGTCGGAACGGAAAATCCGTTTTGAGGGGTTTCTAAGGCCTTTATCAGAACCTAACGACTAAGCAATCAATCCGATTTTTGTAAAACAAAGCCATGTAAGATCATTTTTCGAAGGATTATATGTATATATATTTTTTCAAAGGGACATCCGAAAGGGTCATTTCGAAGGGACTTTTTGCGAAGGGACTTTTCCGAGTCATTCTTTATTGTCAATTTTACATGGCTTTGTTTTGGTCAAAAACAAGAAAAGATCACCGAGTCAAAACCGACCGGTCACGGAGTGATCCTAAAAAGACAATCTACATGAGAATGTGGCGATGTAGGGCTAGAAGGCTAGGCTCCCCGCGATATGACAATCTAAGTGGATTGAATACGCGGAGTGGGATGATCCAACTTCGGAGAGACCGGCGACTAGGTGGTTACCGTCATCCGTCCTTAGTGTGGGTCCCGGGTTTATAGAGGGTATGCAGTGCAATGATAGATATATCATGAGTGCGCGTGTGTGATAGTCAATCTAGGTGATAGATAAAAATAGAGATTTTTTTTTAAATCAAAAGGAAAACAGATAGTGGCCGCACCAAGTGGTTGCCTACATTTCTCCCAATTTAGGAAGACTGAGGCCGTCGTAGTTCCACATAAAGAGAGAGAAAGAGAGATAAATAAATTAATTTACAACTACCAAATCCCCAATGGACCGGACTTTTATTAAATAAAACCCAATCACACGCAATTTGTAAATAATAATCAATTATTTAAATGAAATAAATATTCGAGTTCTACATCTTATGGGAGGCCTTAAGATGCGGGAACTCTGCAGATAATGAATTTTGTGATCCCCCTTGCGTGTTCGGCTCTCGTCTTGGACTATGAGATGAACGGGAGAAACCAGAAAATAACCAGATTGCCGAGGCGATATCTCGCGCGAGATAGGATATCTCGTGCGAGATATGCCTCATCTGAGAGCAGAAAATCGAATTTACAATAATTTTCTTTGAAAACCTCTCTTTTAATTTTGACGCAAGTTTAAGCCTCTTAATTTTAAATCCCCAGCGGAGTCGCCACTGTGAGCATTGTGATTAATTTCGAGTCGCAACCTATATTATTCGTTTGTAAAACATAGAAAAACCCTTTTTTTTTTAAGAGATTGGGTTCGGGGCTTAGGTTATGGAATGGGTAGGTCAAGGAGCATCCATTACACCCAATCTGGAGATCGGTCTTGCTAAAGAAAAGAGAGGTTTTCAGAGAAGAGAAGACGATTTCAAATATAACAAATAAAGATCCATTTAACGGGGTTAAACGGAAAGTAGGATCGATTGCTTCGAGACCGTCCCCATGATTTGGAGAGGCTCTAGGCTGATCCTAGATTCAATAGATTTATACCACTCAAATAATCAATTAGAAAGGGATTTAGGGGGTTACCTTGCGTTAGGTGATTTGGGCAGAGTTTCGACTCAAGTTTAGAATCGAATCTTGATACGGACAGAGCTTCGCCTCAGTCCTTGACTTGGATTTTGATGTTTGTTTATCAACAAGGTTGACAAACAAACTTTGAGGTGATTTTTAGGGTGATTTTGTAGGAACCTTTCAGGGAGAGAAACCAACAAAATATGTGTGTGTTGTGAAATTTCGTGGTCCTTTGAACCTTGGAAGTCACCAAGTATTTATAGGGATTGGAGAAGTGTTGAAGATGAGATTAAACACTTCAAGAAGCTTCCAGACTCCAAACTCTATTGGTTGGCCGGATGGATGAAGTTTTATCTCGAAAAGAGGTTGAAATCGACGAGGAAACTGTCATCTGCATGCTGCAGAGGGACAATATCTCGCGCGAGACACGCCATTCCGCGCGAGATATTGCTCCTGTGGACAATTCTGTCCTTCCCTCGCTGTCTCGTATGCAGTTTAGTCCCAAACTAACGGTGGTTAGTCAAAACTTAACGAAACATGACGAAATGGTGGATTTCTACTTCTTGACTCAAAGCGAGACTTAGAGTGGTATAAATTTGATCCGATGTGTTCAGAATGGGGTGTCTACACCGCTCATGTCTTATGAGGATCGATGTGATCGAACTCATTGCCAACATAGTATATTTATATGGGGTCACACGCATCGAACGAATTGTCAAAAATGGAGAATATGGATTTTTTGTACACAGGGGACGACTCGTCCCCAGGCCAGAACCAACTATTCCCTTGGCCTGGGACGAGTGTATCAGAGGATTTGTCCTAAGGGATGACTCGTCCCATAGGGGACGACTCATGCCCTGTATTTGTACTAACTATTCCCCGTAAAGGGGACGAATGTGTCTGAGGAAGTGTAGAAGGGGACGACTCGTGCCCTGGGGGACGAGTCGTCCCGTCGGCGCTGGCAGATACGTAAATGACTTAAAATTAGGATTTTCTCGATGGGAAAATATTTATAGCATATAAATACTAACCCTTGGTTGCCCTAGCAGTCACACACACGTTTTTGGGTTTAGAGAAACACAAAAGAGTGAGTTTTCAATTGTGAATTGAGAAATCAAAACACCAATTCCATATTTTCTTCATTGATTGAAAGGAGTTTCAATCAAAGGATCTAGCAATCCATCTAGAACTGTTCTAGGGTTGTTCAAGGCATGGATACACATAGAGGATCTTCGCAATTCAAGATCTAACGTTCGTGATTCAAGGATCGTTCATCAAGGATTCACAAGATCATCAATCTGGAGTTGGAACACGTTTATCAAAGACAAAAGCACACAAGGTTGGTTATTCTATTTCATCCTTCTTAATTAATCATCTAGAACGGATCCATGGCTCTGGGTTTTCGAGTTAATTTGCATTATTCCGCTGCGCATGGACCCTCGAAACCCAACAGTGGTATCAGAGCCCCGTTCATGATGTTTATTTTAGATAATCATGATAATTATATAATGTGATTATGTTAATTTTCATGATGAATATGATTTAGAATATGATTTTATATGGGATTTGCTTATGGAAGTAATTGTATGTATTGATATGCCATGATTATGAATTGAATTATATGATTAATGTGATTAATCTAGAATATGGGATATCAATTTCATTAATATGATTATTGTAAATTGATAAATTTCTAGGTCTTAAACAAATTGTTTGTTGTAGGGATTATGTTCATATTAAATGTGATTTTGCATGAATCATTAAACCCTAACTGATTAGAAATTTTGATGTAAAGATCAAATGAGATTTGTGATGCATCATTCCATGTTCATAATTATGCTCATATAATTTTCATGAATCAATCTTGCCATGTTAATTGATAAACATGAAAATTGAACCTTCATTGAAATGTGAGTTTGTTTATGCCACCCATTTTAAACGCCTGTGAGTACACGGATAGTTTTATGTAGGCTACGCCATAGCGAGGTACATTAATTCTATCTTTGTATGATCAAGATGAGGAAACGGAGATTCCTATACGTTTAAAATGGTTGAAATTAATTAGGCTATCAAAACAGTTTTGGGCCTAAGGCATAAGATGAGATTGAAACATGTGACATATGATGTCTATAATCTCATAAAGGATCTAAGAGTCATATGTAGATATGATTGATAAATGTTATCTACCTTTTTATTTTAATTTTGAGCAGTCGTGCTATAGCCGACTTGAAATTAAATTAAAGTTGGGTTTTAGCCTATTAAATTATATTATGCATATTTGTATAAGAAGGTTATATAATTTAGTGGGAGTATTTAAGAAATACGTTATTTAATCTCTTAAATAAAGTAGGTACTTATATGTGTTCATATTTGTTGCATATCTTTGTAGATCAATGGCTGTAAACACTAATCAAACTCTGTCACTGCGATCAGTCCTTGAGAAGGACAAGTTGGAAGAGAATGGCAACAACTATGTGGATTGGATCCGCAGTTTGAGAATTGTTCTCAAACAAGAAAGGAAGTTGTACATTCTCGATGGACCCGTTCCACCCGAGCCTGCTGCTAATGCAACCCGAGCTGAAAAGGATCAACATAAGAAGCATATGGATGATTCTATTGATGTTGGTTGCTTGATGCTCGCTACCATGTGTAAGGCCCTTCAAAAGGATCTTGAACACATGGATGCTTATGATTTGGGAAATCATTTGAAGGAAATGTTCCAGTTGCAAGCACGTCAGGAAAGGTTTGACACCATGAAGGCTCTTCATTCATGCAAGATGATTGAAGGACAACCTGTTGGGCCTCATGTGTTGAAAATGAAGGGTCACCTCAAACATCTTGAGAGGCTTGGATATCCTATCCAGTTGGAACTGGCTACGGATATGATATTGCATTCACTCCCTGAAAGTTATAATCAGTTTGTTATGAATTATAACATGAATGGGATGAATAAATCTCTGTCTGAACTGTATGGGATGCTTAAGAATGCAGAGAACAATATCGCCAAGAAAACCAATCAAGTGTTGATGGTGAATAAAGGAAAGGGGTTCAAGAAAATCAAGGTTAAAGCAAAAGTTGCTAAACTGGAGGCAAAAGTTGCCGTTGTTGAGAAGCCTCAACCCAAATCCCAAAAGGATGCGGTGTGCTACCATTGCAAGGAAACTGGGCATTGGAGGCGTAACTGCAAGATTTATCAGGAAGGACTGAAGAAGAAGGGCAATGAGATTGCCATGACTTCAGGTATCTATGTGATATATATTCTACTTTCTACTTCTAGTTCTTGGGTATTAGATACCGGATGTGGATCTCACATTTGTTTAAATGTGCAGGGACTAAAGAATAGAAGGTCGCTCAAAGAAGGTGAAGTAGACCTACGTGTTGGAAATGGAGCAAGAGTTGCTGCATTAGCCGTAGGGACTTATGAAGTCACTTTACCTAGCGGACTAATATTAGTTTTGAATAATTGCTATTATATTCCGGATTTGAGCAGAAACATTATTTCAATTTCTTGTTTAGACAATGAAGGTTATAGTTTTCTTATTAAGAATAAGGAATTTTCTATTTACTTAAATGATGTGCTTTATTGTATCGCAAAATCATTTAATGGCCTTTATGTCCTTGATGTTGAAAATAATGTTGAAAATATCTATCATGTTAATAAGAAATCTAAACCAAATAATGTGAACAACACATTTAAGTGGCATTGCCGTCTTGGTCACATAAATGAGAAACGCGTCTCTAAACTCCATAAAGATGGATATTTAGACTCATATGATTATGAATCATATGATGTTTGCGAATCTTGTTTATTGGGCAAGATGACTAAAGCACCTTTTACTAAGAGTAGTGAAAGGGCTAGTGATTTGTTGGCTCTCATACATACTGATGTATGTGGACCAATGAATAGCATTGCTAGGGAGGATTTCGGTACTTCATAACGTTCACTGGTGACTTATCTAGATATGGCTATGTCTATCTGTTGAAGTACAAATGTGAAGCATTTGAGATATTTAGAATATTTCAAAATGAAGTACAAAATCAACTTGGGAAAACTATTAAAACACTTCGATCCGATCGAGGTGGTGAATATTTAAGCCAAGAATTTGACGATCATCTTAAAAGTTGTGGAATCATTTCAGAACTTACTCCACCCGGAACACCATAATGGAATGGTGTGTTCGAGAGGAGAAATTGAACTCTATTAGATATGGTTCGATCGATGATGAGTCAAGTTGACCTTCCTATTTCTTTTTGGGGACATGCACTAGAAACAGCTGCTTTCACACTTAATAGAGTCCCTACTAAATCGGCTCCTAAGACCCCACATGAGATGTGGCATGGAAGAAACCTAGTTTATCTTTCATGAAAATTTGGGGATGTGAAGCTTATGTAAAGAAATTGGTTTCTGAAAATAAGCTTGCACCCAGATCCGATAAATGTATTTTCGTTGGTTATCCTAAGGAAATGAAAGGATATCAATTTTACAACTGATCCGAGAACAAAGTGTTTGTTGCTCGACATGGTGTCTTTCTAGAGAAAGAGTTTCTTTCTAAAGAAACTAGTGGGAGTAAAATTGATCTTGAAGAAATTCAAGAACCCGAAAATGACAAGGAACCAATAGTAGAGACGGAACCAAACTCACAAGCTGTTGTGGAACCGGTTCAAGATAGACAAGTTCTTCGCAGATCGGATAGGATACGATCCGAACCTGAGAGATATGGATTTCTCATGACGGAAAGTAATGAAGTAGAAATCATTGAGAATGATGAACCTACTTCCTATCAAGAGGCGATGTCCACTCCTGATTCGGACAAGTGGCTAGGATCCATGGAATTCGAGATCAAATCCATGTACGATAATCAAGTTTGGAACTTGATTGATCCACCTGAAGGTGTAAAAACCATAGGGTGCAAATGGGTTTTCAAAAAGAAAACCGACATGGATGGGAAGGTACATACTTATAAGGCTAGGCTTGTTGCTAAGGGGTATAGGCAGATTCATGGTATTGACTATGATGAAACCTTTTCTCCGGTAGCAATGCTTAAGTCTATTAGAATCTTAATTACCATAGCCGCATATTATGACTATGAGATATGGCAAATGGATGTCAAAACAACGTTTCTTAACGGAAACCTACTTGAGGATGTATACATGATACAACCTGAAGGGTTTTCGATCCAAAGAATTCTAATAAAGTGTGTAAGTTGCAGAGATCCATTTATGGGTTAAAGCGAGCTTCGAGGAGTTGGAATCTACGTTTTGATGAATCAGTCAAAGAGTTTGGCTTCATCAAGAACGAAGATGAGCCTTGTGTATACAAGAAAATAAGTGGGAGCATAGTACTATTTTTGGTGTTATATGTCGATGACATCTTACTCATTGGAAACAATGTTCCTGCACTTGAGACTGTCAAGTCCTGGTTAGGAAAATGTTTCTCAATGAAAGATATGGGTGAAGCGGCTTATATCATTGGTATCACGATCTATAGAGATAGATCAAGAAGGATGATTGGTTTGTGTCAAAGTACATATATTGACAAGGTCCTTAAAAGATTCTGTATGGAAAATTCTAAGAGAGGGAACTTGCCAATGGGACATGGCATTACTCTTAGCAAGACTCATTGTCCTAAGACAACTGATGAGCGAAAGAGGATGAGTGATATTCCATATGCTTCGACAATTGGGTCTATCATGTATGCCATGTTATGTACTAGACCTGATGTCTAGTATGCTCTGAGCATGACAAGTAGATACCAGTCTGATCCTGGTGAGAACCATTGGATAGCAGTCAAGAATATCCTTAAGTACTTGAGAAGAACTAAGGATTTATTCTTTGTATTTGGAGGAATGGAAGATGATCTGGTTGTAAAGGGTTACACAAATGCAAGCTTTCAAACCGACAAAGATGACTTTAGATCGCAGTCTGGGTTCGTGTTTATGCTAAATGGAGGTGCCGTTTGTTGAAAGAGTTCCAAGCAAAGCACTGTTGCTGATTCTACAACCAAAGCCGAATATATAGCAACATCGGATGCAGCTAAGGAGGCGGTTTGGATCAAGAAGTTCGTTAGTGACTTAGAAGTAGTTCCGAGTATCACTAACCCGATAGAGCTTTATTGCGACAATAATGGTGCTATTGCCCAAGCAAAAGAACCAAGGTCACATCAACGATCCAAACACATTATGAGGCATTTCCACCTCATTCGAGAAATCTGTGAAAGGGAAGACGTCAAGATATGCAAGGTACCTACGGATGACAACATTGCGGACCCTCTCACCAAGCCTTTGCCACAAGCTAAACATGATGGTCATGTTAGGTCCATGGGTATAAGATACATGAATGATTGGGCCTAGTGCAAGTGGGAGACTGTAGGTGTTAGTGCCCTAGGCCTATAGAGATAGACTTATATGTAATGTCATTATTCATTTATATAAGAGATTGTTATTATGATTATTATATATATTTGCATGTTTATTGTAATAATCGTGTCCCTAGTACTTATGAAGCACTAGTATGAAGTTTAATGGATAATCATGTGATGATTATATGTATAGGGATGCACATTAAATTCATGGGTACTTGTTAGAGAACAAGGTACTGGACTTGACCCATTATGAGACTTATGTCATGGTCGAATGTCATAATTAAATCTCATATAGTTATATCATTGATATCCTTTGACCTGAGATTATCATCGTCTTCCACTCGATGAATATTGTGTTTGATATAGTAACGTTATCTTTAATCGGATAACAATAAGGGCTATTATTGGCATGATAGGATTCTTGTTGGGAAGAATGATAAGTCAAGATGGAATTTTGTCCCTCGTAAAGAGAGATGTTTGCTAGGCCACTCGTAAGTAAGATTGATGATGTACATGGCCATGTCCGAATGAATTAATGTGATTAATATCATTCGATTGATCAATTTACTTGGTAACGAGAAAGCATTGAACAATATGAGTTGACGTGGACCATGACTCATGTTCAATATAACATCGTGTGATAATGGGATTGTGATATGTTCTATGTAGGAAATCGAACTTGTTATTATATTATTTGGGTAGGCATGATGGCTTGCTAGAGTCCGCTCATGTCTTATGAGGATCGATGTGATCGAACTCGTTGCCAACATAGTATAGTCCTATGAGGTCACACGCATCGAACGAATTGTCAAAAATGGAGAATATGGATTTTTTGTACACAGGGGACGACTCGTCCCCAGGCCAGAACCAACTATTCCCTTGGCCTGGGACGAGTGTATCAGAGGATTTGTCCTAAGGGACGACTCGTGCCTATAGGTACGACTCGTGCCCATATGGACGACTCGTGCCCATAGGGACGACTCGTGCCCATAGGGACGACTCGTGCCCTGTATTTGTACTAACTATTCCCCGTAAAGGGGACGAATGTATCTGAGGAAGTGTAGAAGGGGACGACTCGTGCCCTGGGGGACGAGTCGTCTCGTCGGCGCTGACATATACATAAATGACTTAAAATTAGGGTTTTCTCGATGGGAAAATATTTATAGCGTATAAATACTAACCCTTGGTTGCCCTAGCAGTCACACACACGTTTTTGGGTTTAGAGAAACACAAAAGAGTGAGTTTTCAATTGTGAATTGAGAAATCAAAACACCAATTCCATATTTTCTTCATTGATTGAAAGGAGTTTCAATCAAAGGATCTAGCAATCCACCTAGAACTGTTCTAGGGTTCGTTCAAGGCGTGGATACACATAGAGGATCTTCGCAATTCAAGATCTAACGTTCGTGATTCAAGGATCATTCATCAAGGATTCACAAGATCATCAATCTGGAGTTGGAACGCGTTTATCAAAGACAAAAGCACACAAGGTTGGTTATTCTATTTCATCCTTCTTAATTAATCATCTATAATGGATCCATGGCTCCGGGTTTTCGAGTTAATTTGCATTATTCCGCTGCGCATGGACCATCGAAACCCAACAGTATTTATAGGCCCAGAAACTGGACAAAGAGGTCTGCACGGATCCACCTTGCTTTGCAAGGTGGTCCGTTCGGACTCGAAATTAATCAGTCCTTGCCTGGCTTCCTTGATTAATATTTGGGAGTTTTTTCCTTGTGACAAACAGGTCCGTGCAGACCTATCAAGCTGTTGGGTTTTATGGGTCCATGCGCAGCAGAATAAGCATCTAAATAACACAAAACCCAATCCCTAAGATCCGTTCTATACGATTAAATTGAATTTCTATGAGATAGAATTTACCAACCTTAATTGCTTTCCGGTCTTGAGCTATTGAACAATTTGTCAGTGTGATTTGAATCACAATCTTCGATCTTCAAAACCCTTTGAATCTTCGGATTGAAACTCTCGGCCTTGATCATCAAACGAGCGAAGACCCTCTATTTTTGTATCCACACGTAAGAATGAACCAAGAACGGTTCTTGAGGATTGCTAGATCCTTAAACTTTAGGAAGAATATTGAGAGAACTTTTGTTATGATTTTCTTGAGAAAATTTGGCTAGACTGATTAGGGTTTACAGAATCTAATATTTATACTACATTAGTATAGGTATTAGTTTCCTAATCGTATTAGGAAAGTCTGTCAAACCGCCTTAGACATTGAGTGTCGCACGACTTAGGACTCAATACGTCTAGTTCTGTCGCGCGGCTACACAAGTCATTTCAGGAACTCTCAATCATTCTTCCTTTGATTTAACCAATTCATTCTAGTTGTGTGTGACCCAATAGGATTATATTATGTTGGCAATGAGCTCGATCATGTCGACCCTCATAAGACATAAGCGGACTCTAGCAAGCCATTATGTCTACCCAAATAATATAACGTAAGAGTTCACGTTTCCAAGGGTACACTTCCATTTCTCCCTTTGTCTCACGATGTTATATTGAACACAAGTCATGGTCCACGCCAACTTGTATCTGTTCAATGCTTTCTCGATCTTTAGTATAATGATAGTCCAATCATAATGGGGTGTGGCCACACCCTTTCATCATTATGACTCATCGAGGGGCCCAAGCAAAACATCTCTCTATCGAGGGACAAATTCCATCTTGACTTATCATCCTTCCCATCATGAATCCGATCATGCCAAAGATAGCCTTTATAAATATCGTGTTAAGATATCGTTTAACTAAAATCAAACATGACTTTCATCATATGTAAGGTCATGATAATCTCAGGTCTAGGAACTAAATGAAGTGACCATATGAGATTTAATTATGACATTTGACCATGACATAAATCTCATATGGGTCAAGTCCAGTCACTTGTTCTCTAACAAGTACCCATAATTTCAATGTGCATCCCTATGCATATAATCATCATATGATTATCCATTGACAATTATACTAATTATTCTCTTAATAATCAGGGACGGAGATTATTACAACAAATATGCAAACTATATAATAATCAAATAATAAACTTAAACGATAAAGATGATACATAACGGTTTTCAGTTAAACATAACTAAAGCCTAAGGCATTACACCAACAGTCTCCCACTTGCACTAGGCTCCATTTATGTATCGAATACTCATGGATCTAACATGACCATCATGCTTCTGCCTGTGTGAGGGTCTTTATTAGTGAATCCCTTATGTTATCATCGGTTGATACTTTGTATATCTTAACGTCTTTTCATTCTTTATGAATTCCTCGAAGAACGTCTAAGTGAGTGTTTGGATCGCTGTTGTGACCTTGGTTCCATTGTTTGCACAAGTGGCACCACTATTGTCATAACAAAAGTTTCACCGATTAGTGATACTTGGAACATTTCCAAACCACTAATGAACTTTTGATCCAAACTGCCTCTTTTAGCCACATCATATGTTGCTAAAGTTTGGCCTTAGTAGTAGAATTGGCTATGATTTTCTACTTAGAACTCTTCTAATAAAATCGTACCTCCAATAAGCATAAACACAAATCCTAATTGCGATTTTAAATTAACTTTATCAGTTTGGAAGTTAGCATCTTTGTAACCCTTACAACAAGATTAACTTTCAACCTTTCAAATGCCAAGAACGTATCCTTAGTTCTTCTTAAGTACTTAAGGATCATCTTGACTGCCATCCAATGGTTTACATCAGGATCAGATTGGTATCGACTCATCATGCTTAAAGCATATGAGACGTTGGGTCTAGTACAAATCATGGCATACATGACAGATCCAAATGCTGAAGCATATGGAACTTCATCCATTTCCCTTTTGCTCATCAGTTGTCATAAGACAATGAATATTGCTAAGAGAAATTCCATGACCCATTGACAAGCTACTTTTCTTAGACTCTTCCAAGAACCTTATCAATGTGAGTATTTTGACTCAAACCAATTTATCCTTTTAAATCTGTCTCTATAGATCTTGATGCCAAGGATGTAAGCGGCTTCACCCATACCTTTCATTGAGAAACCTTTCCTTGACCAAGACTTTGACAGTCTTAAGTGTCAAAACTTGTTTTTCCAATGAGTAAGATATTATTGTAATAAAACAATAGAAGTAATACTACGCTCCCACTGAATTTCATGCATACACAAGATTCATCTTTGTTCTTTGATGAAGTCAAACTCTTTGACCAATTTATCAAAACGAAGATTTCAATTCCTTGAAGCTTGCTTCAACCCATCTCATGGATCTTTGCAACATGCATACTTTATTAGATTTTCTTGGATCGAAAAAACTCTCGGGTTGTGTACTATACACATCCTTAAGAAAGTCGTTTGACATCCATTTGTCATATCACACAGTCATAATATGCGATCATGGCAATTGAAACTCTAACAGACTTCGACATTGTAATTGTCGAAAAAGGTTTCAACATAGTTAACACTATGAATTTGCCTAAATCCCTTTGCTACAACCCTAGTCATGAAAGTATACACCTTCCCATCCATGTCGGTCTTGAAGACCTACTTGCACCCTTTAGATTTTACACCTTTAGGTAGCCCAACCAAGTTCCAAACTTGATCATCAAACATGGATTGCAATTCGAACTCTATGGTTCCTAACCATTTATCCAAATTAAGAGTGGACATCGCTTATAGATAGGAAGTAGGATTTTAATTCTCAATGACTTCCATTTCATTACTTTCCGAAACGAGAAATCAATATTTCTTGAGTTCGGATCGTGACCTATCCAATTTACGATGGACTTGTGCATCTTGAACCGGTTCCACAACTCCTTGTGAACTTGGTTCCATCTCTACTCTTGGTTCCATATTATTTTCAGGTTCTTGAATTTCTTCAAGGATTAATTTTACTCCCACTAGATTCTTTATTGAAAAACTACTTCCCAAGAAACGAATCGTATAGAGCAACAAACGTTTTGTTCTCTTTGCGGCTGTAAAATTAATTTTCGAAAATAACCTTGTCAGATTTGGTGCTAACTTATCAGAGACAAGTCTCTTTATATAAGCTTTGCAACCCCAAATCTTCATGAAAGACAAACTAAGTTTTCTTTCATACCATATCTCATGCGGAGCCTTAGGAACCGATTTAGTAGGGACTTGATTCAGTGTAACCACATTATTTCTAATGCATATCCTCAAAAGGAAATAGGAAAGTCTAATTGACACATCATCGAATGAACCATGTCCTACAAGGTTCAATTCCTCCTTTCAGACACACCATACAATGTGGTGTTCCGGGTGGAGTCAACTCTGAAACATTTTCACAGTTTTGAGATGATTGTCAAACTCATGGCTCAAATATTCATCACCTCGATCTAATCGAAGTACTTAATAGTTTTGCCAAGTTTGTTTTGTACTTAATCTTGAAATGTTCAAAACATCTCAAACGATTCACCTTTGGACTTCATCAGATAGACATAGTCATATCTATATAAGTCTTTAGTGAAATGTGATGAAATACTGAAGTCTTCCCCTAGCAATGCTACTTAATGGTCCACATACATCTCATGCATAATGACCAATAAGTCACTAGCCCTCCCACTACTCTTAGTGTAGGGTGGTTTGGTCAATAATCCCAATAAATAAGATCCACATTCCTCAAATGATTCATGGTCATACGAGTCTAAAAGTTCGTGTTAATGGAGTTTAGATATATGTTTCTTATTTATTTGACCAAGTCGGCAATGTCATATGAACGCGTTGTTCATATTATTCGGTTTAGATTTCCCATTTATATTATAGATATCTTCAATATTATTTTGTTTCTCATCTTCAAGGATATGAAGACCATTCAATGACATATGCATTACAATAAGGCATATCATTAAATGAATATAAAACTTCTTATTGAAAATAAGAAAATTATATCCTTCATCATCCATTTAAGAAACGAAAATAGTACTCCTACTCAAATCCGAAACGTAGTCATACTTGTTCAAAACAAGTACTACTTCACAAGGTAAAGTGACTTCATAAGTCCCTATGGTTAATGTAGCAACCCTTGCTCCATTCTTATGCATAGGTTTAACTTACCTTCTTTGAGTAACTTTCTATTCTTTGTTCCTTGCACATTTAAACAAATGTGGGATCCAATCCGGTATCATATATCCATGAACAAGAAGTCGAAAAGAAAATATCTATCATATAGATACTTGAAGTAGTAGTAATCATATTGCCCTTCTTCACCTTTTAGGCCTTCCTAGTAAGCCTTGCAACTTTGCTTCCAATGACAATCTTATTGTAATGACAGCAAACTGCATCCTTTTGAGACACTTTGGATTTAGCCTCTTCGGCTTTGACAACTTTTGTCCTAGGTTTAGCAACCTCTGCTTTACCTACTTTTCCTTCCTTTATGAACCCTTTCTTGTGTTAACCATTAACACAATTTGCGGATTGCTCCTTCTTTCATCATATTAATTAAGAGCTTTCACCGCAACATATATCTCTTGCCTAGCTTGCACTTGGAACATTTCCTTTTTGTGTTATGCTAGAACAAAAGAATAGTCATCATGTGAGGTTCTTCATAAGAGCCTTTAAACATGGTGGCAATTACAAGGCAAGCAATATTGTCTGAATCATCAGCATGTTTCTAATGTTGCTTCCTTATTTGCCATATGCAACATTTGCACTAGGTTCAATAGGAACGGATTCGTCAAGAACGTACACATTTACCCAAGAATCATTCTTTAGGCTTCTGATCCAATCAGAATTATTTGTATCGTTCCTTTCGAACTTTGTCCTTCATAAGGACGAATCGCAATTATCATTATGTAATGCTATTTCTTCAACAAAATATACAAATTATATGAATACACATCAATATCAACACATTTATCATTTAAGAGCAAATAATGTATTTTATAAATACTCCCATTAAATCATACACCTTCCAATGCAAATAAGCATAATATGCATTTAATGGGCTAAGATCCAACTTTAATTTAATCTCAAGTACGCTATGGCGCACCGCTCAAGATTAAACTAATTAGGTAGAAAACATCAATCATATCGTATATGACTCTTAGATCTTTTATGAGATTTATTCAAGACATCATATGTCTAAGCATATTTTAATCTCATCTTATGCCTTGGGTCCAAAATAATTTTGATAACCCAATTAAGTTCATCCACTTTAAACACATAGGAACCACCATTTCCTCATCTTGCTCGCAAACGGAATAGAATCAAAGCACCTTGCTATGGCAAGCCCACCCAAAACTATCCGAGTGGTCTCAAGTGTTTTAATCATGGATTGGCATAAAGAACTTAAAAGTTAAATTAAGGTTATTTAAAGTAGATTATAAGCATATCAACAAAGATAATCATAATGCACACCAGGTAAGTTCCCAAAAAAACAGGTGAGCCACAAGGACTGCTTAAATACCAAATTTTCCTTTGACAGAACTCTCCTAGTCATGCACAATTATACTATCAATTTGAATGCAACACAATCAATACTTTGTATACTGACTTGTTTCTTATAAACAATCAGACTAGTAAACTGACTTGTTTCTCATAAACAATCAGATTACTTCAAATTTTGCGTAAACTGACTTGTTTCTCATAAACAATCAGAAAATCAAAATTTAATGTTTCAACTAAACATTTAGGAAATCATAATTCAATGTTTCAACTAAACATCTAATAAAATTCTTAACACTTAAGAACAAATAATTCATGCATCGCAACAATTAATAAAACACATTTAAATTAATTAAGCATGCATAAACAATGAATTAATCTAGCATAGCCCTATAAATTTAATTTTCAGAAATTTATAGCATTCAGATTAAGACAGAAACATATCAGATTATAAACATAATCATAGATCAGCAAGAAAAATCAACAAACTGATTTGGCCCAGAACAGGCAAGATATGTCGCGTGACATAGACTTTCAGAGGCCTTATATGTCGCACGACTTAACAGAGCCATCAGCCCTACTCTGTCGTGTGACAGAGTCCAACTCTGTCGTGTGACACGAGATGACAGATTGCAGATTTTCAGATTCAATCGATTCTAATCATAAAGCAATTAAATCAAGTAAACAACTTTTACATATTTAATTCAGCATAATTAGAAGACGATTTTCACATTGTTTCACATAAACAATAAGATTCTACCGCATACAAAACATGCAATAAGCATATAAACAATTTATATCTTAATTCTAGCATGCTAATTCAAACTTAACCATACGAACCTGGCTCTGATACCACTGTTAGGTTTTATGGGTCCATGCGCAGCGGAATAAGCATCTAAATAACACAAAACCCAATCCCTAAGATCCGTTCTATACTATTAAATTGAATTCCTATGAGATAGAATTTACCAACCTTAATTGCTTTCCGGTCTTGAGCTATTGAACAATTTGTCAGTGTGATTTGAATCACAATCTTCGATCTTCAAAACCCTTTGAATCTTCGGATTGAAACTCTAGGACTTGATCGTCAAACGAGCGAAGACCCTCTATTGTTTTATCCACACGTAAGAATGAACCAAGAACGGTTCTTGAGGATGCTAGATCCTTAAACTTTAGGAAGAATATTGAGAGAACTTTTGTTATAATTTTCTTGAGAAAATTCGGCTAGACTGATTAGGGTTTACATAATCTAATATTTATACTACATTAGTATAGGTATTAGTTTCCTAATCGTATTAGGAAAGTCTGTCAAACCGCCTTAGACATTGAGTGTCGCACGACTCAGGACTCCATATGGCTAGTTCTGTCACACGGCTACACAAGTCATTTCAGGAACTCTCAATCATTCTTCCTTTGGTTTAACCAATTCATTCTATTTGTGTGTGACCCAATAGGATTATATTATGTTGGCAATGAGCTCGATCATATCGACCCTCATAAGACATAAGCGGACTCTAGCAAGCCATTATGTCTACCCAAATAATATAACGTAAGAGTTCACGTTTCCAATGGTACACTTCCATTTCTCCCTTTGTCTCACGATGTTATATTGAACACAAGTCATGGTCCACATCAACTTGTATCTGTTCAATGCTTTCTCGATCTTGAGTATAATGATAGTCCAATCAAATTGGGGTGTGGCCATACGCTTTCATCATTATCATTCATCGAGGGGCCCAAGCAAAACATCTCTCTATCGAGGGACAAATTCCATCTTGACTTATCATCCTTCCCATCATGAATCCGATCATGCCAAAGATAGCCTTTATAAATATCATGTTAAGATATCGTTTGACTAAAATCAAACATGACTTTCATCATAAGTAAGGTCATGATAATCTCAGGTCTAGGGACTAAATGAAGTGACCATATGAGATTTAATTATGACATTTGACCATGACATAAATCTCATATGGGTCAAGTCTAGTCACTTGTTCTTTAACAAGTACCCATAATTTCAATGTGCATCCCTATGAATATGATCATCATATGATTATCCATTGATAATTATACTAATTATTCTCTTAACAATCAGGGACGGAGATTATTGCAACAAATATGCAAACTATATAATAATCAAGTAATAAACTTAAACGATAAAGATGATACATAAAGGTTTTCAGTTAAACATAACTAAAGCCTAGGGCATTACACCAACACAAGCAACAAAGAGGTCCGCACGGATTTAAGTTGTAATCTGACAGCTTTTTGACTTTTGTTTCATTCCTGCAGGGCCCTTCTAATGTTTTTTATGCCTGATCAGTCCTTTTGTGGTTTGCTTGATCAGTTTGATCCCTTTGGAAGTTTTTTGGGACTTCGGAATCGCGAGGAAGTGTACCCTCGGTGTTTTCCTGTATGCTTGGATTTAGAGCGGTCCGGATTGGGGTACTTACAATGGCGCCTCAACCCGTTTCTTCGAATCATACCCATTTCAGATCTGGGCATAAAAGGAAAACCCCCTCTCCTTTTTGCTCTTTTATCACTATTCAATCTTTGAGAGAGACTTATAAGCTTGAGACCGCAAGTTGCTCCTAGATTTCGTGTTTGATTTTCTTGAATCTTTGCTTGATTCCTTCATGCTCCTCATCAACAAAGTTTGAATTCAGGTATAAATCTCTTCCCTCTCCTCTATTTTTACATTTTACTTCAAATTTCTGGGATTTGGTATTGTTATTGGTGGGTTTTGTTCAAACCACCATTATTGGTGTTCTTGAAGCTTTTCTTGAACCAATCTTGTGTCTTCCTCGTATTTAGAAATGGCAAGAACATGGAGAAGTAATCCAAATGCCCTCTACTGCTAGCATACCCAAAACCTTAGGATTTACCAACGAATTGATGGCCCTTGGATGATATTGAGTCTGAATGAAATCAGGGAGATACTGAGGAGGTACCAATCGTCTAGAACCGACGTACACTATCCTAGTCGGTTTAGGTTTGACCGACTTGACGTTGAATCTCCAATGTCATGTTGTTTCATGGTTGAACTGAGATCCTTGATCACATCAACCTTTACTACTTAAAGTCTGACCATTTTGAGCGCCCTCCGTTGTTGGGTAAGGATCCCTCCTCAGTTTTAGTTAATAAGATGAGGAAGGATTCTCTTTCTTGTCCTCGTCCTTCCATTTTGCCTTGGCCAAATTTTGACCTTTGTTCTTTTATTTGTGCAGCCATGACTGGAAGAGGAAGTAGTACTGCTCGTCCTACTGGTCCCTCAACTTCTGGGAGGATCGTGGACGCATTCACCAAGGGAGCCAGTGCTGGGGGCCGAGGTAGAGGACGTGGGAGGTCCAACCGAGGTATACATTCCTAGGTCCAAACCCATTAGAGCCGGGGAACCCATGATAGAGGAACTTTATTGTAAGTATGTGTTGTCGAGGTGTCAAAAACGAGAAGGCAATGGAGGACTTCATGTATAACTTCAATTATGTCCATTTTTTCTATAAGTAGTTCCAGCTCGGTTTGCGTATCCCCTTATATCCATTCATATGTGTGTTTCTTGAGGAGATGCAAGCCATCCCGGCTATGCTAGGTGCCAACACCGTGAGGTTCCTCACCGGCTTCATCGTATTATGCAGTACATTAGGTTTTGAGCCTTGTCAATCTGCGTTCCACCATTTCTTCACTGTCAGTTATAAGGAGTATACAAGGATTGTGGTGTTAAGGAGTGACCCAAACCAATCAAAATTTATTTACCCAATTTCCAATAAGGTGTCAGGGGGTGGAATAATCATGTTATCATAGTGGAGAGCCGATAAGGATGAGAGTTCTCTACTCCCTCGAAATTTCCTGGAGTGCCCGAGCAGGTGTGGAGGCCAGAGTGGAGTGGCCAATTAATTGAGAGGCTAAGGCAGTTTTCCGAGGTAGGAACTCTTTGTTGGTCAACTCTGGAGACCGATCATAGGTGTTACATACATGCCGGGATCATGCATGGGCCCTTAGACAGTTTGGTCCACCTCGTCCCCGTCGTTAGAGGGAATAGGTTTCCCGACTAGAGGGTGCACCCAGGTCTCGTATTCCATGATGAATGCGACATATGCAAGTTATATGACGACAAGTGCTATGCCGAGGATGGCATTGCCGGCTGTAAATTTTTATCCCTCCTCGTCGTTCCCATACTTATGTTATTTTTATTTTGTTGCTTGTTCTTCTCGTCACTTTACTAATCGACTTGTCTTCCTCATTTGTTCAGATTTGACTGAGGAGCAAATCAAAACGATGTCGGAGAAAATTTTGGACCCCCAGACCTTGATGAAGTTGAAGAGGAGGACCTCCAGGTCCTCGGCAAAAACCAAAAGACGAGATGACACAATAGTTCTTCAAGTTGTCTTGTCCACCAAGGAAGCTGAGGCGCTTCCTTTAAAGCCGGTGGGGGGTACTGCTACCTCCACCGACAAAGGAAACGAAGGGCTTGAAGCCTATTATGAGAAGGGACAAAGTTCCCAAGCTTTGGATCCTGAAACTGAGGAGGCACTGAGACATGCCGGTCTAGTTAAGATCGAGGAGGTTGGTGCCGGTGAGAGAACCCCTGCCCAAAAGAGGCAAAGGGTAGAGATCGTGCTGGATGAGCCTCCCTCCAAGAGAATTGTTGAATCATCCTCCGAGTAGGTCACTGCTCGACACGTGAAAATGTATGTTGAATCCGAGCAGGTAGCCAAGGAGTTAACTGTCTACCAAACGATCAAGGGTCTGGACGTGCTAGCCAGGAAGGGCCCCAAGCTCAGGCTAGGCCAACCTGTGGTCCATCGTGATATGGAGGAGGACCTGATCGACCATTTTATCGACACAAAGCCGAGCAGGGAACACTTAGACAATAGGAAGGGCCTCCTTCTTAGCAAGGTAACCCTTCTCGTTCTTTACTTTGCCTTTCTCGGTTTTCAGAACACTTGTAATTTTTTGTTGATATTTTTCTTTGTATGTGTATCTTGCAACTGTGACTGCCTATGAGTCCATCAGGAGCAAGGCCGCTGATGACTTGGAGCAAAAGCTTGATAGCCATATTAAATAGAATAAGGCCGATCTGACCAAGGCGTTGGAGTTTCTCATGTCCTTGAGGAAGGAGGTTGATGAGCAAAAGGTGGCCAAGGCTGAGGTCGAGAGAGCAGAGAAAGCGGCCAAAGAGGCGCAGGTAAAGGCTGAAGAAACCAGCAAGGCCAGGCAGGCCAAGGTCGAGAGGCTCCAAGCCGAGTTGGGAAAAAATGTCGAGGAAGCTGATGCCCGGTACAAACTCTTGGAGGCCAGTTTACCTTCTAAAATTGATAAGGCCATTCCCAATTCAAGGTTAACCCAGCTTTCATGCAGGCCTTGGCTGATAAGATGGCCACTATATATTCTGATGGCTATCTCCATTTAGCTAGGAGAGCCTTAGTGGACCCAACGTTGAAAACCGATGTAGGCTTACTTGCACGTCTCATCTTCCAGGATGCCTATGATGACCTTGATCGGTCCGGCCATGCCTTGGTGCCATATTCGGTGAATGCCCTGATGTTATAACTGCTCAGGTTTCTAGAGATGGAAGCCCAGCTTGGGTTACTCCCCCCGTCGACTCTCAAAACATCAATGCTCTATTCGAGAAGATTCAAGACGATGGGGCTTCAGATGTAGAGGAGGGAGAGGCCGAGGAGGATCAAACCGAGCATATCATAATCCCTGAAGCTGAGGTCAACCAAGATGACCTCTTTACCAATGATGATCAGGCTTAGGGTCTTTTATTGTAATTTTTTGTAGTTTTTGAACAATTCCTTCATGTACTTTGAATTCTGATCAATATAATTGATTTCTTCAATTCCTTTGTCATCTTTGCTATTTATGCATTTGCTTTAACTACCTTTGACTTGAATGATTGTATATTTGAATATATGTTGAATGATTTAAGTGTTGTACACTTTTGCTTAAGTACCCATCTTTCTTGAGAAGCCGAGGAAGGTTTTCTCGTCATTTGTATTTAGCTCTTAAACCGAGGAAGCTCGTTCGGTCTAAATGCTTGGATAATTTGCAAGTTTATTCATTAGGCCGAGGAAGGTGCTCGGCATAACACTTCGGTTATTTTTGGTTTTATCTCTCTATGCCAAGTATGGTTGCTTGGCACATAGGCCTTAGGTAATTTTTAAGTACTTGTCTCTTTATGCCGAGGAGGATCGTTCAGTTATATGTCTTGGACAATTTTTAGATGTTTTATCTCTATGTGCCGAGGAAGGTCATTCGACATAGGTATTAGGTAATTTTGTATGTTTCACCTCTCTACGCCGAGGAAGGTCATTCGGTGTAGGTCTTAGGTAATCTTTTCATGCCGAGGAGGGTCGTTCGATCACAAGTCTTTAAGAATTTTTAGGTTTTATCTCTCTATGCCAACGAAGGTTATTCGGTCATAGGTCTTAGATAAAGTGTGGGATCTTATCCCTTTTATGTCGAGGAGGGAGCTCCTTGTCTTTTTATCTTGCTAGTCATTTGCCTTGATTAAAACCGAATCTTTATTAACTGAAACTGATTACATCAAACTTCAATCCTATTTTACTTGAAAATAACTGGAAAGACTAACATTGAATAATCTATTACATGAAAACAAACTATAAACTAGTGATAATACTTTCGTAGATGATCAGAATGCCACAGATGTTTCAGCTCTTGTCCATCTGGGGCCTTCATTCTGTAGGTCCCTTCTCTGATAACTTGAGTGATGATTTAGTGGTCTTCCCAGTTTCGAGAGAGCTTATTTTGTTCAGCCTTTCTACCAGTTGCTTCAATTTTTATAAGTACCCAATCTCCGACTTGGAATACTCTCTTGTTGACCCTTTTGTCATGATAGGATTTGGTTCTTTACTTGTAGTTCACCATCCTCATTTGAGTAGCTAGTCTTCATTCATCTAATAGGTTTAGGTCTAGCAGCCTATTGACCTTGTTGACTTGTTAATCATAGTTAAAATTTCTTGTCGTAGGGATATCCATCACAGTTGGTGCCATAGCCTTATAACCGAATGTTAGTGCGAATGGGGTTTCCCCGGTTGGCCCCTGGGTGGTAGTGCGAACTGCCCACAAGGCTAAGGGAAGTTCGTCCAACCATCTGCCATCACTCCCTTCTAGGTTATTGGTTAGGGCTATAAGCACCAACTTGTTGGCCTCTTTCGCTTATCCGTTGCATTGAGGTCTACTCACAGATGACATGATGTGTTTAATTCCTAGTCTGTTCAGCTCTTCTGTAAATGCCTTAGAGAATTGGAGCCCATGAACTGAAATGGTGGTGTGTGGAACCCCGAAGTGACACCAGATGAAGTCGTGTAAAAATTTTATTGTGTTCTCCTCTGTTATTTTGGATAAGGCCTTTACTTCAATCCATTTGTAGAAGTAATCTAATGCCACAATCACATACTTGCAACTACCTCGGACGGGGAAGGGTCCGATGATGTCGATTTCTCATATGTCAAATGGCCACCTAGGTATTATAAGAGTCTGTTCCACTGCTAGAAGACTAGGAATGTTAGCATATCTCTGTCACTTGTCACACTTTCTTACGTAGGCTTGCGCGTCATCTCTCAGGTTTGACCAGTAGTAACCTAGCATGAAGATTTTATCAGCTATGGTTCTGGCCCCCGGGTGACCACCACAAATGCCTTAGTGGACTTCTGTCAAGAGATTTTCTACTTCCTTGGGATAGACGCACCTTACCAGGGGCTTTGTGAATGATATTCTGTAGAGAATTCCGTTCATCACTGTAAACCTTACTGACTTCTTCTTGATAAGTCTAGCACGTTCTTCATCCTCTAGGAGTTGGTTCTTTACAATGAATTTCGTGTAGTCATCTATCCAATACTTCTCCTTCCCATTTAGGAGCATTACTCGTAGTCTTTCGTAAGAAGGTTCTTTGACAAATATTATGAGTGGGTTAGGGTTAGGATCTGCCACGTCAATAGTTGCTGGTTTGGATAGAACATCTGCCACTTGATTATCCTCCCTTCCTATCTGAATTATTTCAAAAAATTCCAGCTTTTTCGTCATGTCTAGGATGAGGTCCTTATATTTTGTAACTATGGGATGTTGAGTGTTATACTCCCCTTTTTTCTGCTTGACTACGAGTTGGGAGTCACAGAAGGCGGCAATTTTAGTTTCTCCATAGAAGGAAGCCAAATCTATGCCAAATACCAGAGCCTCACACTCTGCTTGATTGTTAGAAACAGGGAATTTGAATCTGATTATGTCCTGGATGGTATGCTCTCCATTGGGACTTGCTAGTACAATTCTAGCTCCGATTCTTTCCTTAGTGGCTGAACCATCTGTGTATATGATCCAGCAGTTGGATGGGAGCTCGATGATCGGTTCTTACCCCGCAGGTTTTTTGTGCTTACGGGAGGTGGGGTCGTGCTCACCTATAAATGTGGTTTCAACCATAAAATTGATTAGAGGCTGTTCTAGGAGTGTCTTCCTAGGTTGGTATCTGATATCAAACTCAGTGATCTTGATAGACCAATTAAGGAAACATCCTGAGTAGTCCAACATATGCAATATTTTCTTCAGTGGCGCATTGGTATACACAGTTATAGGATGTGCATAAAAGTATGTTCGTAGCTTTCTTGCCGCTATAATTAGGGCGTAGGCTATCTTATCTGCATTGAAGTATCTGCTCTCCACATCTGATAATGCATTGGAGAGATAATAGATAGGTTTTCGAGTGGTTCCTTCATTCCAAACTAGTACCCCAACTATAGCTTAGTACGTGGCTGCTAGGAAGATATATATCATCTCTCCGATAACTTGGCTGCTCAACAAATGAGGGGATCCCAAGTACTCCTTCAACTGTTTGAATGATTCTAAGCATTCAGATATCCAGGAGAAGCTCTTGGTCTTCTTCAAGATTTTGAAGAAAAGCAGAGATTTTTTCGCAGACTTTGCAATAATCTCCCAAGGGCAGCTATACTTCCATTTAGACTTTGAACCTCCTTGATTCTAGTAGGTTCTTTCATGTCAATCAAGGCTTTAATTTTCTCCGAATTCGTCTCAATTCCATTTTGTGATACCATAAAGCATAGGAACTTCCCAGCTGTCACCCCGAATACACATTCACTGTGATTCAATTTTATACTATTAGCACGTAGGTTGTCAAAAGTTTCCTCCAATTTTGGGGAGTAACTGCCACTCCTAGTCTTGATTACCATGTCATCTATGTAGGCTTCCATGTTATGGCCTAATTGTTTCTCAAAGACTTTGTTGACCATGTGCTGGTAGGTTGCGCCCTGGTAGGCTTAATAGCACACCTACTAAATTAAACCGGGACTCGGCCACAAGAATGTAGCAAAGGTAAGTCTAGGGTTGAACCACTGAAGAACGATATTGCAAACGAACTAGTCACACACACAAATGGGGGTTTTGTTTGTTTTTGAATTAAAATCCTAAAACAGGAATTAAAAGCTAAGTTATAAACAATTATATAAAAGAACACTTTGGATATGCAAAATTATCCCCGTCTATCAATCAATATCCCCGAAATGATTCTTTCTTATTTCTCCCTAATTACTTGATCATGAGATATAAAATCTCTATCTCTTCTTTGGTACTAATTACTAGAGGCGACACGCTCAACTAACAATCCTAATCAACCTCTTCATCAACAACCACAACATCACTAGCAGGAGACGGAGAGAGAATCGGTAGTTCGTTACTAATGGAAGCGTCCTCCCATTCATAGCGTTCAAGTTGGATAGAACTAGTATCTCGCTCATAACCCCTCAAGGACTCTACTAGTGTAGTGACTTATGCTTCCAATCTACTTATGGCTGCACCAAATTGTTGTTCTTGTTGACGATTTTTCTCCCTCAAACTTGTCAGAGCCTCTTCCCATGATCGCTTTTTAGGTTGCGGTGGATCATAATAATGTGGCTCATAATTTTTCCATGCCCGGCTTAAAAGGTTTCCCCTCCATTTTATATAACAATTGGGGGAATAATCATATTGTGGTTCCCATGTGTGGAATGAACTCCTTTCTTGCATCTGTGGAGAATACTCATGAAAATATGTCCTAGACGGACAATCATTAGTAGCATGAGAGTATAATCCACAACAGGAACATCCATCTTGTATTATACTGGCACTAGGCGAAGCACTTTTCGCATTAAACAAAGCAACTAATTGTTTTACTTGCTCGGCCAACATCTCTCTAGAATTTGATTCATGCATGACCTTTAATTTTTAACAACTAGAAAAAGAAAGAAAATTATTTACACTAAAAAGAAATTAATAAAAGAAAATATTTACAATACACTAACAAAATCAACTTGATCAAATCACAACAAATCCCCGACAACTGCGCCAAAAACTTGGTGGATAAAAATCCTCTTGTAATAAATTTCCTTGCAAGTGTACAAGTTACCGAAGTAGCAATATACAAATGTAAGGGTCGAACCACAGAGATTTGTGTGTTTAATAAATTGATTTAATTAGTGTAAAAAGTAACAAAGGAAAAGGGGGTTTTGATTGTTGAATTATTAAACTAAGAAAGAACAATAAATAAATTAAAGATATCAAGAGACAAGGGATTCATAGATTGGAGATCATAACAATTATCAGTTTATGCTTTTTATTTCATGTAAAAATAATTCAATCTCATTCTTGGGTTCGTTCACAAAAACCTAGGGTTAAGATGTTAATATATTCCGCATGGTCAATAAGAACATTAGAATCCTAATAACTCTATCTTGTTTATATATTCCGCAAGGTCAATATAAACATTCAAGAATTCAATTAAAAGCTTAAGAACAATGAAACCTAGATTCGTTTGATTTCCGCAAGGTCCTCAATTGAATCTATTCTTCTCAACAATGGTCAAATTACAAATCATCCACGCAAATGCAATGGTTTATATTCAAATAAATTTAAGATATCAAAAGTATATTCCGCAGGGTCAATACAATTGATCTCAAGACAATAATTAAAAACGTTGAGAAGAACAAGAACGAAAAAGAGATAGGAAGAATTAAAACCCTAGCATAAAGATCAAATTGTTACTCACCTCAATCCATGAATCAAATAAATTAGCCTTGAATGGCCATTAAAATAAATAAATCAAAACCTTGTTCTTTAATCTTCAAAAATAAATAAAAACCTAAACTATGATAAAAGGGAAAAATATAGAGAGAGAATGAGAAAAATCAAAGATTCAAAAGATGATCAAAAACTAGTCTAGGGTCCTTTTTATAGGAGGAGAGAGGTGAAAATTCTTTTTGAAAACAAATTCTGGTCAAAATCCTAATCAAAATAGAAAATCTCCCGAAATCCGTCACTGATTCTGTGCAAATTTGTTGTTGATTCGTTTTTATTGATTTGTGACGGAATTAAATCCGTTGTTATTGACTGGCCGGTGGTCGCCCATAATGCCCTGCGCGAGTGCCCAATTGAACAGAGACTCACGGCCTATTTCCTTGTCTTTCAGCGGCCGCCCAAGCCAGGACAGCGGCCGCCCATGCTCCAAATTAGCCCAACCAACAGCAACAGCCCAGGCCCAATTTCTTCGGCCAAATTTTCTTGCCTTGGCACCGACAGCTTCCAGCCTTGGCCTCAAACGGCCCCAACTGGCCGGCCACTTCCTGGCCATGCCCATTAGGCAATTTAGACCTTTTTGATTCGGTTCGTAATAATTAATTTCACAGTTGCACTTTGGTCATTATAATTTTCTCTTTTGCACCTTGCTCCTTGAATTATTCATATTTTTACTTATTTTCACTTTGGCCCTTGAATTTCATTAAATTAAATTTCTCCCAAATTTTCATAATTTCAGTTTGATCCCTGAATTTCCAAGATTTACGTTTTGGCCCTTGAACTTTCAAAATACGTTTTTCTCCTCTTTTTCTGCATTGTTGCACATCAACCCCTGAACTATCAAAACACTAACAAAATACATTAAATTCTCAAGGTTTCGAGCATCAAATAAGCTAGGAAATATATATTTTGGATGGGTAAAACCACATCCATCAAATACCCCCATACTTATCTTTTGCTCGTCCTCGAGTAAAACAAAACTAAAATAAAAATAAAAATTATCTAACTAATTAAAACAAATAAAATATTTTTTTTTGTATTATTCAATTCATATAATAGGTCGTTGGCACAACAAGTCTCAGATCTTACAACACACATAATCTACAAGCATTTCCATGAACATGAGACTATAATTACACGGATGCATCTAACTTATAATTCTCCACCACATAATGAAAGATGAATGAAATATGGGAGACCATTGTCACCAAAGTAAGATATTTTATAGGGTCACTAACCACATGCTCTAAATCAATGATAATAAGATAAAATTTCACAAGGACACTCATATGCATGTTTAAACAAAACTGTCAACCCGGCTACTCTTTAGGGATCAAATATGGCTTAACGGCTTGTAATGTTTCGCGATAAACGCGGGCTAGGTTCACGGTTACAAAAGAAGGTAAGGACATACGAAGTCAAGCAAGTGAAACTAAGAAGTCTTCATTATATATACATCCATTAAAATTTATCACTCCGCTCCAAGCCAATCCATTGATTCAACCCCCAAACTTATAATTTTGTATACTTTCAAACTTGAGATTGATCACCTTTCTTTTCTTTTTGGACACTTTCCAATTCAACATTAGAGAGGGCTCGGTTTTTTTTTTTTTTTTAACTTTCTCTTCTTTTCTTTTTTCTCTTTTTTTTTTTTTTCTTTTCTTTGCACAAATATATCACGAAAAATGTGCATTCAATACTTTTTGCTCAAGCCCCTCTTTTCATTATATAGCATGATCCTTTTCTTTCTTTTCATGACCACTTTCCACTCAACCCTTTGATTTTCCAAATTTCTCCCAAACATTCCCATTCATTCCCTAGTTTCACTTTCTTGAAAAGGTGAGAAAAATAGTGTATAAGTTAAAAGGGTAGGACAATGAGGGTACGAAAGAAGGCGAATGGTGGTCTAAGATAACCTCCCACTTTGTGAGAGATTCCATTCTTTTTCAAGCTCAAAAGGGGTTCTAGCGAAATTTTTTATAAGTGACGAGAAATTTAAAGGCTCGCAAATAGGGTTCAAAGAAAATAGCCAAATATCACTTCTCGAATAGCCTAATTGATGTGTTATTGGCAGTCACGCAAACATGTTCTAGGGACTCCGAGAATGTCAAAGTGATCCTATAAACGTCTCCTAAATTGGTAACAATGATCAAGAAAAATAATATGGAAATGAAAGGTGGAGAAATCATACTTTACATGTTTCAATGCAATTATATCCCCATATTGACAATAATACTCAAGATTTTAAAATTAAATCACTCTCAAATCATCATGAACTCTTGCCAACTTTCCAAAATATGAAAAGAACAAAAATTTTAAAATTTTCTATTTTTTTAGGGTGACACTATATACACTCGCCTATAAATCCACAAAATCGAAGAGATATCTACCCCAAACTCAAAACATGTTATGTCCTCATATCAAAGAGAACAAAAACATGCCTCGGATTTAAAGGACGATATGACATAACAAAACAAATAAATAAAGCAAATAAAACGTACTTACTTGGGTTGCCTCCCAATTAGCGCATTTGGTTAACGTCGTTAGCCCGACCGTTGTTTACGTTTGGACTTCACTTTTCGTCCTTTGGCCCACTTCATGGTTTCGCGGGTCATTATTTTCAGTTCATGCCCCATATAAATTCCTTGAGCTTTGATATTATTTTGTTCCCAAGGGAATTTTTGACGTTTAAGCTTTTTGGGCTTCTCCTCTTTCAATCCTTCGTCACTTTCTTCACCCTAAAAAATAGGGGGAGGTACAAGAATGATGGAGAAAAAATCTCACACTTTCAATGGGATGGAGAAGATCTTCATTGAGACATTGTTCGTCAATTTGGTTGGATCCAACCTCATCAACATTAATTTCCTCATCATCTTTTAATTTCTCTTCCACCCCATCTTCTTCACAATCAACCTCTTCATCAACAACCACAACATCACTAGCAGGAGACGAAGAGAGAATCGGTAGTTCGTCACTATGTAAGCGTCCTCCCATTCATAAGGTTCAAGTTGGATAGAACTAGTATCTCGCTCATAACCCCTTAAGGCCTCTACTAGTGTAGTGACTTGTGCTTCCAATCTACTTATGGCTGCACCAAATTGCTGTTTTTGTTGATGATTTTTCTCCCTCAAACTTGTTAGAGGCTCTTCCCATGATCACTTTTTAAGTTGTGGTGGATCATAATAATGTGGCTCATAATTGTTCCATGCCCGGCTTAAGTGATTTCCCCTCCATTGTGTATAACAATCACTACAAGAAAAATGGGTTTTCGCGATTGCTTTGTGTGATGGAAATTTGAGCTATCTCAATAGGTCTACTTTATGCGAAGGCTTCGTCCATCGCAAAGAAATTTGACGCGGCAAAGCAAAAAAATTTCGCGGGGAGTAATAATTCAATATGCGACTGCTTTAGTAAAAAAGTAATGGACTTTGCAATCGCATAAAGTTATTAGTAATATTTATACCTATAAAATAAGTAAAATATATATTTTAATTATTAAAAAAAGGTAAAATGCCATCGCAAAGCAAGGGAATGAAGGGATAAATCATAAAACACGATCTTTACTCTCTCTCTCCTCAAAATTTCTTTTCCGCCTGGCGCCTACCTTCTCTCTAAAACAAAAACCTTAGCTTCGTCATCTCCATCCATGGTTCCTTAGTCGTCGATTTGGTTTTCCTCCGACAAACAGGTCACATTTCTCTCTCTATTCCTCTATCTCTACTCTATCTGCGTTTTCAATTTTGTATTTTTGTAAAACCCTAAATCTACCCCCTTTATGAATATCGTTTCAAATTCTCAATCCCTATCTTCGATCTGCTTTTTTCTTATATGGATTTTGTTTAATTAGTTTGCGTTAGAGTCTAATTTGGTGAAGTTGGGTTATTGAAGAAACTGTAAGGGTTTTATAAAGTTTTGAGCTTGTTAATGCTCATTTTATTGCTTTGATTATTATATGGAACAATTTGATAGGAAGGAGCTTGATGGAAACAGTAAAATAATTTCGTTTAGGATCTTGAAAATCCGTCTATGTTGCCGTGCCCTCAAGGCTGTAGGCACTCGAGACACCTCTTTGTTAAGCAGCATGAACGAACCCCTTGCATTCAAACAAACTAACCATCATTGGTATGCTTAAATATTTCTGCTAAAATAATGTCAACTTCTTTGAAATACCAAAATAGGCGCTTATCTAAAGATGAATGTCCATTTATTCTTGGTTGAATCTCAGCCAGTTATGAGCGTGAACGGACCTCTGGCCCTCTAGTATTACCTCTGTTGATCATTTAATCTTTTCATACAAATACTCTTTTATTAGGACTTATTTTTTATTTTATTTCCCGCTTTAGATTGAATCTAGTTTTATAGACATCACTCAGGGTTGTTCAAGTCTGGCCCTTTCTTTGATGCCAAATTGTATTCCTATGGCTATTTTCTTGTGTGAATGCTATTCTCCTTCATCTCCAGTCTTGATAGAATTTGCTTAAGTGGAAAACGTCAAGCTTGCTTATTAAAAGTTGTAATTAAAATGCACTTGATCCTATCTAACTTGTATTCTCTCAACATTATTCCTTTGTCTAATATATAGGTGGTCTATGCAAATGAATTGCGTGAAGCAAATGGGCTGGATCCTGCAGTTCCCGTCAATGCAATTTTGAATCCTGGATGTGATGCAATTTCTGACCCTGGTTGTAAGGCATGGCAAGTGGTGGCCGGTGGTGTAAGGAAAGGAAGATTGTTTGGACGACCAGGCGAGAAATGGAAAAAACGTTCCGGTTGTGCTTCATCAGTCGATTATGCGGCATACATTTCTTCACAAAACTCGATCGAGGAAATAAGGAATTTGAAAGAAGCTCTACGTGCAAACACGAAGAAACTGGATCAAGAATCAAAAGAAAAGAATGAACTAAAGGCATATGTCAAAAGCATGGCTCCTCTTTGGGCTGAAATGGCAGAGAGATGCGGAATGGGTCCATGTCCTTCTCTTCCTTTGTTCAGCAATGCTAGTTCCTCTACACCTAGTTCAGATGGTGGATCAAATGTTCCAATGGTGACATCTCCTTTTGATGACTATGGTGAGAATGATGATGATATGCCATAGTTAAATATATATGGTTTTAGACTGTCTTGTCATTTTGCTAGAAGATATGTTTGGTAATCATGTTTGGTAATCATGTATGTTTTTGGAGATGCATAAACATGTTTGGCTGACTTCGCTATAGACTTATTTTGGACAAGTATTAGAGATATGTTATCAAGTTAATATTAAGAATTTATGTCAATGCAATTTTTGTTTTGATTTATTAGTATATTTCAAACAGTGAGTCACTGATCAAAGATAATTAAGGGGTTTAATGACAAAAATAAATAAATAGAAATTTTTTATTTGGGGGGGGGTTGTTTATGCGATGGCCATCGCCATCTTTTAATTTTGAAACTATTAATATATTTAACAGATATTCAATCACTACGCCATCGCATATTCATATATATTAATATAATATAATTTACATATGAGATGGCCAACCCATCTCAAATTTGGGATTATGCGATGGCCAAATCTTTAATAAATAAATAACAAAATTAATTAATGAATGTTATATACGATTAAAAAAACCATCGCAAATTTTATGCGATTGCCAAAACCATCGCATAAACCTTATGCGATTAGGCTTTATGCGATGGCGGTTTTGATGGTCAAACCCATCGCAGTATGTATATGCGATGGATTATTAAGTATATGCGATTGAAATTGGCCATCTCCAAAAGCAGTTTTTCTTGTAGTGAATTGGGAGAATAATCATATTGTGGTTCTCATGGGTGGAACGAACTCCTTTCTTGTATCTGTGGAGAATACTCATGAAAATATGTCCTAGACGGACAATCATTAGTAGCATGAGAGTATAATCCACAATAGGAACATGCATCTTGTACTATATTGGCACTAGGCGAAGCACTTTTCGCATTGAACAAAGCAATTAATTATTTTACTTTCTCGGCCAACACTCTCTAGAATTTGATTCATGCATGACCTTTAATTTTTAAACAACTAGAAAAAGAAAGAAAATTATTTACACTAAAAAGAAATTAATAAAAGAAAATATTTACAATATACTAACAAAATCAACTTAATTAAATCACAATAAATTCTCGACAACGGCGCCAAAAATTTGGTGGATAAAAATTCTCTTGTAATAAATTTCCTTGCAAGTGTACAAGTTATCGAAGTAGCAATATACAAACGTAAGGATCGAATCACAGAGATTTGTGTGTTGAACAAATTGATTTAATTAGTGTAAAAAGTAACAAAGGAAAAGGGGATTTTGATTGTTGAATTATTAAACTAAGAAAGCAAAATAAATAAATTAAAGATATCAAGAGATAAGTGATTCATGGATTGGGGATCATAACAATTATCACTTTATGCTTTTTATTTCATGTAAAAATAATTCAATCTCAGTATTGGGTTCGTTCACAAGAATATAGGGTTAAGATGTTAATATATTACGCAAGGTCAATAAGAACATTAGAATCCTAATAACTCTATCTTGTTTATATATTCCGCAAGGTCAATATAAACATTCAAGAAATCAATTAAGAGCTTAAGAACAATGAAACCTAGATTCGTTTGATTTCCGCAAGGTCCTCAATTGAATCTATTCTTCTCAACAATGGTCTAATTACAAATCTTCCACGCAAATGCAATGTTTAAATTCAAATAAATTCAAGGTATCAAAAGTATATTCCGCAAGGTCAATACAATTGATCTCAAGACAGTAATTAAAAATGTTGAAAAGAACAAGAACGAAAAAAAGATAGGAAGAATTAAAACCCTAGCATAAAGATCAAATTGTTACTCACCTCAATTCATGAATCAAATAAATTAGTCTTGAGTGGCCATTAAAATAAATAAATCAAAACCCTGTTCTTTAATCTTCAAAAATAAATAAAAACCTAAATTATGATAAAAGGGAAAAATATGGAGAGAGAATGAGAAAAATCAAAGATTCAAAACATTCAAAAGATGATCAAAAACTAGTCTAGGGTCCTTTTTATAGGAGGAGGGAGGTGAAAATCCTTTTTGAAAACAAATTCTGGTCAAAATCCTAGTCAAAATAGAAAATCTCTTCAATCCGTCGTTGATTCTTTGCAAATCTGTTGCTGATTCGTTTTTATTGATTTGTGACGAAATTAAATCCGTTGCTATTTATTGGCCGGTGGTCGCCCATAATGCCCTGCGCGAGCACCCAATTGAATAGGGACTCACGACCTATTTCCCTGACTTTCAGCGGCCGCCCAAGCCAGGACAGCGGCCGCCCATGCTCCATATCAGCCTAACCAACAGCCACAGCCCAGGCCCAGTTTCCTCGTACAAATTTTCTTGCCTTGGCCCCAACCGGCCGGCCACTTCCTAGCCATACCCATTAGGCAATTTGGACCTTTTTTTATTCAGTTCGTAATAATTAATTTCACTGTTGCACTTTGGTCATTATAATTTTCTCTTTTGCACCTTGCTCCTTGAATTATTCATATTTTTACTTATTTTCACTTTGGCCCTTAAATTTCATTAAATTAAATTTCTCCCAAATTTTCATAATTTCAATTTGATCCCTGAATTTCCAAGATTTACGTTTTGGCCCTTGAACTTTCAAAATATGCTTTTTCTCCTCTTTTTCTGCATTGTTACACATCAACCCCTAAACTATCAAAACACTAACAAAATACATTAAATTCTCATGGTTTCGAGCATCAAATAAGCTAGGAAATATATATTTTGGATGGGTAAAACCACATCCATCATAGGTTCTTCGACAAAAATTAGGAGTGGGTTTAGAGTTAGGATCTGCCATGTCAATAGTTGCTGGTTTGGATAGAACATCTGCCACTTGATTATCCTCCCTTCCTATCTGAATTATTTCAAAAAATTTTAGCTTTTTTGTCATGTCTAGGACGAGGTCCTTATACTTTGTAACTATGGGATGTTGAGTGTTATACTCCCATTTTTTCTGCTTGACTATGAGTTGGGAGTCACAGAAGGCTGCGATTTTAGTTGCTCCATAGAAGAAAGCCAACTCTATGCCAAATATCAGAGCCTCACACTCTGCTTGATTATTGGAAATAGGAAATTTGAATCTGATTATGTCCTGGATGGTATGCTCTCAATCGGGACTTACTAGTACAATTCTAGCTCTGATTCTTTCCTTAGTGGCTGAACCATCTGTGTACCCAGCAGTTGGATGGGAGCTCGATGATCGGTTCTTCTCCCACAGGTTTTTTGCGCCTACGGGAGGTGGGGTCATGCTCACCTATAAATGTGGTTTCAACCATAAAATCGATTAGAGGCTGTGCTAGGAGTGTCTTCCTAGGTTGTTATCTGATATCAAACTCAGTGATCTTGATAGACCAATTAAGGAAACGTCCTGAGCAGTCCAACATATGCAATATTTTCTTCAGGGGCGCATTGGTATACACAGTTATGGGATGTGCATAAAAGTATGTTCGTAGCTTTCTTGCCGCTATAATTAGGGCGTAGGCTATCTTATCTGCATTGATGTATCTGCTCTCCACATCTAATAATGCATTAGAGAGATAATAGATAGGTTTTCGAGTGGTTCCTTCATTCCAAACTAGTACCCCAGCTATAGCGTAGTCTGTGGCTACTAGGAAGACCTATATCATCTCTTCAGTAACTTGGCTGCTCAACAAATGAGGGGATCCCAAGTACTCCTTCAAATGTTTATATGATTATAAACATTCAAATGTCCAGGAGAAGCTCTTGGTCTTCTTCAAGATTTTGAAGAAAAGATGAGATTTTTTCGTAGACTTTGCAATAAATCTCCCAAGGGCAGCTATACTTCCATTTAGACTTTGAACCTCCTTGATTCTAGTAGGTTATTTCATGACAATCAAGGCTTTGATTTTCTCCGGATTTGCATCAATTCCGTTTTGTGATACCATAAAGCATAGGAACTTCCCAGGTGTCACCCCGAATACATATTACTTTGATTCAATTTTATACTATTAGCACGCAGGTTGTCAAAAGTTTCCTCCAATTATGGGGCGTAACTGCCACTCCTAGTCTTGATTACCATGTCATCTATGTAGGCTTCCATGTTACGGCCTATCTGTTTCTCAAAGACTTTGTTGACCATGTACTGGTAGGTTGCGCCCTCGTAGGCTTAATCGCACACCTACTAAATTAAATCGGGACTCGGCCACAAGAATGTAGCAAAGGTAGGTCCAGGGTCGAACCACTGAAGAACGGTATTGTAAACGAACTAGTCACACACACAAATGGGGGGTTTTGTTTGTTTTTGAATTAAAATCCTAAGACGGGAATTAAAAGCTAAGTTATAAACAATTATGTAAAAGAACACTTTGGACATGCAAAATTATCCCCGTCTATCAATCAATATCCCCGGAATGATTCTTTCTTACTTCTCCCTAATTACTTGATCACGAGATATAAAATCTCTATCACTTCTTTGGTACTAATTACTACCGGCGACACGCTCAACTAACAATCCTAATCAATACTAAAACCTAGCCGACACTGTCAAGATTCTAAATATTAATTGATGAAAGTTTTAAGAGATTAAGATCAAGGAATTAATCTATTACTATTTCAAATAGAATTAAAGTCTATTTTACTTTAATCACAATGCAAGATGATACATACAAGAATTGCGAAGGTGCTATAGTGAAAACCCTAGTCCGACACGATAAAAGGGATATCTAGCAATAATCAATTAAAAGGATTAAGGGATTGATCAATTTCTCAAAACCCTAGAAATTGATTTGAATTAAGAACAAGTAAAATTGCAATTAGGGAAAAATAAATACGAAAGAACCAAACCTCAATTGATGTTCAAGTCGGATTAAAATTTACAATCCAAAGCAATGGAGTTTAGCATTTCATAAAAATTTCAAACCTTCAAAAGTTTCTAGAGAGAAAAACCTAAAAAGAAAATAAAAATCAACCCTAATAAAAAAAATTCTAATAGGAAGTATTTATATCCTCCTCCAATCAATAAACCTAATCCTAAAAAAAAATGGGAAAAAAAAATGAAAAGGAAAAAGAAAGTAAAATAAACACTTTTATTTAAAGTCAAAGTCATGCCACACCACCAGCCTGGGACTTTCGTACGGATTATTAAGTTTCTTTTTCTCCTTTTTCACTTTGGTCATCCTGCATTTCAGATTTTCATTCTGGTCACTGAACTTTTCCGATCTCCAGTTTGGTCCCCGAAACTTCTAGATTTTCAGTATGGTCCCTGAACTTATCAAATTTGCAGAATAATCCTCAGCTTCATATTCTTGACTCTATGGCTCGCTTCGGGTCTTCTTTGGTTGACTTGGTCTTAACTTTGTCTTGACTTTGTTGACTTCAATTGATGTAGAAATGATGATCTTGAGCTTCTTTGAGAATCAAAAACGATTACACAATAAACTCTCTAAATTTCTCTCGAATTACATTGTTTCTCTCATAATCCTCAGAATACATAATTCACTCAAAATACATCAAACCTATACTAAATATATGAAAATAAAGAATAATAAGGACGGAAAACATAAGAAATAGATTGTACAAATTCGTTATATCAAATACCCCCACGCTTAGACCATTACTCGTCCCCGAGTAATATCCTAAGCTCCAATCTAACACCGATCTAAAACAGATGCATGAAGAGTAAATGATTCCTAGTCTCCTCTATCCCACCAACAAAAGTCAATCAAAAATAACCATCGGAGTAATAGAAACTCCGTCTCCTTATAGCACCAAAATATAAACATTGAAAATAATGACCTTAGTTTGATACCAACTTCCATAATAAAATGGTATCAAAATTAAGGTCCATACATAAAAGCCAAGGGTAACCAAATCTGTCCTATGTTTCCCCCATGCTTGGCTCACACTACATACACCCTCATAAAAAGAAATCATTGTTAAGGTTGCGACCTTTAAACAAAAATTTACCTCGTGAGAAGCACCAACACCTCTTATAACTCCAAAAATGAACGAGGGTTTCTAAATCCTAGGCCCCACTATCCGAACCTCCTACTCCAATAATGGTCATACCCGATACTCCAAAACTTTCCTTATGTCTCCACTCCGGTGATTTAAAGGATTTCAAAAATTTCACTTCCTCACCTTTTGCCTAAGCGCCCTTTCGGATTTTCACTTAGCCTCTCATTTATTTATTTATTTATTTATTATTATTATTTTTTTAATTTTTTTTGAACAAAAATTATACACAAAATATGTAGGTACATCCCACCCCCTCACTAAACAATTGCATTGTCCCTAATGCATCACTACAAGTACAAAATAAATAAGAAAGGGATAAGGATAAGGATACCTTCCGGGACTACTGAGGCGGTGGGAACTAGTCTGGACCCCATGACGGTCCTTGGCCAGAGCTGTTCCCAGGTTGTTGCTGCCACCACTGCCATCTCACCTCATCATGCTGTGGTGCCATATGCACCAAGTAATCATGGATCTGCTCTGACGCCCCATAGTAATAGCAAATTGTACATCAGTGTGGGCCCGTGCCGAGGCAAAACAAGAATCTAGATGGGCTATCAAACGCTCCAACCCACCACCTTGGCTAGCCGATTTTGCTCTATCACCTTCAACACCCACCATGTACTCGTCATCATCTTTTTCATAACATTGCTTGAATCTGAGAGTACTGAGTAGGCCTCTCCAATTATCTTAAAAAGCTCGCCCGCATCCACTGAAATTGTTTTGCTAATGTCCTTCCAAAGTTGCTAAGAGCTGCTCTGCGGTATGCCTTCTTGATTTCTGAGGCAGAATCTGAATCATTTACTCCCAAAATGAGATAAAGGTCCATGGTTGTTTGTCTCTTCGCCTTTACTTCTATGTAGGAAAGGTGATGACGAGCTTGTTTTAGATCTTCTCCATCCATCTGAGCTTTTTTATCTAGTGTTTGCTTTTCAATTATAGAGATGAGTCTCTTTAGATCACTGGCTGATTTCTCATAATTTCATATCTCCTCATGTAATTTGGCCCTTCTAAAAAGTGCCTTTCCGTAACTTCCATCAAGAGCTAATGCAAGATTGCAATCTGCTATGGCATCAATAATTTTATTCAGAGCTTGGTAAGCAGCAACACGATTGGATAAGCAGGCAGCTGAAAATGGATGTGATTCAGTACTTCTTAGAGCATTAGTATAGTGCTTCACCGCTTCTGTATACTTCCCAGATTGAAAAGCTTCATTTCCAGCATTCTTGCAATGAAAGAGTTCACGTACAGTGGCAGCTAAACTAACATTGGATTCCTCAATCTTATCTCCAACTGATCTCAGGTTCTCTTGCTTCTCAATGAAAATGAGAGCTATCTCAAGCTTTCCCAAACAGAAGTAAGACTTGGACATCAAGTTCCACCTCCACAGCTTTAATAAGCTCTTACGATCCACATCTGCCACCTGATTAGCAACACCTATGATAGCAACATTCTTTTCAGCAAAGTACAGGGTTCTTTCACAAAGTTGAACAACCTCCTCAATTACGCAACACAAAAAGAGCTTCTCCTTGCATTTCAAATAATGTGTCTGATGAAGAGCTTATTGACATGGCTTCGGATATAACTTCCAAAGCTTTGGTCGCTGAGTTGAAAGTTCTTTGTTGTAGAAGTTCAGAGGAGTACTTTATACAACTAACCACTTTCTGAGCCTTTTGTATGCCATTAGCAGCTTCAATTGTAACTCTCCTATCCAAGAAATAGAACTTCCAGACTTCGAACACTTACTGTAGTAGTACAATGCATCTTCAACTTCTCCTAGCCTTAAATGGCATCAATTTTGGCATGCTTTATTTTGATGTAATCATGACAATAAAATTTACGAGAGCCTTTTTTTTTTTTTTGAATTTTTTGTTTTTTTTTTGAAAGGCCCAAATTTTTTTTAATCAAGTTTTTTTTTCTCATATCCCAAAATATCCTACACAAAACACCAACAACAAAATACCTTAGTAGCACCGATTCGAGCTATAAAATAAAACATATAAAACAAGAAATTTAAAATACAAACTAAACTAATAAATAAAACAAATAAAACATACCTTCTTGGGTTGCCTCCCAATAAGCACAATTGGTTAAGGTCGTTAGCCCGACCGGATTCCCATTTCAATGGGGATTAAAGGTGGTCACCTTATTTTTGGTCTTAACTTTTCTTCCCTTGGCCCACCTCGCACATTCACGAGTACAAATACCCACAATTTTTCACACATATGCACCATTCTTGATTAAATCGGGTGGAGCCCAATGAGTTTTTGTGGCCTTTTTCTTGGCCTTTATCTTTTTTTTTCTTTTTCTTGGGTACCTCCCAAGGAGTTTTTGTGGCCTTTTTCTTATTTTTCTTTTTATTAGGGACCTCTACCCTAAACTCACTCGATGCCTTGGTCTTATCAACATCAAGCACCTCAGCAAGACTCATCACCGCCTCCTTCATCTCATCAGAAAGATCAAATTCTAACTCTGCACATCCTAAAGCATTCTCCAACACAGATTTCATGTCTTCAAAAATATTAAACTCCATTCGTTGTCTATGACACTCCATAGTCATATAAGGTTAATAAAAAGATGACAAAAATAAAGCTTAACAAAAAGGAAATAAGAAAAAGAAATAGATAAAAAAATAATAATAAGATCGTAAACAATTACACCGTTCCCCGGCAATGGCGCCAAAAATTGGTAGGCTTAATCGCACACCTACTAAATTAAACCGATACTCGGCCACAAGAATGTAGCAAAGGTAAGTCCAGAATCGAACCACTGAAGAACGGTATTGCAAACGAACTAGTCACACACACAAATGGGGGATTTTGTTTGTTTTTGAATTAAAATCCTAAGACAGGAATTAAAAGCTAAGTTATAAACAATTATGTAAAAGAACAATTTGGACATGCAAAATTATCCCCGTCTATCAATCAATATCACCGGAATGATTCTTTCTTACTTCTCCCAAATTACTTGATTACGAAATATAAAATCTCTATCTCTTCTTTGGTACTAATTACTAGCAGCGACACGCTCAACTAACAATCCTAATCAATACTAAAACTTAGCCGACACGGTCAAGATTCTAAATATTAATTGATGAAAGTTTTAAGAGATTAAGATCAAGGAATTAATCTATTACTATTTCAAATAGAATTAAAGTCAATTTTACTTTAATCACAATGCAAGATGACACATACAAAAATTGCGAAGGTGCTACAGTGAAAACCCTAGTCCGACACGATAAAAGGGAGATCTAGCAATAATCAATTAAAAGGATTAAGGGATTGATCAATTTCTCAAAACCCTAGAAATTGATTTGAATTAAGAACAAGTAAAATTGCAATTAGGAAAAAATAATTACGAAAGAACCAAACCTCAACTGATGTTCAAGTCGATTTAAAATTTACAATCCAAAGCAATGGAGTTTAGCTTTTCATGGAAATTTCAAACCTTCAAAAGTTATTAGAGAGAAAACCTAAAAAGAAAATAAAAACCAACCCTAATAAAATTCTAATAGGAAGTATATATATCCTCCTCCAATCAATAAACCTAATCCTAAAAAAGGAAAAAAAGAAAAGGAAAAGGAAAAAGAAAGTAAAATAAACACTTTTATTTAAAGTCAAAGTCACGCCACGCCACCAGCCTGGGACTTTCGTGCGGATTATTAAGTTTCTTTTTTTCCTTTTTCACTTTGGTCATCCTGCATTTCAGATTTTCATTCTGGTCACTGAACTTTCCCGATCTCCAGTTTGGTCCTGATGGATGTGTATTTACCCATCCAAATGATGCACTTTTAGGCTTTCTTTGTGTTTGATTCCCGAGTTTTATGTGTATTTGATATGGTTTGTGAGTATTTAATGAGTACAGGGGTTGAAGTGCAATTACTGATAAAATGGAGGATTGGAGCGTACTTTGGAAGCTTTTGGATCAAATTGCAATTCTGAAAAATCTGGGACAAAACTGACATTTGGAAGTTCAAGGGCTAAATTGGAAATATTGGAAAATTCAGGGACTAAACTGGAAATATGGAAATTTTGGGCGAATTTGATTTATAAAAATTCATGAGTTAAAGTTAAAAATAAAATCACAAAGAGCGAAGTGCAAAAGAAGTCATTATAGTGGTCAAAGTGCGGTTACAAAATAGTGAGACGAAGCGAGTATATATTGATAAAAAATCATACCAAGGTTGGCCGAAGAATGATGTGCTGACCGAGAGAAGGAGGAGCAATTGGGGCCAAGGAGAAGCAAATGGGCCGGCCAAGCAATTGAAAATGGACCATGGCAAGGGAATTCATGAGCAAAACCCCTGTCAACAAGGGCGGTCGCTGTTCCAGCTAAGGGCGGCCGCTGTTACTGAAGATTCTCGGCCAAAAGTTTCTGCCAGTCATTGCGGCCGCGCTCCGACGTCCATTGCTACAGTTCACAGTTTAATTGAGGGGTGTTCTAGTCTTTTCAGCTTGGGGTCCATAGATTTCACCCTAGTATCTTTATAAGTGCGGCAGCCTCATTAGCAAAAAACACATATCATATATCATAAAATAGATTAGAGTTTGATTATTTTTCTTTAACAATTCCATTGAAGAGAAGAATTATTTCGAATTCCAGGTTTTATTATTTGTAAATTATGAGTAGCTAAATTCTTAGATTTGTAGATTGTTTTGATCTTCACCGGATTTCTATGCAATAATATTTTAATTCTTTCTATTTAATTCCTTCTAGTTCATTAATAGATTTTAATTTCTTATTCTTAGATTTGAGATGTATGTTAAGATACAAACTCATCTTTGAATAATTGGGTATCGAATTCGCCATTAATTTGGGATTTTGATACATAGACCATTATTGATTGAATAACTTTAATTGAGGCCGTAATAGAAATCGATTAAAGTTAGGTTCTTTAATTCTTATGTTCTTAACTTATTCTTGGTATATTGTGGTACCGTAATAGAAGTCACAATATTAAAAAGAGTATTTAGGATTATAATCCGGCCACCTAACCGTGTCGATCCTAGCTAAAGTGAATGAATCCTAGAAGTTGAGTTAATGTTTTATAAATAAAATTCTGCATAGAATGATGGTGAAGTGAAATCCAATCTACGAATCTCTGCTCATAATCTGTTTTCTCGTTTAGTTAGTTTTTGTTATTTATTTTATGTTCTTAGTTCTAAATCAAGTTATAAACTGTGGTTACAAAATTCACTGCTTTCACTTTATTTGTTTACCAACGAGTCTCTGTGGATTCGACCCCTGCATTTGCATACTGCTACACCGGTAGTGAGTACACTTGCTCGGTTTTTATTACAAGAGGGAGTTTTCCTCCATCATGTTTTTGGCGCCGTTGCCGGGGACTTGTTGCAAGTAAAAAAGTAGGTTAGGTAGTGAATGCAAGGTCGTCGTTCTTTGAAACCTACATTGGTGCCATTGAACGACAACATAAACAGACTTAATAAAGCTAAAGACACTAAGCTTCTTGAGGAAGTATTTGAGGGTGATCCCCTCTTTAATCCCCTTTTCTCGGATTCGGACACCGAATCAGAACCCTCCACCACCGAGGTAGAGGAAGAGAAAGCCGAGATGGCAGAACCACTGGCACAAACTATGAATGATTTCCTGAGACCTAGGGTAGACACATCTACCTCTTGCATAGTGCTGTCCGATGCAGCCAAAAATCTAGAGGTCAAAGGACAATACTTTGCCATGTTGCCAAGCTTTCAAGGATTGCCTGGTGAGAATGCACTTACGTTCCTTAAAGAGTATATTATTGTTGTTGCTCAATTTTTCTTAAGACAGGGAGTGACTGAGGAGAAAATTAGACTGAAGTGTTTTCCTTACACTCTTAAGGGAGTGGCTAAAACATGGTTGATGATGCTTGCACCGAGCAGCATTAGTACTTGGGGAGAATTACAAGATGTGTTCCTTAAAAGATATTACCCACATCATCTTTTGGCTGGTTTTAGACAGAAATTGATGACATTTTCCCAAGATGTGGGGGAGCCCTTTCATGAGGCATGGGAAAGATTTAATACAATGTTAATACAATGTCCCCAACACAATTTCACACTACCCTCACTGAACCAAGCCTTTTATGATGGCTTGAATGACAATGGTCAATCAATGGTTGACAATGCTGCTGGAGGCTCGATAGGAGCCAAGACCCCAGAAGAAACTAATGCTTTATTTGAGATGTTGAGTGCTAATTCTCAACAAAAGAGTTCGAGGGGTAAAACAAGGGGGGTACTTGAATTGAATGCTAGTGATAATATTTCAAAGCAAATTGCACTTTTAAATAATAAATTGGATAAATTGACTGCTTGTGGCACCTCTGTTGGTGCCAATGTTATTACTGATTATTGTGCAAATTGTGGTTTATCATCTCAGGTGACTAATATGTGTCCAAGTGCAGCAAATTTCTTGTATAATCCTGAACAGGCACATGCGTTCAATGGATATGTACCAAGACCACCACCCCAAGGCAACCCATACGGTAACTACAATTCATGGGGTGGCCATCATAATCAGCAAGCAAAACATCTTCATGTGCCACCACCTGGACAACATGATAAAGAGCCTTGGGAGCTGGCAGTCCAGCAGTTAAGGATGGAGATGCAGCAAAGTAACAGAAATACAGAAGCTGCGTTTGAAAAGGTGGGCACACAAGTAGAGCAACTTGTGAAGGTTGCCCAAGAGTTAATGAAAGAGAAAAACCCACCTGAGCAAGCAAAGTCAATCACAACAGTGTGGGATGAAAGTGAGGAAATTGAGGAGGTATTTCTTTCTTCCCTTGATAATTTTAAATGTGATAATAGTGATAATGTTAGTGAGGAAGAGGATGAGATGGGGGAGGTTCAATATGTATTTTCTGCATTAAATTTAGAAACCCATCCCCCCAATGTTGTGAAAACCACATCCCAGAGAGGTGTGGAGTTTGAAAAGATTAAACATGTTCAAAAAGACCTCGGGTGTTTCACTATCCCAATTTCTTTAGGGGGTCAAAATTTTAAAGGTTTGTTGGATCTTGGGGCAAGTGTCAATGTGATGCCCTTTCATGTTTTTAGAAGTTTGGGGGTATGTGAGTTGAAACCACCCATGAGAGACTTGCAATTGGCGGATCTCTCAATTAAAAGACCTTTAGGGGTTCTTGAAGGGGTGTTGGTTAAAATTGATAAAATCATTATCCCCATTGACTTTTATGTGATGTGTATGGAGGGATCAAGTGAGGAACAACTGAAAACTCCCATTCTGCTTGGGAGGCCATTTATGTTTGACACTAAGGCCACCATTGATGTGTGTCAAGGGGTGGTGTCCTTGAGAGGTATGGGGGAGGAATGTAAGTTTTGTATGCTTAAAACTGATGAGAAACCCTCCCCCAAAGATGGTTTTGTAGGAGCCATAACCGATTTTCCAATTTTTAAAGATGATGTGAATGGATGTGAGAAAAGTGGGGATAATGCGGACGTTTGTCCCGTGGCTAGTAACACTAAAGCCGACCAATACTCTAGGAGTAACGGGTCGTATCACTCCCCACACGACTTCCATAAAGAGTCGATTCCATCACATTTACCACAAGGGCCTTCAAAATCGAGAGTTAGTGAGGAGAGTTATAGTGATTTATCTGATTCTATATTTTTAAATATTTTTGTGCATGATAACTCTCTTGATCTTGGTTGTGAGAATGGTGTTCTGCAGGTTGCAGAAAAGGTTGAGTTTGGGGGTGAAAACCCCAATAAAAAGAAAAGAAAGAGGGGTAAGCACAAGCGTAAAGTTTCAAAAATAAATGTGGCGTCACCCCACTTGTTGACAATGGAGAGCTGATTTGGAAAGAGAAGGGCGTTTGTGCCCGTGAGGAAAGGAGATGGTCCAAAGGCCGCAAAGCAAAGGCCAAGTAAGTTTGAGACCATAGTCGGGCTAACGACTTTAACCAAATGCGCTGCTTGGGAGGCAACCCAATGAGGTATGTTTTATTTTTATTATAATTATTATTTAGATGTGTCATGTCGTCTGTCGAACCCAAGGCACGCTTTTGTTCTCTTTGTTATGAGGACATAGCATGTTTTGAGTTTGGGGGTAGACAACTCTCCGAGTTTGTGGGTTTATAGGGGAGTGTATATAGTGTCACCCTCTAAAAAAATAGAAAAATTTAAAAATTTTTGTTCTTTTCATAGTTGGGATGTTGGCCTAAAGTCTATGATGATTAGAGTGTGCTTTAATTTTAGAATCACATGTGCTATTATTAGTGTGGTGATTGGGATTGCATTGAAATATTTAAATTATGATTGCACCACCTCTCACTTCCGTATCATATTCTTGGTCATTGTCATCAACTTAGGTGCCCTTTATGGGATCACTTTGTGTATTCTCGGGGTCCCTAGAACATGTTTGCATGATTGTCAATAACACGTCAATAGGTTACTTGATATATATGGCTATTCTTTGAATCCCTTTTTGTGAGCCTTAAATTTCTCGTCACTTATATAAAATTTTCCGTTAGAACCCTTTTTGAGCTTGAAAAAAAAATGGAATCTCTCACAAAGTGGGAGGTTATCTTAGACCACCATTCGCCTTCATTTGTACCTTCATTATCCCACCCTTTTTAACTTATACACTATTTTCTCACCTTTTCAAGAAAGTGAAACTAGGGAAAGAATGGGGATATTTTGGGGAATGTCATGAAAATCAAAGGGTTGAGTGGAAATTGGTCACGAAAATAAAGAAGTGGGTCATGTTATGTAATAAAAAGAGGAGCTTGAGCAAAATAGTAAATGCACATTCTTTATGATTCATTTGTGCAAAGTAAAAAAAAAAAGAAAGAAAAGAAAAAGAAGAAAAAGTGAAGCCTTGCCCCTATCAAAGTGGAAATTATGTTTCAAGGTGACCAAAGAAAGTAATGGAATGTGTTTAGCCTCATGTCAATGTATGAAAAAGTTTTAGTTTGTGGGTGGGCACATTGGGAAGTAATAAGGGTGAGCGGAGGTATTATCATCAAAGTGAGGATGTATTGTTAAAAGAAGACTTTCTAGTTTCACTTTCTTGCTTTCGTATGTCCTTACCTTTTTTTGTAACCGTGAACCGAGCCATGCGATCTTTCGCACTTAACATTTAAGCCATATTATTCTTTCAATATTGAGTAACCGGGTTAACAATCGTGTAAATATGCATATGAGTGTCCTTTCTGGGGTTGTACTGTCTATGACCTATTTATTAAGAGCATATCTTAGTGAATCCGTAAACAATCTTAGGTTGTTGGCAGTGACCTCCCATAATTCATTCACCATTCAGGCCGCGGTGGAAAATTGTGAGTTTTATGCTTCAATGTGATTGTAATCCCATTACTGTGGTGGCACTTGTTGATTATGTGTGTTGGTAAGGATCTGAGACTTATGTGGCCAATGACTCATCTGTGATAGAACATCCCAAAAAAATAATTAATTTAGCTTTAATGTTTTATTATTAATAGTTAGAGTAGTTTTATTTTACTTCTTTTAGTTTAGTTTTACTCGGGACGAGCAAAAGGTTAGTTTGTGGGTGTTTGATGGATGTGTATTTACCCATCCAAATGATGCACTTTTAGGCTTTCTTTGTGTTTGATTCTCGAGTTTTATGTGTATTTGATATGGTTTGTGAGTATTTAATGAGTACAGGGGTTGAAGTGCAATTACTGATAAAATGGAGGATTGGAGCGTACTTTGGAAGCTTTTGGATCAAATTGCAATTCTGAAAAATCTGGGACAAAACTGACATTTGGAAGTTCAAGGGCTAAATTGGAAATATTGGAAAATTCAGGGACTAAACTGGAAATATGGAAATTTTGGACGAATTTGATTTATAAAAATTCATGAGTTAAAGTTAAAAATAAAATCTCAAAGAGCGAAGTGCAAAAGAAGTCATTATAGTGGTCAAAGTGCGGTTACAAAATAGTGAGACGAAGCGAGTATATATTGATAAAAAATCATACCAAGGTTGGCCGAAGAATGATGTGCTGGCCGAGAGAAGGAGGAGCAATTGGGGCCAAGGAGAAGCAAATGGGCCGGCCAAGCAATTGAAATTGGGCCATGGCAAGGGAATTCATGAGCAAAACCCCTGTCAACAAGGGCGGTCGCTGTTCCAGCTAAGGGCGGCCGCTGTTACTGAAGATTCTCGGCCAAAAGTTTCTGCCAGTCATTGCGGCCGCGCTCCGACGTCCATTGCTACAGTTCACAGTTTAATTGAGGGGTGTTCTAGTCTTTTCAGCTTGGGGTCCACAGATTTCACCCTAGTATCTTTATAAGTGCGGCAGCCTCATTAGCAAAAAACACATATCATATATCATAAAATAGATTAGAGTTTGATTATTTTTCTTTAACAATTCCATTGAAGAGAAGAATTATTTCGAATTTCAGGTTTTATTATTTGTAAATTATGAGTAGCTAAATTCTTAGATTTGTAGATTGTTTTGATCTTCACCGGATTTCTATGCAATAATATTTTAATTCTTTCTATTTAATTCCTTCTAGTTCATTAATAGATTTTAATTTCTTATTCTTAGATTTGAGATGTATGTTAAGATACGAACTCATCTTTGAATAATTGGGTATCGAATTCGCCATTAATTTGGGATTTTGATACATAGACCATTATTGATTGAATAACTTTAATTGAGGCCGTAATAGAAATCGATTAAAGTTAGGTTCTTTAATTCTTATGTGCTTAACTTATTCTTGGTATATTGTGGTACCGTAATAGAAGTCACAATATTAAAAAGAGTATTTAGGATTGTAATCCGGCCACCTAACCGTGTCGATCCTAGCTAAAGTGAATGAATCCTAGAAGTTGAGTTAATGTTTTATAAATAAAATTCTGCATAGAATGATGGTGAAGTGAAATCCAATCTACGAATCTCTGCTCATAATCTGTTTTCTCGTTTAGTTAGTTTTTGTTATTTATTTTATGTTCTTAGTTCTAAATCAAGTTATAAACTGTGGTTACAAAATTCACTGCTTTCACTTTATTTGTTTACCAACGAGTCTCTGTGGATTCGACCCCTGCATTTGCATACTGCTACACCGGTAGTGAGTACACTTGCTCGGTTTTTATTACAAGAGGGAGTTTTCCTCCATCAGGTCCCCGAAACTTCTAGATTTTCAGTCTGGTCCTTGAACTTATCAAATTTGCAGAATAATCCTCAGCTTCATATTCTTGACTCTTTGACTTGCTTTGGGTCTTCTTTCGTTGACTTGGTCTTGACTTTGTCTTGACTTTGTTGACTTCAATTGATGTAGAAATGATGATCTTGAGCTTCTTTGAGAACCAAAAACGATTACACAATAAACTCTCTAAATTTCTCTCGAATTACATTGTTTCTCTCTTAATCCTCACAATACATAATTTACTCAAAATACATCAAACCTATACCAAATACATGAAAATAAAGAATAATAAGGAATGAAAACATAAGAAATAGATTGTATAAATTCGTCCTATCACGCCCGCATTTTTAAGCCCGAAGGGCATCATAGTGTAACAATAAATTCCTCCTGTTACCTGTAAGTTTGTTTTCTCAATGTCTTTCTCAGCCATTTTTATCTGGTGTAACCAGAGTAAGTGTATAGGAAGTTGAGAGTTTTATGTACAATAATGGAGTCTACCACCTTTTCAATTCTGGGGAGAGGGTAACTGTCTTTCGGGCAAGCTTTGTTGAGATCTGTGAAGTCTACACACATTCGCCACTTCCCGTTATGTTTCTTAACCATCACAACATTCGCCAACCAAACAGGGTAGATTGATTCCCTGATGATTCCAGCACTTAGTAATTTCCGTACTTCTTCTTTGTTTGCATCTTCCTTATCATTTGCAAAAATTCTCCTTGTTTGCTTGATAGGTTTAGCAGACGAGTCAACTTCCAAATTGTGGACAACTACCTATTCCTTTATCCCTCTCATATCTTCGATCTTTCAGGCAAAGACATCTAGATTATTTTTTATAAGGGTGATGATTTCCTACCTTTCTTACGGGGAGAGCTGGCCCCCAATTTTTATCTTCTGCTCTGGATAGTTGGGTTGAGTATAATTTCCTCCAATTAGTCTACGGGTTCCATTTCTGGACCATCTGGAAATTGCAAAGTTTCAATGATTATCTCTCTGAGCCATCTACCTTCTTCACCATTTATGTATAGGTTTTCCATTTCCACTAGTTCATTTATGTCTGGCAGCTGTCCTTGTCTCAAGTCAGGGTTGGCCCCCGAGTTCTGGCCGCTAACGAGATGAGGGGCTAAATCAGAGATGTATAGAACGGTGTCATTATTTTCGTGGATATCTAGAATCATGTGGTCCTCATCCTCTGCTTCAAAAATCAGATTTATCCTATAACTAGTGCTGGTAGTCTTTGCAGACTTAGAGATTTTCAGATTTTCCTCTGGTGTGTCCACCTCCAATTTTCTGAATGTTTTTTTGCTCCTCATCACATGTTCCAAGAAGTCTTTGGGTGTCGCCCTCACACATCTAATTCCAGCATGAGTGGGAAACTTAACTCGTTGGTGAGGGAGGGAGGCGACTAACCCAAGTTTGCCTTGACTTGGAATGCCTAGGTTGGCGTGGTAATCACTAGCCAGATCTATGACCACGAATGTTACTGTGGCCTCTGCTCGGAAGGGATGTTCCCCTATTTCTAGTAATAAATCATTTGTCCACATGGCACTGACTTTGTGGTTAGTAAAGCTTTATAGTCTTCCAGAGTAAGGCTACAACATTTTATACTTCAGATTCATCTTCTGGAAGGTAGAGTAATACAAAATATACCTGGAGGCCCTCGGCCTCGAGTCAATGAGGAGTCTCTTGGATTCACAATTGTCAATCCTCCCTTTGATCACCAATGGTTGTTCGCGAGCCGCGCGACTTTCGGCTAGTTCATTAGGAGAGAAGCTTATGACTTCCTGTTCCTTATGAATCCAGGTGGGGATGTGATAGAATTTACTCAACTCATAGATCTGGTCTTTCAATTTTTTGTTAGAAACAGTTTACTCCCTTAGAACATGGAGTTTAAACCTGGGGGCCTGTCTTCCCTTTCATCATCTTTGTCATCGTCATCCTTTCTTTTTCGCTTGTTATCTTTTCTTATAACGTAGCGATCAAGCTTTCCCTCGTCTACCTATCTATGGATCATTCTCTTGATAGAGATGCAATTCTCCATGTCTTGTCCGTGGTCCTTGTGGAAGGCACAGTACTTGGAGCTGTCACGGGTAGAGCCGTCAAAATCGAGCTCGACCAGTGGGCCCGGTCCAGCCTGCCCGATTTTTTAAGGGCCTGTGCCTCAAATTAGGTGGCTCGAAAAAAACCGGGCCTCTTTGGCCCCGCCCGGTAGGCTCGTGGGTTTAGGCGGCCCGAACATGAAAAGCCCGTAAAAACCCGGCCCGGCCCGATGAAAAGTTGACAAAGTCAACACACTAAAAAAAAACCTAAAGAAAAAGTGTAAGAAACAGTTGACAAAGTCAACATTTTTTTTAATAAAGTCACTGCTGAACATGGATCAACCAAGCTGTGGTCTTGGCCTTGGCCTTGGCCTTAACAATATCCCACATCGAAAGAAAGAGCAAGTAAATGGCCTTGCCTAGCTCGACGCATTGCCTTGGCTCGGCCGTGGCCTTGGCCTTGATAATATCCCACATTGAAAGAAAGATCAAGTAAATGGCCTTCCTAGCTCGACGCCTTGCCTTGGCCTTGGCCGTGGCCTTGGCCTTGGCCTTGGAGGATTATATCCCACATCGAAAAATAAGGAAAGTAGAATGTGGCTATTGGGTATATATTGAGGCTTTAGCCAAGGTTGCCCCATCATTCGGCCGGCCTTGGCCTTGACCTTGGAGGTTAGAAGTTAGAACATTGCTTTGAACTTTGGATTTGCCCATAGGCCCGAAGGCCCGATGTTCACATGGGCCAGGCTTGACTTTTACTAGGCCCTCTAATATTCGACCCGGTTCGGCCCGGCCCGTCATTAAGTGAAGCTCGGTGGGCTTGGGTTGGGCTGGGCCCAGCCCGACCCGTTTGACAGCTCCAGTCACGGGTGTACTTTGTTCTTTAATTGAGTGGTTAGGGACTTGGTAGATTCACCAACTAGTTGATCTCTGTTATAGGCTTGGTCTCGGCTTTTTCAGTAGCTCGAGTTCTATTCTTCCCCTTGTAGCTACTTCCATTCGAAGCCTGGTTGGTGCCAGCTGTATCCGCTTCTGGTTTTTCAGACCTCTTTTTACTTTTATCTTCTGGCATAGCTATGGCGTAAGCCACGTTATACAGATCAGACTTTGACTTAGGCTCTCTGGCAGAAAGTTCATAGATTAATTTTCCAGATCTCAGCCCGGAATTAAAATAAAGTATCACCTCCCTGTCAGTTAGGCTTTCATCTACATGGTCGGCCATGGCTTTGAATCGATTGTAATAACTCAGAGTTGTTTCGTTCTTCCCTCGCTCAATGTTAGTAAGATCTGTCAGTCTTTTCTTTCTCTTTCCCGCTGTAGCAAAGTGATCCAGGAATCTTCTCCTCATGTTTTTCCAGCTATAGATGCTTCCCTTCTTTTGCTCACGAAACCAGGACAAAGCTGTTCCGGAGAAGGTACTTGCAAAAGCCTTACATAGAATATCGTCTGCCTTGGTGAGGAGGGCCATAGTGGATTCAAAACTTTGTACATGGTCCCATGCATTTGTGGTTCCCGCATACTTTTCAAAACTTGGGATCTTAAGAGCAGGATTGAGAGATAGGTCATTATCCGCTGGGAGAAAGAACGAGTGGCACTGGTATCATCATCATCCACTTCCTTACTCCCCATTGCCATTTCATCTAGGGTTTATTTGTTTTTTTTATTATTTTACTCTATTTTCTGAATTTTGTATGTATAATCTTATTTTTGACTAGTTTATTTTGTTATTTTTTGTACGAAATAGTTGACTTGAAGGTTGAAACTATTAAAAGATATTTTAAGAGTCTAAGTTGTGAAGAGCCATCACCCTCATCTGTTCAATCACCTGAGAATGTACAATCTCAACTAGTTTCTTGTCCTAATATCAATGTTCAGTAAGTAAGTGGTCCAAGTGTCCAAGTCAAACAAGTTCTAAAAGATATGAATGATCTTCCCACGGACCCCTGGTTTGCGTCCTTCTATTTATTCATATGATGTTAACATCAGAGATAAAGTTCGTAGAGCAGATATACGAACTGGCCCTTGTCAACCGAAAAAGAAAGTTGTTGATTTTTCATGGACACATTATGATGAAGATACAAGGCGTAGATTTATTCCTTCTTGGTTTAAAGACTTCCCTACATGGATTGAGTATATCATAGCAAAAAATGTAGCATATTGTTTTTGTTGTTATCTCTTTAAACCTGAGCAAGGGGAACAAGGAGGTGGGGATTCATTTGTCGGTGAGGGATTCACTAATTGGAGAAAGAAGTCAAGATTGAGTGTTCATGTTGGTGTAGCGTTGTGAGAAAGAAATTCTGGTTCTTTTTATTTTTATGAGTCGCCACCTATATTATTTGATTGGAATTCACTACAAGAAAGAGGCTTATTTACGGCGGTTAAAATCCGCCGTAAATAATACGCGCCCCGCCGTATATAGTATTTACGGCGGACTAGCCGCCGTAAATAGATCCCCGTATAAATCATCGCCGTATATACTATATACGGCGGGACAACCGCCGTATATAGTATATACGGCGGATATACAACCGCCGTATATAAATGGAATACATACGTATAAAATGGCGTATTTGAGTGATCTTTATACGGCGGAATGTGTAACCGCCGTAAATAAGAGACGAGTCGTCCGCTCCGTGACGAGTCGTCCCAGTTGCACCCCCACCAGGTTCCCTCGTCCAAACGAGTCGTCCATGGCCATTTTATACGGCGGTTACTATATCCGCCGTAAATAACTAAATAGGGACGACTCGTCCACCATGGCACGAGTCGTCCCATTTACACCCCCTACTGGTTCCCTCGTCCCCCCTTTGGGCACGAGTCGTCCCTAGCTTTATACGGCGGATTTAGTCACCGCCGTAAATAATCCTATTTTTTTTCCCCAGCTTTGTATAATTCATTTTCCCCAAAAATACGTTCACAAAAACCAAATTCAACCTGTACACACACAATATAACCAAAAATACACAAATGCAATCAATATTTACAAATAATAAAGACCTGTTGTCTGTCGCCCTCCGGTCCCTCACAAACTTGTCATACTGCACTAGCCAGTCTACAGAATAAAAACTCGTGCCCCCCATCAATCTCATCGCCTCGGGTTTTGGTTCACCCACACAAGCTTGAGCAATCAATGTGATCATCCCCCCTATTGATATGTTTCCCTTTTTGGTAAGGGCAAATGCCTCACATCTCCGAACAAAAATATCAACCCAATCAGGAATCACCTGAAAACTCCTCAACCACATTCGCAAAGGTTTACCATAGCCACATTCAATTGAGCGGGCTCTCCGTTTGCCAACCAAGACATAGATAGACCTCTGTAAAATAATTTCCAAGCCGGGTGAGAAAGCGAGGAAGCCCTAAGGTATTTTTTTTTGCAGGGCAATCCTGTGAGCTCCGAAAAGAAAAAACAAGTCCCCCCATCAGACTCGACCCAGTTTCCTCTCGGCTGATCAACCCCAAAGATTTGCCTCAACTCATCATAATCCACTCGATAGGCTTCATCATTCATATGAAACCGAATAGTATTTTCTTGTGACCCCTGGCCTACCTCCAAAGTTGAAAGGAACTCAAATGAATATCTCAAATACGTAGATGGAGTCTTCCCCAGGAAATTACCTAACCCGGCTTGCGTCATCAATTATGTTACTAACGTCTCTAAACCCATATCCCTCAACACCGGCAAATGAAGGAAAGTGGTGACTTGAAATTTCCTACCCTCCAAATTCCGCCATTTTTTCTTTTGAGCGGCGGTCAATTGGGTCAATCCCATATACGGATCATTTGGGACTACGGGCGGCGGGTTTTGTCTACCCCTCTTGTTGCTACCCTCTCTCTCCTTAGGAGGCATATTTTCAACACAAAAACCACCTATACATAAGACGGAGAGACACAAATTTTAGTAATAACATTGTCTTAGTAAATAGTAAGCAAATAAGACCTAAACAAATACATATTATATAGAAGTAACAATATTAATATTCAACCATACAAAAATAACAAGTTTGATTGAAACATGAAACTTAAGTAATAACATTGTCTTAGTAAATAGTAAGCAAATAAGATCTAAACAAATACTACTCAAACTAATCATCATCATTATCGGCCATATCAACATCATCATTATCGGCCATATCAACATCTAGGTCATTGATATTAGTAGTTTCAATCTCGACCCCATCAACTCCCTCTCGCACCCACGATGTTTCTTCGTTAGCAACATTTTCATCCAGATTTTGTGAGCAAAATGGTACCAATTGTGGAATCGAATTTGCAACTTGTTTATCATCATTTGAATATATGTCAAAACTATCTCTTGGCGTAATCCTCATCACAACTTTCCAATCACTTTCTATAGGATCTTTAACATACCAAACTTGCTCGGCTTGAGATGCTAATATGAATGGTTCATCACCAACTCGATTATCCTTATACAACTTGTGATTGAAGTTTACAAGAGTAAATTTTTGCTCATCTTCCATCTTGCTGTCCGGTTATCAACCCAATCACATTTAAACAATACAAATCTTATTGAGTTGCTATAACGAATTTCAAGGATCTCAATCAACTCCCGTAGAAGTTAACATCCCTACAATGGGATTATTATCCTTTCGGCTTGCAAAACTTGTCACACTTGCATTCAGCATGACTCCACTATTTTGAGTTTTCCTCCGTCTATCGACATCCTTCACTCGAAATTGAAAACCATTTATTATGTAAGACTTATACCGCCTCGCATCCATATGAGGACCCAATGCAAGACTCGTAATTCTTTCGGGCACTACATCTTTCGTCGTGCATACCTTTTATAAAAAACAAAATTTAATAAGAAAATATTTAAAACGATAAATTGAAACTATTATATGAAGGTGGTTTCATACTTACATAATCCTTAAACCAGCTAACAAACTTATCATTATGTTCTTTCTCTATAAGATGTCGTTGATTACGAGGTAATGTCTCCCTCAAATGTACACGATGCATTCTGAGCAGATCGAAAATATGAATTAAGTATTAATTTGAAATATAAAAGATATAAGGAATGTAAGCCTCATGTAAGGAATCACTTACTCTAGGTATAGTATAACCCTATTACAACATTCATTCGTCTCTCTCACAAGCCCCCCCGTAATTGAGAAGCTAATTTAAGGAACTAGGTTGATGTGCAAAAGAATATGCATTAGGATGATCTCTGTCTGATTCGCTTTTGTTTCACTGATTAGAATTGCATTGCATTACTAATGAAACTGTAATGGAATCACTCCCCTCCGCCTCCCCCGTTCCGAAATTAATGTCAATAATTTATATTTAATTTTCTCTTGATCAATCAAATCAAATCAAATCAAAGAGACATGACGGAGGAATGCTATGCTATGCTATGATTGTATGTATGTTGATGAGTCTGTTAATCTATGCGATGCGTACTATAAGTTCATGTTAATCTAGTTGGTTCTTTGAGTTTTATGTTTGTCAAGTTGTTTTCACCCCCCGCCCCCCTCTTTCTCTTGCTATGTACCAGAACAATCCTTGACTATGTTCTAAATTATACTATAATTTTTCTATTTAATGTTTATTTAAATTTTGGACTTATATGTTAATCTGTAATTGTAATTGGATCTGCCTCGGCAATGGATTTCTCAAGTTAATATGCACATATCCTATAGATTAGATACTTTCCTGCTGAATGAGTGGCATATTCTCCAAAAGGAGTGTTTGATTTTTATCTTTCAGACAAGTTTTTTCCCCGGTACTCAGTGGGAGGATATTATTGATTTTTTCCTATAAAATTGTGTAATTATCACGCTTTAATCTACCCCTTGTATTTTGAGCAAATACTACTTTAGTACGGTGCACGCTTTGGAATGAACCGCATGATCTTGTCACGGTTGTTGTTTTGCAATCTTTCTAAAAGAATATGGCTTACGTTGAATAAGTTTCGGTGTTCTTAGTCTTCTTTATCTATATTATCAATTTGGTGAAGAAAAATGGGTGGTGGAAAGGACAAGCATGATGAGTCGACAAAGGGTACATTCTCACATCTCGGTGGAGGTCATTACCCTCCAGGCATCGGCCTCCACCGGGAGCATACCCTCCTCAAGGCTACCCACCAAAATCGCAAAACCCCAATTTCAAGAACATGCAAACAAACTACAAAAATCAATCTAGAGCCATGAACATAGAACAAAATCGCAAAATCATAAATTTAAGTTTTAGCACAATGTCGGTTATCAAAAAAACCCCACAATGTCGGTTATCAAAAAAAAAAAAAAAAAAAAAAAACGATGATCATGAAGCAATACCAACAACAACAACAACAACAAGAACATCAACAATAACTCACAACACCCGTAACAAAAAAAACCCGTAAATTAAAAGTAAATTAGAAAAGGGGAAAGAAATGTATACTGATTGTTGTTGATTGAAGAAATCAAAGCTCAATTTCCCAGTGGAGGAGAAAGAGAGGGCGAGATACGCGAGGAGAGAAAGAGAGACGAGTAAGTAAGACCAAGACCAAGAACAATAAAAACCAAAAATTAAAAGTAAATACCAACCTGCGATTTGGAGGAGAGAAAGAGATCTTCGTTCGTGCCCTAGCTATGGAGATCTTCGTTCGTGCCCTAGGCTAGCTGCCTTTGCTATGGAGGAGAGAAAGAGAGGGAGAGATACCGCGAAACTGAATAGGGAATTTTGGTTTCCCGGTATTTAATAACATTTACGGCGGACGCGTATAAACCGCCGTAAATAGTTAACTATATACGGCGGACGCGTATAAACCGCCGTAAATAGTTAACTATATACGGCGGCTACTTATAAACCGCCGTATATAACTTCGATCTCATACGTATTCATGTGAAATATACGTATTTACTTATTTAACGCGGTCTAGACCGCCGTATATATTAATTATATAAGGCGGTAGATATAACCGCCGTATATATATGATATATACGGCGGACGCGTGTCCACCGCCGTAAATGAGCGCCGTAAATAGCCCCATCGGTCTTGCTAAAAAAAAGAGAGGTTTTTCAAAAGAAGAAATAAAAAAACGAATTCAAATACTACAAATAAAGGTCCATTTGACGGGGTCAAACGGAATGTAGGATCGATTGCTTCGAGATCGTCTCCATGATTTGGAGAGGCTCTAGGCCGATCCTAGATTCTATGAACTTATACCACTCTAACAATCAATTAGAAGGAAGATTAGGAATTACCTTGCGTGAGGTGATTTGGGCAGAGTTTCGGCTCAAGTTTAGAGTCGACCCTTCACACGGACAGAGCTTCGCCTTGGTCCTTGGTTTGGATATTGATGCTTGTTTATCAACAAGGTTGACAAACAAACTATGAGGTGAGTTTTAGGGTGATTTTGAAGGATTCTTTCAGGGAAAGAAAACGACAAAATGTGTGTGTTGTGTAAATTCGCGGTCCGGGACCTTCGACCTCTTGAGCCTTGGAAGTCACCAAGTATTTATAGAGGTTGGATATGAAGAAGTGGAGAGTTAAAACCCTATCAGATGGTTCTAGACCTCCTCTCCCATTGGTTGGCCGGAGAGATAAAGTTTTATCCCGGAAAGAGGTTGAAATCGACGAGGAGCGTAGATGCACTTCTGCGAGAGGAGATATCTCGCGCGAGACACGCCATCTCGCGGCGAGATATTGCTCACTGTGGGCAGTTTTGTCCTTTCCTCGTTATCTCGTATGCGGTTTAGTCCCAAACTAACGGTAGTTAGTCAAAACTTTAACGAAACATGACGAAATGGTGGATTTCTACTTCTTGACTCAAAGCGAGACTTAGAGTGGTATATGTATGATCCGATGTGTGCAGAATGGGGTGTCTACAGAGCCCCTCGGCGACAAGTCTTATGAAAGAAGTCATGTCGACGATAGAAAAGACATCATTACGAACATCGGGATGGTCGTGCCGCACGGCCGCCTACGTATCTCTATCGGAGAATCGGACCATAACGTAGTTCGACTCCAAAACACGAAAAGGTTGCTTTAGGTATTTTGAAAAACGTTTTTGAAAATCGAGGATATTTTATTTTTGAAAAGGCAAATTCATGCGAGGAATCAAATCAAGACCTAATTACGAATATACATGTACGTACGAAGATTCGCACATGCAGGCTCCGAACTGCGGGAAATATGTTCGAAAACAAAGGCTTACCTGTCCGGTCCTCTGAGTCCTGTCGTTTTTGTGACGATTCGCCGTTTTGGGCTCCGAATCGGGCTTTTTGCTGTTGGGGATGACGATTCACCTGTTTGGGCGTTGAATCGGGCTTTTGGTTCGACGATCCACCTGTCTGGGCGTTGGACCAAGCTTTTTGATGACGATCCACCTGTCTGGGCGTTGGACCGGGCTTTTTGATAACGATCCACCTGTCTGGGCATTGGATCGGTCTTTTCTGATGACGATCCACCTGTTTGGGCGTTGGACCGAGCTTTTATGATGACGATCCACCTGTTTGGGCGTTGGACCGAGCTTTTTGATGACGATCCACCTGTTTGGGCGTTGGACCGAGCTTTTTTTTTTTGATGACGATCCACTTGTGCAGGCGTTGGGACCGGGCTTTTTGATGACGATCCACCTGTCAGGCGTTGGACCGGAGCTTTTCTTTGATGATTCACCTTTACGGGCTCGAATCATGTGAATTGGGTTGATCTTTGGACCACTCGGTTCTCGGGCGGCGGAGTGCCGTGCAGGGCGATTGTGAGCATGTCACGTTTGACTCGTTCCGTGACTTGCGGTACCGGTTTTTCCACGTTTCCTTGCTAGTTTATCATTTCCAAGGGTAAATGTGTCAAAATTTTGAACTTTGACGTTGAGTAGACGCTTATTGTCGAGGACAATTTTGTCCTTTTCCAGAAGGTTTCTTCGGCGGCCTCGACGGTGGCCTCGGCTATGACCCCTACTTGCGGAGCCAAGAGGTCGAGGAGGGATGGTAGCCCCCTGGTGGTGATGGCGGAGGTGCTTTGGCGGCTCGAGCGACTTGATGGCGTGATCCCTCCCCTTTTTCTTTATCGATTATACGTACATATTGGCCGTGTGGGTCCGGACAATTTTTCTTTCTTTTCTAGTACACATTAGGAACACATAGGTAGCACAAACAATGGTTTTTCTTAATCCCTAATCCTAGGTCTAATTAGTTAGTTAATTAACTTTCTCGACTTTCCATGTTTTCGGAAATGGAATGGCCGTTAGGCCGCAATTTTGAGCACAGTATGGTGTTTTATTGCATGTTATGAGCTGTACACGCGGGTTTCTCGAGACTTGCTTTGTCAAGTCGAGGCTAGATTGTTGTTTGAGTAGAGCTGCTGTTGCTTTGCCGTAGGGATATCTCGCGCGAGATAAGGTGTCTCGCACGAGACACGCTACCCGAGCGAGAAATCTCTTCCTTTTTCGAACGGGATTTTGACGGTTTTCCCTATAAAATCACCACGTAGTCCGGCCGGATAACTCATTCTAGCCTTTAAAACTCTAGAGATATCCTGTTAGGGTGAAACTCTTGTCTTCTTCTTCAACCACTGTGATCCATGGCTTTCAAGGAGATTGCCCCAACGTCCATGATTGTCGATGATTTTCTTTGTCCTCTGAAGTGATTGCATCTTTCAAGCAAGCATCAAGGGATTTTGTAAGGTCGTTTCGCAACCGGTCTCGCAATAAGTTTATCGCGAAATTCGGATTTAGAATTCTTTTCACTTTGAAGAACCTCCAACCGGATTGGAAGTTATTGCGGGGTCTTTGCTCGATTTTGGGATCCCTCTATTCATCTTTTCGATTTTTCTTTGAATGAGATGGTGCCTCTTTGTGGAGGAATTCGCCATTATCTTGGATATGCCTTTGGTAGTAAGATTCTTTGTTCCTAAGTATCATAGGAATCATTCGGAGGCTTTGAACGAATTGTTAGGGATCCCCCTCGATACTTGCTATGGGTTGGTTCACCGCAAGTGGGTTGATTGCTCTTCTTTTCCGGGACGCTTGCGGTGATTCGATGATGACGCTTTTCATGTCCATAAGCGGAACTTTCGGCTCTTTCTCTTTTCGGAGATGTTTTGTTTACGTGCGGGGACGGCTTGGTCGATTCCCAATGGTGGAAGTTGTTGCGAGGCTAGGAAACGTTCTAGGAACATTATTCCGCTAATCTTGGGTGAGAGCCTTCATGGTCTTGATGAGCTGCATAGGGCGACGTCATGACTCAAGGGAGTCCCCTCCTGTTGACTATTTGGCTTAGGGAGCATCTCAAGTTGATAGGTCCCCGTTGGAATATTCTCCTTTTACATATCATACGCGAAAGTTGTTGATCAAAGATCTTTCGGCGGATGAATGGGCTGAAGTTGATTGCGAAGACCGAAGCTGCCGATATTCTCTGGTGTCCACCTTATTGGAGGTTGAACAAGTATGTTGCCAATACCAAGGGTTTTGACGGGGTTGTTCTTCCGGGTTTGCGAGATTCCTCCTTTTACTTTCCCAAGCGGGTGCTCAGTCGGTTTGGTCGACGGCGGGACACTTATCTTTTCGAAGGAGCTTCTCGTGAAGTGTCTTATATTGGTGTAGAGTTTGCGCGAGATGCTAGCTCAAGCATGGGGTGAAGGAACTAATCGCGACCGTTGGTCGAACCTTCGGACTTTTAATGCAAGCATCTTCTGTCGACAAATATTTGGATTGGTTCCTCCATACCGGTCATCCTAGTGCGAGAGAAGATTGATGATTTTCGGCTTTTTGCTAAGAGATTCTTTTGTAGCTAGCGGTATCTTGCGAAGGAGCGAGGCTCGATCGATCCTGCTAATGTGCGAACTGATCCAACTCAGGATTTTCTTGATGGGGATTGGTACGAGAGGCGAGGCAAGGGAATGCCTGGAAAGACGCAAGCTTTGGATAGGCCTCATGTCTTCAAAAGATTGTCGGAATCTGTCTTTGGTCGTCTCGACTCTGTTTTTGACCGTCTCGAGGGATGTTCTGCTTTGAGAGGCTCAAAGCGCAAGGAGGATCACGACGACGGTGGAGACCATGTCCGCCGGCCAACCAAGTCAATGAAAGGCTAGATCTTTAGGAGTACCAAGAGATTGCTTTGATAGATCAATTGTTTCTGCTTTATTAGTATTATTTTTTTTCAAGTTTGTTAGCTTAGCAAATTAGTCATTGTGGTTAGGATTTCCCTATTGTCATTAATGAAACGCATTCAATTAATAAAAGGGACAACTTTGATTTATTTATTTGATTAGACCGAACCCGAAGGCTGCCTACGTTCCTCTTTTACAGCAATTAAACAAGAGGCTCAGGTCCAACGTAGTTCATTTTTGAGAAAAGGACAAAATATGGCTCCAGGCCGTGGGGTAATCTCGCGCGAGATAATCCCCCCCCCTTTTTTTTTTTTTTTTATGCACACCCTTTCTTTTGCCTAGACCGCCCCTTCGGGTTTTCAATCTAGCGGGCTTCTTTTCTTGTGCTAGCTCTAATTTTTTGCCTAAGTTGTCCTTTCCGGGATTTTCAACCTAGCGAGCGATTTGTTCTTAGGGGGCCAAGTCACGTGAAGTACTTCTTGAGCTTGTCCATGTTGACCGGCTTCGGTAGTTGATCTCCGTCTAAGTCCACCAGCTGAAGGGCTCCCCCAGAGAATATCTTCTTCACAATGTAGGGTCCTATCCACCTTGGTCCCCACTTGCCTAACGGGTTGAAACGTCCGGGACGATGCTCACGGAGCACCAGGTCGCCTACTCTGATGTTCCTTGTCTTGACCTTTTTGTTGAAAGCTCTTGCCATTCTTCTTTGGTAAGCTTGAGTGTGTTCGGCCGCTTTCAACCTTCTTTCGTCCAACAGGGCTAGCTCTTCGTATACGCTTTCTAGCCGGTCGACTTCATTCACTTGGTTTTCTAGGAGAACTCTTAGTGATGGTATTTCCAATTCTATCGGTAAGACTGGCCTCCATCCCGAATGTGAGGGCGTAGGGAGTTTCTCCTGTAGGCTGTTCGGGCTGAAGTGCGGTACACCCATAGTGCGAATGGTAGCTTGTCGGGCCGGTCTTTTCCGATGGCTTGCCATTTTTCGATGATAGTCTCGATTGTTTTGTTCGCGGCTTCAAGCTTGCTCCGTTTGTTTGAGGCCTATAAGGAGATGACTTGTGTCTCGTGATTTTGTACTCGGTCGGTAGGCGATCGGTTTCCTTCTCGAAGTGTGACCCATTATCGGATATCATCTCTTGTGGAACCCCATATCGGCAGATGATGTTGTGCTTGATGAATTCTGCAACCTTTCGGCATTCGAACTTTGTAGGAGGCCGCCTCGACCCATTTAGTGAAATAGTCGATGGCTACTAGGACGAAACAGTGTCCAGTTGGCTCTGCGGTGTGATCTTTCCAATCACGTCTATCCCCCATGTAGAGAACGGCCAAGGTGAAGTCATTGGGTACAGCAAGGAAGGCGGTGCATGCGAAGATTGGCGTGTATCGACACTTGTGGCACTTCTTGACCATTTTGGTACGGTCGGCTTCCGCTAATTCGGCCAAAAAGTACCCTTGTACGATGATCTTTTGGCGAGCATGTTTCCGCTCATGTGGGTTCCACATATGCCTTGATGAACGTGGTCCATTATTTCTTGGGCCTCTTCCTCGGTGGCACAAAGGAGGTTTCCTTGGGAATGTTTCTTGAATAGACGGCCAGCAGTGATGACGTAATTGGCGGCCAACCTTTTAAGGGCGACCTGAGTTTTCGAGTGTCTCGAGCGGTATGGTTCCATCTAGGATGAAATACCAAATGTCGTGGTACCATGGTTTCCCTTCGGAGTTTTCAACGGCGGCACCTTTGGATAACCATTTGTCTTTGCGATCGTGAAGATCTATAACGGCGCGGTATGCGGGAGTTGCACGCCGTGTTATTTTGAAGGGTTTAAGCCTTTTCCTTTAGGGATTTCGACCAAAGAAGCAAGTGTGGCTAATGCGTCCGCAAACCGATTTTTGTCTCTGGGGAGATAGTGGAATGAGACATCCTGAAATTGTTGCGCCAATTCTTGGAGGTGGCCTTTGTATCATTGAAGGGTTGGATCTTGGACCCTCCACTTCTTCAATGTCGATTGATGATCAATTGGGAATCCCCGAATACCTCGAGTTCGGTCACGTTGCGTTCTAGGGCTGCCTCAAGCCCCGCTATGCAAGCCTCGTATTGCGGTATTCTTTGGTGGCGTCAAAGTCAAGACGTGCGCTAGTGGAGTGTAGATGTCGTTAGGGTCTACCAATAACATTCCGATGCCAAACCCTCTCTTGTTGGCTGTGCCATCGAAAAATAATTGCCACTTATTTTCTTCTATGCTTAGGATGTCCTCATCGTGGAATCGCGGGTCTTCCCCTTCACTTCGTCGCAAGGAAATTCGGCCAGCGATCTGCGAATACACTCCCTCGACGGATTTCGAGTGACGTAAGTGATATCATACCCGCGAGCATGAAGTACCATTTGGCTAGTCTCGAAGACAAATTTGATTTGTCTAGGATATATTTCGGTGGATCCATCTTTGCGATGAGACGGACTGGAAAGGCTTCCATATAGTGCTTTAGACTTTGTGATACCCAGACGAGAGCGGCGCATGACTTGTCGAGTGGAGAGTAGTTGATTTCACTGCCTTGGAATGCGGTGACAAAGTAGATGGCATTTTACGTGTGCGAAGGCCAGTTCTTGAGCAAGCATAGCCCCTAATGCGTTGTACGTGATCGTGAGGTACAACTTCAAGGGCTTCTCCTTGTGTGGTGGAACCGGGATAGGTGGGGAAGTCAAGTAGTGCTTAACTTCCTCGAATGCTTCTTGACATTCTTCGGTCCACTCTTGAGGTGCGTTTTTCTTAAGCGGCTTAAAGATGGGGTCGCACCTTGTAGTCAGTTGATTAATGAATCGGCGATATATTGGAAATACGCCCATGAATCCCTTTATTTCTTTACGTGTCTGGGTGGAGGCATGTACGTAATGGCCTTTATCTTGGCGGGATGCGCTTCTATGCCGCGTTATGTGACCATGTATCCCAAGACTTTCCCTTTGACTACTCCGAATGAGCATTTGGCGGGGTTGAGTCTCATTTTGTCTTTGTCTCGGTCGATTGAAGAATTTTACGAGATCTCCGAAGTGTTGGCCATCTGTCCCCTTCGAGTGGATAATCATGTCGTCCACATACACCTCTATTTCTTTATGGATCATGTCGTGAAATAGTGTTGTGACTGCCCTTTGGTAGGTAGCCCCGGCGTTCTTGAGACCAAACGGCATGACCGTGTAGCGAACGTTCCACTAAGGTATGGTGAATGCTTTGTTTTGTCTTTGGTCTTCTTACGCCATGAGGATTTGGTTATACCCTGCGAACCCGTCGACGAATGAGCGGACCTCGTATGCTTCTTTGTGGCATCGACCAACATGTCTATGTTTGGTAGCGGGAAGTCATCTTTAGGGGATGCCTTGTTCAAGTCTCTGAAATCGACACAGACTCGTATTTTCCCGTTCGACTTGGCTACTTGTACCGTGTTTGCTAACCATTCTGGATATTCAATCACTTTGATAAACCCTACCTTCAAGAGTTTCATGATTTCCTCTTTCACTTGCGTTGACCATTCCGGCTTGATTCTGCGTAGTTTCTGCTTGACTCGGCTTGGCGTTGGGTAGCGGCGGTATCTTGTGTTCTACAATGGCTGATTCAACCCGGGCATATCTGTAGGACCAAGCGAAGACGTCGACATATTCTCTGAGGAGCTGCGTCAAGGTTTCTCTGTCTTCCCCCTTGAAGAAGCTGCCGATCTTTGTTTCTCTGGGGTCTTCCGTTGTCCCAAGATTAACTGTTTGCATTTCCTCGTCGTCAACGGGGCCATTCTTTCCACAACGACCTACTTGCTTAGCTAATTCTTTTAAGATTTGTTCGTTTTCTTGATCTATCTCATCGTATGATTCATTATTAACGTGTTCGTTATATTGATTATTATTAGTTAATTCATCATTTACGATGTTAGCAATCTCAGGGTACTCGAAAAGATCAAAGTTTTCATTAAGGAAGTAAGGGAATACATGTTCGGCCACCGCCTTGATTTCCTCTTGAGTGAGCTCATCAGAGGTGGAGCCTGCTTCTAATGTAAAAGTTGTAGGGCCTATCTTCCTGCAAGGGTGGGGAGTGCAACCAAGCTCTTTGATCATGAAGTCTTCATCAACAAGCTGGTCCCCGGTGACGTGCCGGTTTAGAATTGGCTCATCACATTTACGTATTAGTCTTGTGTAGTCGGTAGTTGGAGCGTCCCCCTTGGATATTGCATGGATACATTTGTCTTCTAACCGGCACGGAGTCTTGGAAGCTGTCGCGGCATGTCTTCTCCCAACACAAAGTTCCATTCGCTTGTCATTCCTGCCCTCGTGCCCCACAAATCATTAGGGATCGGTGGGACGGATTACATTTCATACGGAGAAGCATCGCAGTCGCTGAAGATTTCAAAGCCCGGTTGGCGCTTTCCTTTATCATGAGTCCATGGTTCTGAAAAGATAAAGTAGGGAATACTTTCCCCTTCTCGAACAAAGTAGCCATTGAGTGTCTTTCGATATGGTTTGAGGTTGCAATCCTTGGACTTTGGGTCATTGCAGCCTTTGTACGAGGTTCCTTCCCACTTGATTTGAGTGAAGCCCCACTCTTCTACGTCATCTTCATCGTGGATGGAGATGTCGTATCCTAGTCCATGCTTTGTGTGAGGCGGGGGGACCGGTGGTGTTTCCGTTATTCCTTGTAAGTGCTTTCCAAGCCCCAATCCAGGAAAGTACCCTTTTGCTAGCATCATTCTCCAGACAGGAAGGCTTCCGGAAAACCTAAGTGCCTTTGAGTAGTCGTTCTCGTTGTAAGTGTCTATGACATTCACAGTGCTTTCTCTCTCGATCTCAAAGTATTAATCGGAATCGAAAAGGGAAATACTGACTAACTATTATTAAAAAGCAAACTTGGTACTCTTGCCCACAAATGAAGTCTTTAGGCAAGTAGTACCCGACTAAACTAAACTAGGCTACTAACCGTTTCTTTTGCAACTAAAAGTAAATAACTGAAATGAAAAGAAACTCCTCATTTGTTTGAACTCATCCAAACTATTCCACCACTTGGGTAAATTCTGATGGCGTCGCTGTCAATCAAGTCTTGGACTGCATTTTTCAGGTTGAAGCAATCATTGGTGTCATGGCCATTGCATTGATGGTAGTAGCAATAAAGGTGTGGAGATCGACCTTCCCTCTTAGGTTGGTAGCCTTCTATTGGCTTCAGCTTTCCGTCCTTGTGAAGACTTCTGAAGAGATGACCAAGAGTGATGTTTCCGATGTCGGAGAAAATCCTCCCCTTCCTTCGCTTAGCCATTTGGTTATGGAGGTCTCGGATATGGTTCTCGTAGTGTTGCACAAAGACGAGGTGGCGAGCCTGATATTCTTCCTCCATTTGCTCTTTGAGGTCACGGTAGAGGGTATTGAGGAAAAACTTGACCCTCTCATCCATGTCATCTTCAATGTGGGCTTCAAGGTTGATGCACTTTTGGGTCATAGTTTCGAGTTCGCACCTGACTTCCTCGAGCTCTTCAATCAACATCTTTGTCTTTTCGGCTTGGATGGATTCTTCCATGTGATGCCACGAGTCATTGTCATTAATTTCTTTGCGGGGCTTTGGCAAGTTGAGTTTTGATGTCACTTAGCTCCTCTTGCACGGATGATCGCCCACTGTCGGAATCACTTTCCATCTTCCGAAAATCCCTAGCAATGCGAGTGGCGGGCAAATCAAAAGCTTCTCTCCAACCTTCCACGTGTTCCATTTCGGCGACAAGAGACTTGGTCAAATCTTGGAGAGTGGGTCGTTCACGGCTTTCCTTGGTCATGGCATGCTTTCCGGTAGACATTGTGTTGGGAGTCTTGGAGTTGAGTAGCTTCGGAAAACCGACAGAGGAGATGCGAGATATCGGGATCTAGCCCCAACGAGTCGGAAGCGAGGCTTAAATGGCTCGAGCTCAAATTCAGCAAACGAAGCATTATCCCGTGCGAGATAAGTAATCCCGCGCGAGATAACCACACGGAAAGTCGATTTTTATTTAGCCCTAATTTTTGGTCGGAACGGAAAGTCCGTTTTGAGGGGTTTCTAAGGCCTTTATCAGAACCTAACGACTAAGCAATCAATCCGATTTTTGTAAAACAAAGCCATGTAAGATTGTTTTTTTTTGAAGGGTTATATGCACATTTTTCTTGAAGGGACATCCGAAAGGGACTTTTTTCGAAGGGACTTTTTCCGAAGGGACTTTTTCCAAATCCTTTCTTATTGTCAATTTTACATGGCTTTGTTTTGATCAAAAACAAGAAAAGATCACCGAGTCAAAACCGACCGGTCACGGAGTGATCCTAAAAAGTCAATCTACATGAGAATGTGGCGATGCGGGGTGGAAGGCTAGGCTCCCGCGATATGACAATCTAAGTGGATTGAATACGCGGAGTGGGATTGTCCAACTCCGGAGAGACCGGCGACTAGGTGGTTACCGTCATCCGTCCTTAGTGTGGGTCCCGGGTTTATAGAGGGTATGCAGTGCAATGACAGTTATAGTATGATGTGCGCGTGTGTGATAGTCAATCTATGTGATAGAGTAAAATAGAAAGTTTTATTTTTTTTGAAAGTTAAAAGAGAAAACAGATAGTGGCCGCACCAAGTGGTTGCCTACGTTTCTCCCAATTTAGGAAGACTCAGGCCGTTGTAGTTCCACATAAAGAGAGATAAAAAGAGATAAATAATTTAATTTACAACTCCCGAATCCCCAATGGACTGGACTTTAATTAAATAAAACCCAATCACACGCAGTTCATAAATAATAATCAATTATTTAAGGAAAATAAAGGTCCGAGTTATACACCTTAAGGGAGGCCTTAAGATGCAGGAACTCTGCAGATAATGAATTCAGGATCCCCCTTGCATGTTCGGCTCTCGTCTTGGATTACGAGCGAAACGGGAGAAACCAAAAAACAACCAGGGAAGCCCTATCTCGCGCGAGATAATGATATCTCGTGCGAGATATCTCCCATCGAGAACAGAAAAATTCGAATTTTACAAAATAGATTGAAAAACCTCTCTTTTAATTTTGACGCAAGTTTAAGCCTCTTAATTTTCGGTCCCCGGGAGTCGCCACTTTGTAGCGTTGTGAGAAAGAAATTCTGGTTCTTTTTATTTTTATGAGTCGCCACCTATATTATTTGATTGGAAACATAGAAAAACCATTTGAGAGATTTGAGTTCGGGGCTTAGGTTATGAAATGGGTAGGTTTAGAAGGCATCCATTTCACCCAATCCGGAGATCGGTCTTGCTAAAGAAAAGAGAGGTTTTTCAAAAGAAGAAATAAAAAAACGAATTCAAATACTACAAATAAAGGTCCATTTGACGGGGTCAAACGGAATGTAGGATCGATTGCTTCGAGACCGTCTCCATGATTTGGAGAGGCTCTAGGCCGATCCTAGATTCTATGGACTTATACCACTCTAACAATCAATTAGAAGGAAGATTAGGAATTACCTTGCGTGAGGTGATTTGGGCAGAGTTTCGGCTCAAGTTTAGAGTCGACCCTTCACACGGACAGAGCTTCGCCTTGGTCCTTGGTTTGGAGATTGATGCTTGTTTATCAACAAGGTTGACAAACAAACTATGAGGTGAGTTTTAGGGTGATTTTGAAGGATTCTTTCAGGGAAAGAAAACGACAAAATGTGTGTGTGTTGTGTAAATTCGCGGTCCGGGACCTTCGACCTCTTGAGCCTTGGAAGTCACCAAGTATTTATAGAGGTTGGATATGAAGAAGTGGAGAGTTAAAACCCTATCAGATGGTTCTAGACCTCCTCTCCCATTGGTTGGCCGGAGAGATAAAGTTTTATCCCGAAAAGAGGTTGAAATCGACGAGGGAACTGTCGTCTGCAATCTGCAGAGGGAGATATCTCGCGCGAGACACGCCATCTCGCGGCGAGATATTGCTCCTGTGGACAGTTTTGTCCTTTCCTCGTTATCTCGTATGCAGTTTAGTCCCAAACTAACGGTAGTTAGTCAAAACTTTAACGAAACATGACGAAATGGTGGATTTCTACTTCTTGACTCAAAGCGAGACTTAGAGTGGTATAAGTATGATCCGATGTGTTCAGAATGGGGTGTCTACAGTTGGTGATCATGGTAGTGTCCACAACAAATGTGTTCGAGCTTGTGATGATTTATGAAATCATAAACAACACATCGAAGTTGCTTTTTGCCACCGTAATGATAAAGCAATCAGGATGTATGATATTAGGTTAAATACATCAATATATTGTGCTCGATTTCTCCTACGCCAAGGGTTGGCTTTTTGTGGAAATGATGAATCAGAGATGTCTCTAAATAGTGGAACCTTCTGTGAGCTTCTTGTTTTCTTTTCAAAACACAACAAGGAAGTTTACGAAACCTTTTTCGTTAAGTGTCCTGGAAATTTCAAGTTGGTATCACCCAAAATTCAAAAAGATATTGTTGTTAGTGTTATACCATAGGCCTATGATTGATAGACTTATGTGTTGACATTATTTATTATTATATGAGATGTTTATCATTTGATTATTATATGTTTTGTATATTTGTTTATAATAATTTCCGTCCCTAATTATTAAGAGAATAATTGGTATAATTGTCAATGGATAATCATACGATGATTATATGCATAGAGATGCACATTGAAATTATGGGTACTTGTTAGAGAACAAGTGACTGGACATGACCCGCATGAGATTTATGTCATGATCAAATGTCATAATTAAATCTCATAAGGTTACTTCATTTAGTCCCTAGACCTGAGATTATCATGACCTTACATATGATGAAAGTCATGTTTGATTTTAGTCAAACGGTATCTTAACACGATATCTATAAAGGCTATATTTGGCATGATCGGATTCATGATGGAAAGGATGATAAGTCAAGATGGAATTTGTCCCTCGGAAGAGAGATGTTTAGCTTGGGGCCCTCGATGAGTGATAATGATGAAAGTGTATGGCCGTACCCCAATATTATTGGAATTATCATTATACTCAAAGATCGAGAAAGCATTGAACAAAGACAAGTTGACAAGGACCATGACTTGTATTCAATATAACATCGTGAGACAAAGGGAGAAATGGAAGTGTACCATTGGAAAGGTGAACTCTTATGTTATATTATTTGGGTAGACATAATGGCTTGCTAGAGTCCGCTTATGTCTTATGAGATTCGATATGATCGAACTCATTGCCAACATAGTATAATCCTATTGGGTCACACACAACTAGAATGAATTGATTAAACTAAAGGAAGAATGATTGAGAGTTTCTGTAATTGGCAACCTTTGTCACGCGACATACTTAGCCATGTGGCTAACTATACCGCGCGACATACCTTGCCACCAGACGTGGTTGACAGCCTGGTCTCCTAATTCGATTAGGAAACATATTTCATACTAAAGTAGTATAAATATAAGAGGTCTGTTAACCCTAATGGTCTAGCCAAAATTTTCAAGGGAAATTCATAACAAAATACTCTCAATATTCTTCAAGGTTTTTGATCTAGCAATCATCAAGAAATCGTTCTTGAATTCATTCAAAGGTGTGGATACCAAAAGAGGGTCTTCGCTCGTTCATCGATCAAGGCCTAGAGTTCAAGCAATCTGAAGAACGAAGTTTGTGATTCGAAATCACATAATCAAATCGTTCGATAGCTCAAGAACGGAAAGCAAACAAGGTTAGTAAAATTCTATCTCATAGGAATTTAAATTAATTGTATAGAACGGATCCAAGGGCTTCTTGGGTTTTATGTTTTTTAATGCTTAATTCCGCTACGCATGGACCCGTAAAACCCAACAGTGGTATCAGAGCCCCGTTCGTATGATTAAGTTTGAATTAACATGCTAGAATTAAGATATAAATTGTTTATATGCTTATTGCATGTTTTTGTATGCGATAGAATTTTGATTGTTTATGTGAAATAATGTGAAAATCGTTTTCTAATTATGATAAATTAAATCTGTAAAAGGGCTGGTTTATATGATTTAATTGCCATGTAATCTGAATTGATTGAATCTGGAAATTCTGCAAACTGGCTACCTACGTTGCGCGACATAGTAAGCCACATGTGGAAATCTGGTAATCGGGCAAGGTGTGTCACGCGACAAAACTAGCCAACTGGCTAATGTTGTCACGTGACATACTTAGCCAAATCTGGGCTGTATCAGTTTGATGAACAATCTGATCAATCTATGAATGTGTTTACAATCTGATATGCTTATGTGTTAATTTGGATGCTATAAAATTGAGTTTATAAGGCTATGCTAGATTAATTCATTGTTAATGCATGCTTAGTTGATTAAAATATGATTTTAATAATTATTGCGATGCATGTTTTATTTGTTCTTACGTGCTAAGAATTTTTATGTTTAGTTGAAACATTGCATTATAGTTTCCTAATATGTTTAGATTTAGACATTAAAATTTTAGATTTTATGATTGTTTATGAAAACAAGTCATAATTACGCGAAATTTAAAAGGAAACTGATTATTTATAAAAGGTAGTGATTATGTTGTCAAATCAGAGTTGATTTCTGATTGTGCATGTCTAGGAGAGTTCTGTCTAAGGAATAGTTGGTACTTAAGTAGTCCTTGTGGCTCACCTATCTTCCTGGGAACTTACCTGGTGCACGATTATGACTATCTTTGCTGATATGCTTATAATCTACCTTAAAGAACCTTCATTTAACTTTTAAGTTCTTTATGACAATTCATGATTAAAACACTTGAGACCATTCAGATAGTTTAGGATGGGCTTTGCCATAGCAAGGTGCTTTGATTCTATTCGAATGCTAGCAAGATGAGGAAATGGTGGTTCCTATGCGTTTAAAGTTAATGAACTTAATTGGGTTATCAAAATGGTTTTGGACCCAAGGCATAAGATGAGATTAAAATATGCCTAGACATATGATGTCTTGAATAAATCTCATAAAAGATCTAAGAGTCATATAGGTGATATGATTGATGTTTTCTACCTAATTAATTTAATTTTGAGCGGTTTTCCATAGTAAACTTGAAATTAAATTAAAGTTGGATCTTAGCCCATTAAATGTATATTATGCTAATTTGCATTGGAAGGTGTATAATTTAGTGGGAGCATTTATTTTGTGTAAATGCATTGTACCTCTCATATAATATGTTTACTTATATGTGTTCATATTTTATGTGTATCTTTTTGTAGAATAAATGGCATCAAACAATAATCACTTTTCACTGCGATCTGTCCTTGAGAAGGAAAAGTTGAAAGAGAATGGTACAAACTATATGGATTGGATCCGTAGTTTGAGAATTGTTCTCAAGCAAGAGGAAAAACTGTACGTTCTCGAGGAACCTATTCCACTTGAACCTGCTGCCAATGCTGCTAGGGCAGTAAGGGATCAATATCTGAAGCACAAGCGTGACTCTACAGATGTTGGTTGCCTTATGCTCTCCGCCATGTGCAAGAACCTTCAGAAGGATCTTGAGCACTTGGGGACAGTTGACTTAAACAATCGACTGATGGAAATGTTCTAAGTACAAGCTAGGCAAGAAAGGTATAACACAGTTACGGTATTGACCTCATGCAAGATGAGTGAAGGACATGCTGTTGGTCCCCATGCTCTTAAGTTGAAGGGCCACATTGAGCATCTTGAAAGGCTCGGTTTTCCAATTAGCCAAGAGTTGGCTACCGACATAATATTGAATTCATTACCCAAAAGTTTTAGTAATTTCATAATGCACTATAACATGGGTGGAATGAATAAAAACCTCTCCGAGTTAGTTCAAATGTTGAACACTGCGGAAACCAATATTGTCGAGAAGAAAACCGACCAAGTGCTAATGGTTAACAAGGGGAAGGGTTTCAAGGGTAAAGGAAAAGCAAAGGTTGCTAATCCTAAGACAAAAGTTGCCAAACCCAAAGAGGCTTCCAAGCCTAAAGAGGCTAAGCCCAAGTCCCAAGAGGACACAGTCTGCTTCCATTGCAATGAGATTGGACATTGGAGGAGAAACTGCGCAAAATACAAGGAAGCACTGAAGAAGAGCAAAGGAGTTGCTTCAACTTCAGGTATCTTTGTTATAGATATATTCCTATCTACTTCTAGTTCTTGGGTATTGAATACCGGATGTGGAACTCACATTTGTTTAAATGTGCAGGGTCTAAAGAACAGAAGGATGCTTAAGGAAGGTGAAGTGGACCTACGTGTGGGGAATGGAGCAAGAGTTGCTGCATTAGCCGTATGAACTTATGAAGTTACTTTACCTAGTGGACTAATACTTGTTTTGAACAATTGTTATTACGTTCCAGCTTTAAGTAGGAATATTATTTCGATTTCATGTTTGGATAATGAAGGTTTTAATTTTTCTTATATGTGATAAGAAATTTTCCATTTACAAGAGTGATATGCATTATTGTACTGCTGTTTCATTCAATGGCCTTTATATTCTTGATGTTGAAAATCGTGATAATGATGTCTATAACATTAACAAGAGATCTAAACCCAATGATGTAAACTACACATACTTATGGCATTGTCGTCTTGGCCATATAAACGAGAAACGCATTTCTAAACTCCACAAAGATGGATTTTTAGACTCACATGATTATGAATCTTATGAGACATGCGAATCTTGTTTACTTGGCAAGATGACCAAGGACCCATTTACCAAAACCGGTGAAAGGGCAGGCGACTTATTAGGACTCATACATACCGATGTATGTGGGCCTATGAGTAGCGATGCTAGGGGAGGATTTCGATACTTCATAACATTCACTGATGATTATAGTAGATTTGGATATGTTTATCTAATGAAACATAAAAGTGAATCGTTTGAGATATTTCGAATATTTCAAAATGAGGTGCAAAATCAACTTGGCAAAAATATTAAGGTACTTCGATCCGATCGAGGTGGCGAATATTTGAGCCAAGAATTTGACAGTCATCTTAAGAGTTATGGAATCGTTTCAGAACTCTCTCCACCCGAAACACCACAATGGAATGGTGTTTCTGAAAGGAGGAATATAACTTTGTTGGACATGGTTCGTTCTATGATGAGTCAAGTTGAGCTTCCTTTATCCTTTTGGGGACATGCACTGGAAACTGCTGCTTTCACTATAAACATAGTTCCTACCAAATCTTTTCAAAAGACCCCATATGAGATGTGGCATGGAAGAAAACCTAGTTTGTCTTTCATGAAGATTTGGGATTGTGATGAATATGTCAAGAAGTTAACTTCTGACAAGCTAGCACCTAAGTCTGATAAATGTGTTTTCGTGGGTTATCCTAAGGAAACCAAAGGATACTATTTTTACAAACGAAACGAGAACAAAGTGTTTGTTGCTCGAAATGGTACTTTCTTAGAAAAGGAGTTTCTTCGCAAAGAAACCAGTGGGAGTAAAATAGATCTCGAAGAAATTCGAGAACCCGAAAACAACATTGAACCAATGGTAGAGACTGAACCAAGTTCACAAGCAGTTGTGGAACCGGTTCAAGATGCACAAGTTCTTCACCGAAGTGGTAGGTCACAATCCGAACCCGAGAGATATGGATTTCTCGTTACGAAAAGTGATGAAGTAGAGTTAATCGAAAACGATTAACCTACTTGCTATCAAGAGGCGATGTCTGCTCCTGATTCGGAAAAATGGCAAGAGGCCATGAAGTCCGAATTACAATTCATGACTGATAATCAAGTTTGGAACTTGATTGATCCACCCGAAGGTGTAAAAACCATAGGGTGCAAATGGGTCTTCAAGAAGAAGACGGACATGGATGGGAAGGTGCACACCTATAAGGCTAGGCTTGTAGCTAAGGGATATAGGCAGATTCATGGCATCGACTATGATGAAACCTTTTTGCCTGTAGCCATGCTTAAGTCTATTAGAATTTTAATTGCCATAGCCGCATATTATGACTATGAAATATGGCAAATGGATGTCAAAACAGCTTTCCTTAATGGGAAGTTACTTGAGGATGTATACATGATACAACCTGAAGGTTTTGTCAGTCCAGAAAATTCTAACAAGGTGTGTAAGTTGCAGAAATCCATTTATGGATTGAAGCAAGCTTCTAGGAGTTGGAATCTACGTTTTGATGAAGCAATCAAGGTTTGGCTTTATCAAAAACGAAGATGAACCTTGTGTATACAAGAAAATTAGTGGGAGCATAGCACTATTTTTGGTGTTGTATGTTGACGATATCTTACTCATTGGAAATGACATTCCTGCACTACAGACCGTCAAGTCTTGGTTAGGAAAGTGCTTTTCAATGAAAGATATGGGCGAAGCTGCATATATCCTTGGTATCAAGATCTATAGAGATAGATCCAAGAGGATGATTGGTTTAAGTCAAAGTACTTACATTGACAAGGTTCTTAGAAGATTTCAAATGGAAAATTCTAAAAGGGAAAACTTGCCAATGTTACATGGTATATCTCTTAGCAAGAATCAAAGTCCTAAGACCAATGATGAGCGAAAGAGAATGAATGGTATTCCATATGCTTCGGCAATTGGGTTTATCATGTATGCTATGTTATGTACTAGACCCGATGTCTCATGTGCTCTAAGCATGACGAGTAGGTACCAATTGGATCCCGGTGAACCACATTGGATAGCAGTCAAGAATATCCTTAAGTACTTACGAAGAACTAAGGATGTATTCTTGGTCTTTGGAGGAATGGAAGAAGATCTTGTAGTAAAAGGCTACACAGATGCTAGCTTCCAAACCGACAAAGATGATTTCAGATCGCAGTCTGGATTTTTGTTTACGCTTAATGGAGGCACTGTGAGTTGGAAAAGTTCCAAGCAAAGTACCGTCGCTGATTCTACAACCGAAGCTGAGCACATAGCGGCATCCGATGCAGCTAAGGAAGCAGTTTGGATCAAAAAGTTCATTAGTGATTTGGAAGTCGTTCCAAGCATCAGAGACCCTATTGAACTTTACTGTGACAAAAATGGTGCCATTGCACAAGCAAAGGAACCAAGGTCACACCAGAGATCCAAGCACATACTTCGACGTTTCCACATTATCCGAGAGATATGTGAAAGGGAAGACGTAAAGATATGCAGAGTAGACACTGATGACAACGTGGCGGACCCATTAACTAAGGCTCTCCTACAAGCTAAGCATGATGCTCATGTTAGGTCCATGGGTATTCGATACATGGTAGATTGGGCCTAGTGCAAGTGGGAGACTGTTAGTGTTATGCCCTAGGCCTATGATTGATAGACTTATGTGTTGACATTATTTATTATTATATGAGATGTTTATCATTTGATTATTATATGTTTTGTATATTTGTTTATAATAATCTATGTCCCTAATTATTAAGAGAATAATTGGTATAATTGTCAATGGATAATCATACGATGATTATATGCATAGAGATGCACATTGAAATTATGGGTACTTGTTAGAGAACAAGTGACTGGACATGACCCGCATGAGATTTATGTCATGGTCAAATGTCATAATTAAATCTCATAAGGTTACTTCATTTAGTCCCTAGACCTGAGATTATCATGACCTTACATATGATGAAAGTCATGTTTGATTTTAGTCAAACGGTATCTTAACACGATATCTATAAATGCTATCTTTGGCATGATCGTATTCATGATGGGAAGAATGATAAGTCAAGATGGAATTTGTCCCTCGGAAGAGAGATGTTTTGCTTGGGCCCCTCGATGAGTGATAATGATGAAAGTGTATGGCCGTACCCCAATATGATTGGAATTATCATTATACTCAAAGATCGAGAAAGCATTGAACAAAGACAAGTTGACAAGGACCATGACTTGTGTTCAATATAACATCGTGAGACAAAGGGAGAAATGGAAGTGTACCATTGGAAACGTGAACTCTTACGTTATATTATTTGGGTAGACATAATGGCTTGCTAGAGTCCGCTTATGTCTTATGAGATTCGATATGATCGAACTCATTGCCAACATAGTATAATCCTATTGGGTCACACACAACTAGAATGAATTGGTTAAACCAAAGAAAGAATGATTGAGAGTTTCTGTAATTGGCAACCTTTGTCACGCGACATACTTAGCCATGTGGCTAACTATACCGCGCGACATACCTTGCCACCAGACGTGGTTGACAGCCTGGTCTCCTAATTCGATTAGGAAACATATTTCATACTAAAGTAGTATAAATATAAGAGGTCTGTTAACCCTAATGGTCTAGCCGAAATTTTCAAGGGAAATTCATAAAAAAGATACTCTCAATATTCTTCAAGGTTTTTGATCTAGCAATCATCAAGAAATCGTTCTTGAATTCATTCAAAGGTGTGGATACCAAAATAGGGTCTTCGCTCGTTCATCGATCAAGGCCTAGAGTTCAAGCAATCTGAAGAACGAAGTTTGTGATTCGAAATCACATAATCAAATCGTTCGATAGCTCAAGAACGGAAAGCAAACAAGGTTGGTAAAATTCTATCTCATAGGAATTTAAATTAATTGTATAGAACGGATCCTAGGGCTTCTTGGGTTTTATGTTTTTTAATGCTTAATTCCGCTGCGCATGGACCCGTAAAACCCAACAATTGTTAATGCATTTTCTTTCTTGACTTCTCAAGCTATCCTTAAAGACGTTGGAAGTGGATTGTTTGTCATTCTAGTTGATGAGTCTCGTGATATATCGGTGAAAGAGCAAATGGCCCTTACATTGAGATATGTGAACAAGAAAGGATGCGTAGTTGAATGCTTCCTTGGCTTAGTTCATGTAAATGATACAACTTCGTTGTCATTGAAGTCTGCCATTGAATCGCTTCTTCTGAAACATACATAGAGAAGGAGATTTTTGATACCATAAGCAATGAAGTCGTAATTCAACAGTTTCAACTTATGAAAAATCGAAGACTTCCATCTTAGTGTTAAATATTAGATTAAGCACTTCTTTTGTGACTAATTTTATGGGTGTTTTGTGACTTTTTGGTGCCTTTTTTGTTCAAGTTGAACTCATTATTCAGCTATTGCTATAGTTGTTTTCTTTGGGTCTTGTAAACACTATGTACATGAGGTTTATCTTTTTGGTGCTTATCTATATAAACTATGATTGATATGTATTTATATGTTTCAAATATTATACAATATTGCATTGTTATTACTTATTTTTTGTATATCGGTTTCAATTAAGTATAATTACTAACTTATAATTTGTGTAAATGTTCAGGTGGTAGTCGATAGTGTTATACATGATCAATGAAAAGATAGACAGCATCAATAAAGTCAGGTTCGTTTTCACGTATAATTTTGGTAATTTGTTAATTAGCATTTTTTTTTTCTTATTAATGACCATGAATTTGTTACTCTTCAACTTTTGGCGCCCACTAAAAACAAATCATGGGTCCGTCACTGAGAGCATATCCGACATATTTTGCATAACAATTATTGGAGAAATAACACTTTACTGTCACAAAGTTTACACGGAGTTGCAATGTATGTCCTATAATTTCATTTTTGCAATTTAGTACGCTATTTTTACAATGTGTTGCCGTTCAAGGGAAATAAGGATGTCCGTTAACTTTAACTTAAGTGGATGAAACTCATTGCACATGCAATTCACATGATTTTATTGGGACAAAAATGTCTTTTCTCCAATGTTGCCTAACACGTGACTAACTGGGTTAAATTTGATCAATTTTCTAAAACTAAAAGAGAATTGTTCCCTTCTTCGACATATTTGGGTTAATCAGATTTTTGGGTTTTCAATTAGGTTGTTTAGGGGGATGGTCGATGTGAGTCCCGAGTCCAAATGCTCTATACCACAATTATGTTCCTTAAAATCATCTTTTGACATGTGTCAATTTTGGATTTTGATGGTTAACACGTTAGCTATCAAAATTCATAGAAAATATGGCAAGTTCAGATTTCCATCTAGCAGACTGTTAGATATATTTCTCCATCACAAATTGAGAATTGAAAAATCTTTATATAACATATAAAGATTATGGTTTTAATTTGAAACCTTAGAATTTAAGACAAACTGCTCACTAGCCTTGTTTAGGGAACTTTTATGATTGATGATGCCAAAATCGTCAAATCAGCCCAAATCCAAGCGTCGAATGCTCCGGCGATTGCAAGGCCTGAAAATAAGAGAAAACACGTAAACTAAGCCGGGGCGGATCCGGCTAAAGGCCCTCCGGCGTGAGAGTAAGTTCACGGTTGATATTAGAGAAATCAAATTGACAGAGTTTCTCCAATGTAAAAAGTAACGTACCGAATAATGAGCCATGGGGCTTGTATTTATAGGAATGGATAGATAGAATCCATGTTGGAATGAACTTGTAAAGAGATAAGATATAATCTTAAGAGGATCATATCTGTTAAGGACTCCTTATTTGACTTGAATTGATATTGGTACTTGTAATCCTGATTGGGTTACAACTGTATAATCCTTGTTGAAGAAGGATTGTAACTGCTAGCCGGAACGCCGAGGAAGACAAATGATTTTCCTCGGCCTTAGGCAAATTAGCCGAGGAAAGTGACTTTGTTTCCTCGTCATTTGGTAAATGGCTGACATGAAAATATGCCGGGGAAAATACTTTTGTTTCCTCGGTAATTGATGACATGCCGAGCAAAGGACTTTTCTCTCCTCGGTAATTGAGACAGGCCGGCCCAAGAATGGCGACATTTAGTCAAGGTAAATGTTCTTCGGCATACGAGGAAGATAATGCTCGGCCCTAACACTTGATGAATATATAATACCCATGGCCCAATATAGTTGGGCCCAGGTTCGGGCAAGCCCATGTTCGTAGCTCGGTTTATTCCGTTCAGTGGCCCCCAACTTTCTAGCTCGGCTTAGACGAATAGAAAGTTAGCTCGTCCTCGGCATATGGAATACGAACAGGTTTGACACGCATCCTCGGCGTCGCTTCATATGACTGACGGTTGCCATTCTGGGGCCCCCCAGTCTTGTCACGCCCAGAAACCATCATTTCGCATTTAATTCTTGGGACTCCGGGCCTGGATCTTTACTTTACCCACGGGTTGACCCGGATTGGAGGGGTATAAAAACTAAAACCCTTTTCATTTCACTCTTTACAAACCCCAAGCAATTGAGAGCAAAGGCAAAAGGGATTTCAGGCGATCACAGCAACCTTCAACCCCAGTTTCCGGCGAGCTTTGTTTTTCCGGCGAAGTTGCTTTCTGCACTGATTCCGTTCATTCTTGCAAACTCAGGTATGAAATTCCTCCCTTTCTTACAGCTTCCATGCTCCAGCGTTGTCTAGGGTTTAGGAGTGAATTTGTCTATGCCAAGAACCGCCATTGTTGAAGGTTGAAGCTTTTCTTGATAAAAACTTTAAAAACTTCATTTCTTCAATTCTCTTTGCATTTTATATGAAATTTCTAGAATATTGAATGAACTCCCCCTTCGTTTTTGATTCCCCTTAGAAATGGCTCGATCTTGGGACCATTCTCCCCGATTCCGTTATGGATATCATACTGGAAATTTGAGGGTCTATCGTAGAGAGAGGGGTCCATGGATGATGCTGAACTTGGATGATATAAGCAAGCAGTTGAGGGGTTACGGCCGCTCCCGTTTATTCATTCAATACCCAGACTCCACAAGAATAGATAGGATTGAGTCTGGTTCTCCCAACATCATAGTGTTTGAGGATAGGGCTCAAATGGTGGAGCACATCGAACTGTTCTACCCGGCCTCCCATCGCGAAATGCGTGAGCGTCTGAGAGGTACGGTCCCCTCCTCGGCCTTATGAAATGACGAGGAAGGAGATCTTCCTTCCTCGGCCTTATGGAATGACGAGGAGGGGAATCTTCCTTCCCCGTCATTTAATCAGCCATTGACGAGGTAAATAACTTGGTCTCCTCGTCTTTATGCAGATATGACGGGAAGAGAAGGTGAGCCCTCCTCGTCTACTCAGATTGTTGACGCCTTCGTTGAAGGTGCACAAGCCGATGCCCGCCTAGTCCGAAGAAGAGTCCGAGGAGCAGGTAGCCGAGGAAAGCAAGTGGAGAGGGCACCAAAGCCTGGGGATCCCATGATTGAAAAATTGTACTCCAAGTACAAGGTGAACCGGGATGAGTACAAGTTAACTTATATGGGCAAGATTGAGCCGAAGACGGAGAAGGAGGAGACGAACTTCTACTACAATCAAGATTATGTCCACTTCTATTATAAACAGTTCCAACAAGGGCTTCGTCTTCCTTTGGACCCCTTCATCTGCGAATTTTTGGATGATGTAAAGGCAGTTCCAGCCATGCTAGGAGCCAACGGTACTAGGGTTTTGGTCAGCTTTATCATCCTCTGCCGTAGTTTAGGCTATGAGCCGACCATGGGAGCCTTCCGTCATTTCTATATTATCCAAGTCATTAAGGAACAATGGCTGGTAGTAATTAGGAGTGCCAATAGGAAACCAAAATTGCTCCTCCCCATGTCTAGTAAAGTTCCAGGCTGGGATCATCATGTCATCCGAGTTGAGAGCCGCCAGGGTTGGGAGTTCCAGTCTCCTTGCGGTGATCCAACATCTTCCTTCGCTGTCCAACAATATGAGTGGACCAAAGCTCTGATCAAACGCCTAGAAGAGTTTGCCAGGGTAGGGGTCCTGGACTGGAAGCAAGTTGAATCCTCGGATCATTTCTATATCCAGGCAGGATTGATGCCGGGGAACGAGGATGGGGTAGCTCCCCTTGTAAATGTTAAACGAGGTCGTCGTTTCAATGATTGGACGGTACATCCAGGCTTTGTATTTCACGAGGACTGTATTAGGTGCCACGATGAGCGTCCCCGCGACCAATGTATTGGAGCACCTAACATTGTTGGACGTAAACTTTTATCCTATACTTGTAATTTTTTGCATATTATTTTGCTCGTACTTGACCATTTCTTCCTTGTCTTTACAGATTTGACTACCGAGGAAGAAGCCACCCTTGCCATGGAGAGACTAAGTCCTCAGGAGCTGATCAGGCGAAAGAGAAAGCTGAGCAAGAAGTCAGCTCTAGTGGAGAGGAAGGACGAGGCCAATGCTCGTAACCTTGTGCTCGGTGTCCAGGGTGATAAGCCCCTACCTCTTAAAGTGCATCAGGAGATTAATTCCGAGGACGCAGCATCCGAGGATCCAGTTGAACCCATAACTGGTGACATGGCTGACCTGTCTACTGGTGCCGAGGAGGCGGGAGCCGAGGAAAGCCGCCTCGTTGCTCGGAGATCTGGCTCCAAAAGAGCCCAAGCCTCGAGTGCCGAGGAGCCTGTAACCAAGAAGGCTAATGTTGGTGGGGCTCCCCACGTTGAGGCTCCCCAGGTTGATGCTCCTCCTCCTCCTCTAACCATGCAGAATATTGAGACTATTGAGCAGGCTGACGAGCTGGCCAAGAGCATGGCCATCAATGTTCCTCGGCTCAAAGGAATTCCTCTGCAAGCTAGGACGGGGCCCTTGGTACGATTGGGCAGAGCCCCAGTCCAGAGATCTATGGACGAGGATGCTTATGATGCTCTTGTCCAGGAGGCTCCCAGCGATGATACCTTGCTCTGTCGCAAGGGGCTCTTAATTGCCGAGGTGAATATCCTTTCCTTGCTCGTTGATCATTGGTTTTGATTTGATACATTCTTTTAACATAATATTTGAACTTTCTTTCAGTTGGCTTCTGTCACGGCCTATGAAAATGTTTTGGCCAAGAAGAAGACCAGACGCATGAATGAGGCCAAGGCAGCCCTGGCCAAAAGCGATTCTGAGAAGTCTTCCTTGGTTAAACTTCTCAAGGCCAAAGATGCCGAGCTTGAGGCAGCCAAGGCGAAGGTGGAAGCCGAGGTTAAGAGGGCCGAGGAAAGCAAGGCCAAAGCCGAGGAAGAAAAAGCCAAGGCCGACGAGCTTCTCCGGCGTAAAGGAGAGGAGCTGACCAAAGCTCTTGCGGACAAGGCCGAGCTTCAGGCTAAGGCCGAGGAAGTTGAGGCCAAATACCAAGGGCTGGAGGCTGCCCTTCCTGCCAAAGAAAATGAGGCTGTGGCGCGCTTCAAGGAGAGCCCGGCATTCAAGGATGCTGTGGTAGCTAGCTCGGCTTTCCAGGACGCCGTGGACGAGCAGACGGCTACTATGTTCGAAGATGGATACCTTCATCTTGCTCGTAGTATCCTGGCTGATCCCTCCACCGGCCTTGATATCAATAAAATAGCTATGCTGATATGCCGGGACCAATACAGTGAGGAAGTTAGGGCTCTCCATCACTTAGTCCCCTTCTCTGCAAGCAACTTGGAATTGATAGCAGCCAAGGATGCTCAAGCATGCAGGGAAGTGTGGAGGCCAGCCCCTGTAGTCCCGGGCAACATTAAAGATTTAGTGGAGGCCATCCAGGACGAGGAAGATCCTGAGGCCATGGAAACCGAGGAAGGAAGAGGGGCCGAGGAAACTGATGCTCTCAACAATCAAACGGACCTTCCTCCTCCTGGCTCCATTACTCAAGATTGGCTTGAAAAGCCCTTTGATGATGTTCAACAATCTCAGCAGTCTTAGGATAGTTTTTCCTTTTATGCTTTTTGTAATAGATGATAGGATATGTAATTTCATTTGAATATTAATGAAAAAATCCTTTGCTATGATTCTTGTTGTTTCAATAACTTGCTCGTATCCTTGCATGCTAGGCAGAGGCACTGGGCTTGAGAAGGTGGGATCCAAAGAAGGTCCCTTATTGCTTACATATTGAACAAGTGGTTTGGCCGAGGAAGTTTCCTCGGCTTTAACTATGCTCGTACGTTATTTAGGCCGAGGAAGTTTTCCTTGGCTTTACATATGACTTGTGATCCTGAACCAAGGTGGCCCCTTGGTAGGATGCATGGTAAGCCATTAGGCCAAGGAGGACCCTTGGTCTTGACTGTTTGGTAAGCCATCAGGCCAAGGAAGACCCTTGGTCTTGGCCGTAGGTAAGCCATCAGGCCAAGGAGGACCCCTGGTCTTGGCTGTTTGGTAAGCCATCAGGCCAAGGAAGACCCTTGGTCTTGGCTGTAGGTAAGCCATCAGGCCAAGGAGGACCCTTGGTCTTGGCTGTTTGGTAAGCCATCAGGCCAAGGAAGACCCTTGGTCTTGGCTGGTGTGTTTGAGAGAGTTGGAGATAAAGTCCTCTTCTTCCGGAGTTAGTGTAGATAGTTGATAGTGGTTTTGCATATTGGAAGAAACTGCTTTCGTAGAACTGAAATGCGATTACATAGAACTGCAATCCTATCAACTAAAAAGACAAAAAGAAAACAAAAGACCGAAAACAAAAGACCGAAAATAAAGAACTAATCTATTGCAAAATAAACTAGACTAGTGATAATATTTTCTAAGGTTGTCGGAATGCCATGGATGCTTGAGATCCTTCCCCTCCTTGGTCCTTAATCTGTAGGTCCCTTCTCGAATGACTTGAGTGATGATATAGGGACCTTCCCAATTTGGGGAGAGTTTGTTTTGTTCTGCTTTCCGACCCGTGGCTTCGATCTTTCTAAGTACCCAATCGCCCACTTGGAATACTCTTTTGATGACCCTCTTGTCGTGATATGCCTTGGTCCTTTGCTTGTAATTCACCATCCTCATCTGCGCAGCTAGTCGTTTTTCATCTATCAGGTCCAGGTCTAGGAGCCTATTGACCTTGTTGACTTGCTCATCATAATGGGAGTTCCTTACTGTAGGGATGGCCATCTCTCGCCGGTGCCATAGCCTCGAACCGAAAGTTAGTGCGAATGGGGTTTCCCGGTTGGCCCCGGTGGTTGTGCGAACAGCCCATAAAGCTAAGGGAAGTTCGTCCAACCATCTACCCTCGCGTCCTTCAAGGTTCTTGGTGAGGGCGGTTAGGACCAGCTTGTTGGCGCCTTCGCTGACCGTTGCCTTGGGGTCTGCTAACTGAAGATTTTGCATGGCGTACTTTGACTCTTCCCAATTCAGTTGTAAATGCCGTGGAGAATTGGAGGCCATGGTCAGAAACAATTGTATGCGGAAGGCCAAATCTGCACCAGATGTTGTCATGAACAAAGTTGATCGCATTCTCTTCCGTTATCTTGGCCAATGCCTTGGCTTCTATCCACTTGGAGAAGTAATCAACAGCTACTATCACGTACTTGCAATTACCACGGGCGGGTGGGAAGGGTCCAATGAGGTCGATCCCCCACATATCAAATGGCCACGTAGGTATTACAAGTGTTTGCTCGACTGCAGGTAGTCTTGGAATGTCAGAGAACCTTTGGCATTTGTCACATTTTCGAACATAGGCATGCGCGTCTTCCCTTAGGTTTGGCCAGTAGTAACCTAGCGATATGATTTTGTCAGCTAAGGTTCTGGCCCCCGGGTGTCCGCCGCAAACACCTTCATGTACTTCTGCCAGGAGGTTCTCAGTTTCCTTGGGATAGACACACCTTAGCAGGGGCTTCGTGAAAGATCTTCGGTAGAGGATTCCGTTCATCACCACGAATCTTGGAGACCTCTTCTTGATAAGCTTGGCTCGAGCATCGTCTTCTGGGAGTTTCTCCTTCTCAATGTATTCGATGTAGTCATCGATCCAGCATCTCTCTTCCTCGTCCAGAAGCATGACTTGTAATCTTTCGTACGCAGGTTCCTCGGCATAAACTACATATGGGTTGGTCTCCGCAGGAGACACGTCCATGGTGGCTAGTTTGGAGAGAACGTCTGCGACTTGGTTGTCTTCCCTTCCTATCTGCTTGAGCTCGAAAAATTCCATTTTCTTCGTCATATCTAGGACCAGGTCTCTATATTTGGCAAGGGTGACATCTTGAGTGTTATATTCTCCTTTCACTTGTTTGACAACAAGCTGGGAGTCACAGAAAGCAGCCACCTTAGTTGCTCCATAGAAGGAGGCCAACTCAATGCCAAATATGAGAGCCTCGTATTCAGCTTGGTTGTTAGAGGCAGGAAACCTGAAGCGGATGGCATCTTGTATAGTATATTCTCCTTAAGGCTTGCTAGTACTACTCCAGCTCCGCTTCTTTCCTTGGTAGCCGATCCGTCCGTATACAGGATCCAACAGTTGGATGGGAGTTCAATGGGAGAGTCTTTTTCCTCCGGCGCGTTTTGCTTCCTGGAGGTGGGGAGATGCTCACCCATAAAGGCAGTCTCGACCATGAAGTCAACCAAAGGCTGTGCTAGGAGGGTCTTCCTTGGTTGGTAAGTGATATCAAACTCCGTTAGAGCGATTGACCAATTAAGGAGACGTCCCGAGCCGTCCAACTTGTGAAGGATTTTCTTCAATGGTTCGTTGGTGTAGACGGTGATAGGGTGTGCAGAAAAATATGCAAGCAGCTTCCTTGAGGCAATGACTAGGGCGTATGCTATCTTCTCCACATTGAAATATCTGCTTTCCACATCGGACAGGGCCTTTGAGACATAATAGGCGGCTTCTGAATTCCTTCATCCTTTCGAACCAAGGCAGCATGCGACAGCGTGATCGATGGCGGCTAGGAAGACATATAGCATCTCACCGTAGTCGGGACCGCTAAGCAAGGGAGGGGAACCCAAGTACTCCTTCAACCGAGGAATGCTTCCGAGCATTCAGGAGTCCAGAGAAGCTCTTGGTACCCTTCAATACCTTGAAGAAAGGCAGTGACTTTTCGGCGGACTTGGCGATGAATCTTCCAAGGGCTGCAATTCTTCCATTAAGTCTTTGGACCTCCTTGATGGTGGTAGGTTCCTTCATGCCAATGAGAGCCTTGATCTTTTCTCGGGTTTGCTTCAATCCCCCTTTGGGAAACCATGAAGCCCAGAAATTTCCTGCGGTAACTCCGAACACGCACTTGCTTGGATTCGGCTTCATGTTGTTGGCTCGGAGGTTATGAATGGTTTCTTCTAGGTCGGGAACGTGGCTGCCTTCCTTGGTCTTTATGACCATGTCATCAATATAAGCCTCCATGTTTCTACCTATCGACTTGCAAAAACTTGATTTACCATCCGTTGGTAAGTGGCACCGGCATTCTTGAGCCCAAAAGGCATCATAATGTAGCGAGAAATTCCCCACGGGTGTTTGAAAGGCGAGTCTTCTCGATGTCTTCTTTCGCCATTTTTATCTCCGATGATAGCACGAGTAGGCATCTAAGAAGGCGAGAGTTTGGTGTCCAGAAATGGAGTCCACTAACTTGTCGATTACGGGGAGAGGATAGGCTGTCCTTGGGGGCGGGCTTTGTTTAGATCGGTGAAGTCTATGCACATACGCCATTTCCCGTTTTGCTTCTTCACCATAACGACATTAGCCAACCAAACGGGGTATTTAACTTCGCGAATTATTCCAGTGTGCCAGAGTAATTTCTGCACCTCTTCTTTTATAGCTTCCTCCTTGTCCCTTGCAAAATTTCTCCTCGTCTGGAGATGGTCTTCGCTAGAGGATCAACTTCTAAGCGGTGGAGGGCTACTTCTTCATTGATTCCCTCATGTCTTCGACTCTCCAAGCAAAGACGTCGAGGCTGTTTTTCAAGAGGGATATGATTCTTTCTTTCTCTTCCTGTGATAGCTGGCCTCCTAGCTTGATTTTTTGTTCGGGATAGTCGGGATTAATGACTACCTCTTCTAGCTCATCCACAGGCTTCATTTCTGGTCCGTCTCGAAATTCCAGGGATTCGATGATGATCTCTCTGATTCTTCTCCCTTCATTGTCGTTTATATTGAGGCCTTCTTCCTCCATAAGTTTATCAATGTCTGGAACATCGTTCTTCCCCGAGTCATGGTTGGCCCCGAGTTACGGTCATTGACGAGAATGGGGTCTTCCTCGGAGATGGGTAGAACTATGCCTTGGTCATCCGCAGCTTCTAGGACCATAGGCTCTTCTTCCAAATGTGGTTAGAGTTATGCCTTGGTCATCCACAATTTCTAGGACCATAGGTTCCTCTTCCTCACTTTCCCATACTTCACGGATATAGTTCATTCTAGAGCTAGTTTCCGTGGTCTTACGAGATTTGGTGATCTTGATGTTCTCCTCGGGCGTATCTATCTCCACGCTTTTTGACTTTTTCCGGCTTTTGACAACATGTTCCAAGAAATCTTTGGGGGTTGCCCTCACGCATCCAATGCCAGCACGAGTGGGAAATTTAACTCGTTGGTGAGGAAGGGAGGCTACCATCCCAAGTTTGGCTTGACTTGGAATGCCAATAATCGCATGATAGTCACTAGTCAAATCCATGACTATGAAAGTGACAGTAGCTTTGGCTCGGAAGGGATGATCGCCGACTTCGAGTTCTAGCTCTACGGTTCCCTTTGCTCCAACCTTATGGTTGGTGAATCCTTCAAGCCTTCCATGATATGGCTCTAGCGCTGTGTCTTTCAACCCCATCTGTTGGAAGGCTGAATAATATAGGATGTCCCGGGAGGCCCCCGTATCAACAAGAAGTCTTTCAGATTCAACATTGTCAATTCGGCCCTTGATGACCAATGGCTGTTCACGAGCTGCTCGACTTCCTGCCAACTCATTCGGAGAAAAACTAATGACTTCTTCTGCTTTATGGATCCAAGCAGGGACATGGTATACTTTGCTTAGCTCGTGAATCTGATCCCTTAGCTTTCTGGTGGAGGTCACCTCTTCGCGGATCACATGTAGTTTAGCTCTAGGAGGCCTTCGATCTTCATCCTCACTCTTGGAATCATCTTCACTCTCCTCTTGCTTCCGCTTTCGCTTGCCATCTTTCTTCATGACATAACGGTCTAACTTTCCCTCGTCAACCCATTGTTGGATTATCTTCTTAAGGGCCCAGCAACCATCAGTGGTGTGCCCGTTGTTCTTGTGAAAATCACAGTATTTGTTCTTGTTGCGGGGATACTTCGGGTTATCAGTCAGCGGACGAGGTGGAGGAAGGTTCACCATCTGCATGATTTCGGAGATGGGCTTTGTAAGGGGGGTGAACTCCAGCTTCTCAGTGCTTCTGGTTTTATTTTTTCCTTTCTTGCCGTTCCCATTGTCATTCTGTCGGGAGTTAGTTGCTTCGGGTTCCGTCTTGTCAGCTCCCCTTTTCTTTGTCTTATCTTGACCATGGAAATGGCATAAGCCACTTTGTACAATTCGGCCTTGGAGCTGGGTTCCCTGGCTGAGAGTTCATAAATGAGGGGGCCAGACTTTAATCCAGAGTTGAAGCAAACTATGACCTCCCTATCAGTAAGGCTTTCTTCGACTTGATCTGCCATTTTTCGGAACCTGTTGTAGTAGCTAAGGGTGGTCTCCCCTTTCCCTTGTTCAATGTTGGCCAAGTCGGTTAATCTCATCTTCCTCTTCCCAGCCGTGGCAAAGTGATCTAAGAACATTCTCCTCATGCCCCTCCAGCAATCGATGCAGCCTTTCTTGAGCTCACGGAACCGGGTCGAAAGCATTCGGAGAAGGTGCTCGCGAAAGCTTTGCAGGCAAGTCATCGGCGGTGGTGAGGAGATTCATGGTTTGTTCAAAACTTTGCACGTGGTCCTTGGCGTCAGTGGTTCCGTTATATTTTTCGAAATTTGGGAGCTTGAGGTTAGGATGGGGAGGTGCTGCAGTTATCCTTAAGGAAAACGGACGGGTGGCCCAATCATAATCATCGTCATTATACTTCTTTCCCCTCTCCATATCATCCAGCCTTTGCTTCAAAGAACTCCCCATTGCTTTGTTTCTATTTCCTTCTCACTGCTTGAGCGAGTGCTTCGTTGGGAGCTTCTAACGGACTTTTCTTTAGGGCGATGATTCACCCTCCTATGCTTTTCTTCATGACGGTGACCATCACGCTTGGAGTGGGCCCTATCACGTCTTGGTTCCAGGTCTTGTGCGCCAAGTATCATCCCCTGTAGGGCTCTCTGGGGGTCCTTGGCCTAGCAAATTCCCGATGCCGAGGACGAGGAGAGTCCGGTCGACGAGTGCGATGAGAATCTGAATGACGAGGACGAGGAGAATCTGGCCGACGAGCTCGAGGAGACGCGGGACGCCTAGGTGTCATGATGAGGCGAGCAGGTGATAGGCGTCTATTCAAGCTGAGTCTTGTTCTTAGGTCCTTGGAGTTCACTTCCTCTTCCCTAGGAGTTATTTGGCTTCTCAGGTCGACCACAGGCTCCTTATGCTTACTGTTATGCCGAGGATGAGGAGAATCCACAGGAGTTGGCGGTGGTAGCTCGGCGGTCTTCGGGGAGGAGCCTGATGCTCTCCCTGTTCCTTTCTCAAAGGTGGGCCCATTGATGGTACAATGAAGGGAGCCATGGAATGGTCTGGGTCCATTTGCAACAGAGCAACTTGTGTCTCATACATCCTTTGCAAAGTCTCCATTTGTTTATGTAACAAAGAGCGTCGGTCAACGGGTTGAGATCCTCCTGCTTGACCGGCGTCGGCATTCTTTGTTTTCTTCCTTCCTGCTTGCTTCCCACGAGTACGAGTAGGACGAGGAAGGTCATTGCCCTCTCCCTCGGCATTTGCCTGACCTCTGGAACGAAGAGTCATGGCAAGGGGAGGAATGGCATCGGCTTGAGGTAGAGGAGGAGGAGGAGGCAGTGGCTCCTCGGCTCCGGTGTTTCCCCCATTCACTTGGGTGGGATCCTCAGCAGTAACACTTGTGAATTGTCCGTCCATTACGAATCACAAACAGATTATTAAATGCAAAATCTTCCAAAAATCACAATTTCACCAGACCCGAATTTATGGCTAAAATTAGGGTAAATTTTAACCAAAACGAACAGCCAATTGTGATTTTTCCAACACAAAAATTCAAGCCACAAATTTCGCTTCAGTCGAGAACTAGCAGTTTCCGGCCGAATTAATGCAATTTCCGGTGGAAGTTTACAAATTCCGACCGAATCAAGAACAGAGCCTGTCGGAGCGAAAATTACCAATTTCGATCAAGAACAAATCCAACGGAAAATAGCTTCTCAGGCGAGATTTTCCAGGCCAAACAAAGGGTGTTTGAATCGATTTCCCGGCAATGGAACCAATTGATGATGCCAAAATCGTCAAATCAGCCCAAATCCAAGCGTCGAATGCTCCGGCGATTGCAAGGCCTGAAAATAAGAGAAAACACGTAAACTAAGCCGGGGCGGATCCGGCTAAAGGCCCTCCGGCGTGAGAGTAAGTTCACGGTTGATATTAGAGAAATCAAATTGACAGAGTTTCTCCAATGTAAAAAGTAACGTACCGAATAATGAGCCATGGGGCTTGTATTTATAGGAATGGATAGATAGAATCCATGTTGGAATGAACTTGTAAAGAGATAAGATATAATCTTAAGAGGATCATATCTGTTAAGGACTCCTTATTTGACTTGAATTGATATTGGTACTTGTAATCCTGATTGGGTTACAACTGTATAATCCTTGTTGAAGAAGGATTGTAACTGCTAGCCGGAACGCCGAGGAAGACAAATGATTTTCCTCGGCCTTAGGCAAATTAGCCGAGGAAAGTGACTTTGTTTCCTCGTCATTTGGTAAATGGCTGACATGAAAATATGCCGGGGAAAATACTTTTGTTTCCTCGGTAATTGATGACATGCCGAGCAAAGGACTTTTCTCTCCTCGGTAATTGAGACAGGCCGGCCCAAGAATGGCGACATTTAGTCAAGGTAAATGTTCTTCGGCATACGAGGAAGATAATGCTCGGCCCTAACACTTGATGAATATATAATACCCATGGCCCAATATAGTTGGGCCCAGGTTCGGGCAAGCCCATGTTCGTAGCTCGGTTTATTCCGTTCAATGATAAATATGTATGATCAAAAGAGTGCTGCCCTCTCCCCTTCTACACTTGATAGAAATATGAAGATTTCGAAATGGTTTATGGGTTATATGAGTTTTGTTCAACAATCTGACAAGGTTTTTTTTATTAAAAAAAAAAAAAAAAAAAAAAGGAGAGAGAGACCTTTCATTATGCCCCGCCAAGAACTTGTAACAAGCAATCCTTTATTGATATATGAGAGGTCCTTCTTGTCTTCTCCAATCGCTTGAACGGAGAATCTAGTCGAGAAAATTAAGTAGAGGAGGAGGAGGAGGAAAATGTTGCAGCTGTGATTTTATCTGTTTCAATTCTTGTACCCAAAGAGAGTAGGCAGAATTTTTCGCCACAACATCTTTAGACACTTCCTTTTTCTGAATGAGTGTTCTTGCATACTGATCAAACTCATTAATTTTATCCCACGAGGAACTCGATTCGTTCTCACTCCTAACATTCTCTAACCACTCCTTTGCTTCCTCAACCCTTGCCCAAAAACACGAGTCTTGAGTCAAACTCGCAAACTTGCTCCTCTTAGTATTAAGTTCCTCACTAACAATTGCCCTTTCTCTCCACCACCTATCAAAGATTTCATACCTTCTTTCCCTACCATACTTCATGTAATGTCCCTTCTCCCTGTGCTTGCCACTTCTATAGTACTCTGCAATCTCCAATGGCTCAACGAGCAGTTTATAGAAGTGAGAAGCATTTACCCATTTCGCCCTTTTGATGAAGTCAAGCGGAAGTTGGTTAGTCTTCATCATTTCAATTACTTGATCCCAAAACTCACCGAGCTTTATCCGGTTCATGGTCACCTTAAAGTCTCTTTTGGAAGCATCTCTGATTTTAAAGGCATCATAATATCCCATTTGAGCATCAGACTCGTCGCATAATGCTTTGTATAACTCTATTTGTGCTCGTAGTGGTGTGATCTTTGATAAACCAATGGCAAGGCCAGCACTGTTAAGGTTTGGCGAACGTCGTCCCATTCGCTTTGCCATCTTTAGACACTCTTTTGCTGGCTCACTATTTGGCTCCTGCAAGTATACACAGAACAAACAATAAGTTTAACCTCATTAAACCACCCATTTGTAGATGGAATATGGGCCGTTTGTGCGCCAGACTGATGTGTTGTTCATTGTGCAGGCCACCATTCCCAGTGCTGAAGCATAAGTTTAACCTCATTAAACCAAATTCAGATATTCATAGTTTTGCAAACTCAAAATTATCTTAACCCCTTTCCAGAAAAATCCTGCCTCGCAACTGTTTAGATGAGTTGATAACTTAACGACTTGTATACTCGTATATGAAAGAGGGAAGTTTGTATTTTGTTATAAGACTTACATGACAGGTTATATCAGAGGATTGTAATGCCAATGCAATCCCAGCTTCATAGCTCGACTCGTCAGACAGCTCTTCTTCCATGAAATCCCTTCTTTTCAAGAACTGCAACGACACCTTCCCAACAAACTCCCCATACTTGAGATGATCCTCAAAGCTAGAACGAGGCGACCCCATTTGAAACATCAAATGTAGCAACTTAACAACCGCCTTCTCACCATCAACACAAACTGCACCAGCATTAGAGCAAAACACAAAATTCCCAAATGGCACGAACGAAGAACTTCCTTGTTCCACACAGTCCAACACATAGTTGAATAACTCAAACTCTTGTTGTTGCAGGCTGAAGTAGGGAGAATTACTTGTCATGGCGAAGTGGCAAGACTCAAGAAGGGGACGAATGTGGGCAGTAATCGGATGATGGTGATGAGGTAGTGGAGCAAAGAGGAGTCTTGGGAAGATGTCATGTTTGGAAACAACGTGGGAGAAGTTTCCAGCCCAGCCTTCTTGGAGAATGGCTTGAGATAGGGAATTGTTACCGAGCAATGGGGAGCCGAAGGTTATGCAGAGTAGAGATAGGGAGTTGTCGTTACGGAGCAACGAGCGAGTGGCAGAGAGGAGCCATAGTGATGAAAGAGAAGCAATTGGTCCTCCAAGGGAGTGCCCCGTGAATACTACTGGTTTGCCTTTGTTCATTATCTCAAGCATCTGCATCCAGGTAGAAATACATTTCATCATTTAATTATTTAAATACTATGTGCACTCTATTGACTAAATGTCAAATTATAAGATTTTTAGGATGGAGGGAGTATGCAAATAAATGATTTTTATTAATGTGCGGTCTAATTGTACAGGTCCTAATCCGAAATCGGTACATCTATTTCTAGATCCAATGGCGATTATTCCTTGGGTTAGTAAGATTTTGTTCGAAATGTACAAGTTTTTAATAGTCTAAAAATCATTTTTTGATGCTTTGTTAAAAAATACACCCTCCGTCCCCAACCTAAGTGCACAGTTTGACTTTTTTATGAAATTTGACCATACAATAACGAGAAATTGATATATTATAATTAAATTTTAAAACTTTTAATTGTTAGTGTTGTTAGTAATAAATCAATAACAACTTTTAAAATTTCATCAAAATGTTCTAATTTTTCGTTGTTGTATGATCAAATTTCATAAAAAAGTCAAACTGTGCACTTAGGTTGGGGACGGAGGGAGTACACCATTAAGAATTTTCAGGATTTTATGAAAATAGTTCAATTTCAATAACCTTTTAATCAGAATTCATTCAACAGCTTAATAAAAAAATGAAGATGGGACACTTCTTGGTTGAGTTGGGTTCATAATGTAAACTTGTAAAGTCATATGACTGAGGGCCAAAAATCATTACTAAATTAAGTGCATTATGAAATAACTATTTTTTTTATATATAAAAAGTTTTTTATGAAAAAGACATTTATTTCGGGGCAAAAACTTGTTGAATATGGACATTCATTCAAGAAGGACGGTAACACTTATATTTAACAACAGATCAAAAACAAATTACCTGGTTTTGAAAAAGGGGTGTGTTGTAAATAGACATGAATAGATGCAAGAATCCAGCATGAACCATAACTGGCTCTTTCCATTCTTCACCCTGCTGCAACACCACCTTCTCCAATGGCACCAAACTTCCCCACATGGCATCCAATGATTGGATGCCGGAAAACGCAACGTAAATCACGCCGCCAATCTCATCCACCACAAAACTTCGTGGTGCCGCCACGTTGGAGTGGTTGCAGAGCTTCCATGACTCCGTCAGAAGTGGTGTTGAAGCGAAGAAAGTTGCCAGCATTTCACTACTCTCAAACCTGTCAAAGGAAACATTAATTAGTAGCAATTAACATTTTATTTATCTATTGAAATTTCTAAGTCAAGATATTAAAATTATATTAAGAAAAAAGAAAGAGTAAATTACAATGAAGCTTCGGCTTCCATTGAGTGGAGATGGATCTAAGTTCTAAAGTTGGTGGACTGAGCTGAATAATTACTAAGAAAGTATAGATTAGAAGAGGTTGAAGAGATATTTTTTCAAATATGATGGCCTGCTTAGTGGGCCATTTAAATTTTAATTCATTGACTTTCGGTCAATCAGTCATTCCCACCAAATTGCACGTTAACAAGAAGGGAAATTGGATTTGGCGATTGGACACCAATTTTTCACGGATTTTGGCAGTACAGTTTAACTACATTATTTCAAAAGGCTCTCACAACAACAACACCACCATTATTTCAAAAGGCTCTCGTTGGTAAACGGGTCAAATTATACGCAATTTTGTCCTTATATTAAATCACAAAAAAGCTTGTTTCCAGATGACCAATGATAAAAATTGCATCGAAAATTGCATGATGCTTCATAATAAAGAAGCGCAAACAGTTTATTGAGCCGTTTTGCTTTATTTCATCAGATTCTCAAGCAAAAAAATAGTGAGTATTTGACTCCATCGGAAATGATAGAAAAGTCAAAAGGCCACACAAAATTAAAATTTATGGACAAGATACGAGCAAAATAAAATTGTTTTGGGGGATCACACATCCGCCTAACTTATACTGACAGTCCTAACATCGGAAGAATAATCAACAATAATAAACAATATGAAAAAATAACAAAAGAATTTGATAACATAGTTCACCATGGCTACATATGAGGGCGATGTCAAACCAGTATATACATTATAATAAATATTTGATGGTTATTACAATTTCGCACATTCAATCACTAATATCTAATCTTGACTAGAGTCGTCAAGTTGGGACGGTCCCATCGGGACGTCCTGTCCCGCCATACAAATGGGACGGGATGGGACGGAATATTTTAGTCTTGTTTCATCCCGTCCCGTCCCATTTCCATCGCGGGACAACATAGTGCGGTCCCGCCCATCCCGTCCCGTGTACGCTTGCTGGTGATGAGTTATAATGTATCAGCCTTTGGGGGAGTACATGCCTGATAAATTTTGATGGCTTATGTGCATCAGAAACATTCCGAGAAAGTTGTTTCCTCCTCCAGATTTGTTATTTCAAGGTCACCAAACAGTTGTTATGGTTGTGCAACCGTGTTTGTTACACGGTATCTTGAGATGTTACAGGTTCTATCAAAACACCCAAGCTCCAAAAAGCAACTTGTGACTGCTGGAATACTAGCTGAGCTGTATGAAAACAATATTTATCAAGGTCCTAAAACAGCTCGTGTACAAGCCAGGGCAGCGCTTTTTGTGTTCTCTGAAAATGATGTGAATGCGGTGGACGAGCTGAATAGTCTTATACAGAAAAAAGTCATGTAATGCCTTGAACATCATCGTTCCATGGATATCGCTCTTGTTACGAGTTGTCTTCCAGATGTTATTTTCTTCCATTAAATTGGGTGCTAAGCATCCTTCTATATCAGAACATGTTATTCTATCTTGGTCGTGGCCTTGGCGCCTAGTTAACGCATAATCCCTCATAGTCAACGGGTTCCATATTGTCCCGCAGGATCCTGCGTCCCGCAAATGGGACGAGATGGGAGGGAGTATTTTATTCCCGTCCTGTTTTGTCCCGTCCCGTTCCCGTCGTGGAACAACATAATTTCGTCACTGTAAGTACCCAAATCTGGCTCATGCCTTCCGAATAAGTTTTCCGATAATTTTCCAGACTTTTCTAGAGTTCCGGAGCAATTCCGGAACTGTTCCAAACCTCCCAAGGGCTGAAGGGATTGCTCTAAATTAAAAGGGCACGTTTTAATTGATTTAGGCATCCTTCTAGAATTGCCACCTTGTATGATTCTAAAAACATGCTGAGTCATACAGGATAATGCCGCACGGCTGCATTAGCCAAGAACTCCTAGCCGCACGGCCTCATTAGCCTTATCCAGACTGCCTATAAATAGAGTCCTCCTCTTCCCATTTTACACACCACCAACAACAACAACACACCATATTCAGTCCCAAAAAGCTCTCCAAACACTGCTGCGAAATTCCAAGAAGGTGAAGAGTGCCAAGAAGCCACCTCCCTCCTCCTTGAAGCCTCCCAAGTGGTCCCTCCGCTAGGCAAGATCCGAAGAAGAAGAGGTCACCACCATTGGTAACCTCTCACCCCCTTTCCTTGCATTATAATGCCTATGTGATTTAATTGCTCATTGCATTCATATATTGTCATCATATTGCTTGGGACTTGGTATTTGTTGTTAAAGATCCTATCTTTATTCATGTAAATCATACCCCCTTTCCCTTTGCATCCTTTGCATGAAATAATCATCATTTGTTCTTAAAGATGTAATCTTTATATTCAAAGGTGCATCCTTTGCACCTAAAAATCCCTTTTTTACATAAAAATGTCATCTTTATGCATCCTTTGCTCATAAAAATGCAATCTTTATATTCCAAATGCATCCTTTGCACATAAAAATCATATCTTTATATTCAAAATGCATCCTTTGCACCCTAAAACCCATTTTCATGCATCCTTTGCATTAAAAGTCATTACTTTATCTTGAATTAGCATCCTTTTGTAATCTTTGTGCATCCTTTGCATATTAAATGCTAATTTCCCTCATAAAAATGCATCCTTTGCATAAAAATCATTCCTTTAAAAACCAAAAAGCATCCTTTGCAAATCAAAAGCATCCTTTGCAACCCAAAATGTCATCTTTTCACTAAAAATGTCATTTTTACATGCATTTCCCCATGTTCCCATTAGTAACCTTTGGAACGGACCGGTGTAAAGATCCTATCTTTACATCGTTTCTTCCATTAAAGGTGCCATAATCTCTTTAGAAAGGGATAAACCTTGAACCTATATCTCCGATTATCGCTTGAGACGAGCATGATAGCTCCAATATAAGCTCATTCATCTCAAGGCGTAGGATTGATGGGCTAAGGTCACTCCTTTCCTAAAGAACCTCATTTTGGACTATAAAAGAGAGTTTCTCTCGATCACGCAAGTCCCAAGGTTAAAAAACGATGATCACAAGTCCAAGATGAGGACGGGATCAAAATTCCGAACACACAAAAATACAAGGAATCCTGAGCGACAACCAATAAATGGTTTGTACGTCCGGAAGACAACTTGGGACATCCCCCCCCCCTTTTCTTTTCAAACACATGCACACAAGAAAGCACGCAAGCAAGCACGATAAACGGAATCTTGGGAGACTTGCTACGGCAAGGCACCTTGGGTGAACGACGATCCGTTCTTCCCAAGGGGTAACTTAACCTCCGAACCCTAAAATTCTTTTTTTCAAAGTTTTGAGGAAATCAAAATGGCGTGGCGACTCCGTTTTTCAAATTAAACCAGATGTTTTCAAACTCGCGTGAATCCAATCCTAAAAAACAAAATTTTAGAATTCGGGCACACATTCACAGTTTGGCGACTCCGCTGGGGAATATCCCAAAGGAGAAAAGCTTTCATTTTCAAAATAAACGATACCCGGTATATAGGTGGAAACCATTTAACCTTCCTGTATCGCTCCCTAACCCGGGGCTTGGGATAAACGGTGGTTTAACAATCCCACGTACCGGTATCTCTTTTCGAAAAAAAATAATAAGAAAGCTTTTTTCCTTTGAGCGGGTTAGACTCCCATCGCGGATTCCGTTTATCATGCTTGCTTTCTTTGCCTTGCATTGCATCATTTGCATCTTGGGAATTGTGCATACTTTGAACAGGAAGCCTTCTCAAGGCTAAAAGGTGCCTAAAATGTTCGGGAAACAACCTGAAATAGCAAAGGAGTGGAACCTGGAAAATTGATCCATGCAGTCGTACGGCTCAATCCTCCTTGGATTCTGACCGGGCGGCCTCAGTGGCAATTCCACCAGGAAAAAATTGAGGTTAATCTGGCAGCCTTGGCAGCTTGGGGCTATTCAGTTCCAAGACTGACTGGGGCTCCCAGAAAATTTACGTGCCTTATCTGTTGCATTTTCCTCCGTCCCGAAAAATCATTCCTTTAAAACACATTTATGAAAATCTCTGTTTTAACTCAAAAAGGAATATTTTTAGGAGGCCGCACACTACGCGCACCTTATATATCCTGTACACTTTGCACGCACGTACCTTTAAACCCGGGGTGGTTTTTCATCTGCAGTCACGGACAGCCTTACGATGCTCCCGGGCGCGCACGGAATCACCCCAAACTCCCCATGGCAGCTAGTGTCGACCAATGCACAGTCCGTGTCACACGTTTCAAAAAACCGTGACTTTTTAGTTGGTTTTTGATCTAGTCCGTGTCATATAGCCCAGTTGCATGTCCCCTTAAAGGTCAAGCCTTAGTCCATAACGGAAGTCACTATCTTTTGCTCAAGCGAAACTCTGCCGAAATTTCGACAAGAAAAAATCGGTAGAATCTTGACTCCGACATTGACTTCGACCTTGACCTGCCCGGAATGCGTAAGAGTCGAGACCAAGTCTGTGCCAAAAGTCAAAAGATCTTCCGCACAAGCGGAGCTCTGCCAAAATTCCGACAAAGGAAAAAATGGCAAGATCTTGACTCCGGCGTTGACTTCGACCTTGACCTGTACGGAATGTGTAAGAGTCGAGACCGAGTCCTTGCCAAGAAAATCCAAAAGATCTTTCGCTCAAGCGAAGCTCTGCCAAAATTCCGACAAGGAAAAATTGGCAAGATCTTAACCTGGAATTGACTTCGATTTTGACTCACGCACGGCGTATGCAACGAGGTTCAATGTGACACTGTGTCATCCGGCTTTTACCGCCCGACCCATGTCTATTATTTTCTCGGACATTACCGAAAAGTCAAAACGTCATTCGCGCAAGTGAAATTCCGCCGAAATTCCGTTAAGGCTGAAAGACGAGACTTTCCCGGTACTGCCTTGACTATAATCCGCATCGCTCGTGCGTTAAAAGTTCCTATGACCCGCTAGACCCGTTATGAGCGTTCTTCTCTCTCGGTCGGTGGGATCCGCGTGCCCTATAGGACCCTCGCCCGGGCCGTCCACCCCGGGAGGTCGAAATACGGGTGGAATACGAGGGGCTTATAGACGTAGTGACGGAACCCACTGATCCAGGATCTAGAGTAGTTGCGAAAAAGAAGGGCAGAACCCCTTTTCCAACCAAATAGAAATTAATAAAAGACACTGTTTTAAGTAAACTGGAAGATTCTTAATTTGCATATTGCTTGAGCCTTCAGCCTAAACACCTACCCCGAGTCTAAACCTCTCCTATCCCTTTCCCAGCCGAGAAAGAAGTGGGTGAGAACACCGGGTCGGGCCGACTTGTTAGTGCGGAATTCTCAGACAGGTTCGCTAGAATCCTCAGCTTGTCACCCGTAGAGTCGAGTGGCCGATTTGATAGAGAAAAGATCGGTTTGGGTAACCAGGATGACTAGGGAAGAAGAGCTAGCCTATAACCAATGCCCTCCTCCAGTCACATATAATCCTTTACCAAAGACTGTCCCTCTTCAGTCCTTCCCAATGTCTCAAGCCATCAGGGTCCCGACACCCTCTCCTCCTCAGATAAGACCCAGCTTTGCTCCCTACCAACAGAGAACAAACGCTACAGCTATCCCCGTAACGCAGCCTCTGCACTACCCCATGGGATTCGCTCCCTCTCCCCAGTATGGACCATCCCAGACAATTTCTAGGCCTCAGAATCAATCGAGTGACCTTTTCAATCTATGCCCTTCCACAGCAGATCTTCCACCCCCAACCTTGCCAACAGGATCCCACGAGGCTCCTTTTTCCTACTTCTGCAACTACGAGCCTAATTCCTATGCCTCTGGCCAGCCTCATGGAAACACAGGACCAGGCCAAGTTTACACTTACTTCCCCCAAAGATCCCCAAGCCATGGTACCAGCTACCACTGTGTCACCCACTGTCCTGCCGCTCAAATCTGATAAGCCAGCTTCGGAATCGAACAATCCTAAACCATCACCTGACCCCAACATGACTTGGTTGATGGAACAAGTTAAGTCCATGCAAGAGAAGTTTGGAGAACTGAGCACCAAAAAGGCAGCATACCAGATCACTGATCCCAGCAAAATTGTCCCTCTTCCTCCAAAATTCCGGATGCCTGAGATTGAAAAGTTCAATGGCACCGATTGTCCCCGGACTCACATTGAAAGCTACCTGCTTGCCATGAGAGCCAAAGATTGTACACATCAGCAAATGGCCGACCATTTTCAGCTGTCATTAAAGGGTTCAACTCTTAGATGGTTCCTGCATGTAAAGCCAGAGGCCCGAGCCACCTGGGACCAGATCAAGGAAGCATTCCTGGAAAAGTATAAGGCCAACTTGAATTGGGAAACCAGCAGGAATGACCTACAAGGCACTCTACAACGCCCAGATGAGCCAGTAAGTGAATTCTACAAGAGATGGAATTGGAAGCTTAGTAAAATAATGACCCCGCTGAATGAAGAAGAGAAGATGGAAATCTTCCAGTCTTGCTTGAAACCTCAACTAAGGGTCCAAATTGGCAATTACTATTATTCTGACCTCCGGGCAATGGTAAATGCCGGCACCAAATTTGAAAATGCCTTCAACATGGCCCCGGCCACAGGAACGGCCAACTCCTACTCCTACAAAGCACCAGTTTCAAATGCCACAGCTGTTACTATAAAAGGAAAAGAAACGGTTGGCGTTGTCAATTATATTCAGAATGAGAGGGTTGGACAAAATTCAAGCCAAGTCGCTGCGAAGCCAAGGCCTCGTTCCTATACTGCCGAAGATTTCGGAATGCCACTAGAAAAGGTCTTCGACGGTTTGGTAGCTGAAGGACTCATCAGACCTTTGGAAAACTGGAAACCAAAGAACCCTAGTGTCAGGATGGACGAAACCAAGCACTGCCGCTTTCACAAATATCATGGGCATAACACCAATGATTGCACCTACCTGAAGTTCCTGATCTCTCGCCTGATTGAAGAAGGCAAGCTGGAGCCGCCTCGGGGTCCTAATGTGGTCAAGAATCCTCTTCCTGCTAACAATCAAGTCAACGTGATCGAATTCGGAGAGACAAATGCAGTCAGTTTTGGGAATCCAAAGATCATAGACATCCTGAAATTCAATGTTCCTTATGCTGAATTACAAGGAAAGTGGAAAGATCTGATTAATGCCGCCGCCATGGAAGGACAGTTTGGACCCATAGTAGGAACTGATTTCGTTAATGTTGTCAGAGCCCGACCTCTCTTTTATGATATCGAGCCAGTGACCATGGTCAAGATTACAGAAGAAAGGCTCACTTATGAAGATTGCGAGTTTGAAGTGAAACAAGCTATGTTAATGAAAGTCTCTTCAGAACCCTTCCTCACCCATGATGAGCATAATGTGTTTGTGATGGCTCTTACTACCCCTGAAGATCAGTCCCAACCCCCTGTTTGGGAAAAGGTGGAAAGAAGAGTGAACAAGCCAGAAGACTTTTGTGATGAAGAAAGCTGTCTCTCAGATGCTGAAAGTACAACTGGTCCTACCATCCCGGAGGTACATATGGATGCAGTCGGATTCGGAAATGAGCTCGCGCCAGATCAGTCAGACATCCCCCACGGGAATGGTGTCAACAAAAGCAATGATGGTCCACAGGATGCACAACTTTCTGAAGAATGATGACAAGACTGCTACCCCCCAGGGCAACAGCAGGAAAGAGTAAACCCCAGTCCAACCCGCGTCAAACACTTCGAGTCAATAAGTAGTGTAGGGTCCAGAGTCAGTAGGGTCAAGAGTCAGTTGAGTCTGGAATCTTTGAATTCCAGTCCTCTGAGTCATCCGAAGGCCTCACGCCTGAGGATTATGAACATGTAATCAATGTCATCTTTCCCTTTGCTTTGAATGAAATGACATATCTTTCTGAGTATCCTCTTATTGCCAACTTAACAAATGATAAATTAACTCAAAACTTAATAACAGTTAATAATGAATCATTTGAACAAGATGCAAACACACTAAACGAACAATACATTAAAGAAATCTTTAAGCAGGTTACAGAAAAAGAGGAAAACCGGGCCCAAGCTGCCGAGGAGATTTTGACAAGTTTTAACTTGGGTACTGTCGAGGAACCTAAAGAGACACAGATTGGAAGCTTCTTCCAGGGGGTTGAAAAGGATAGACTGGTTAATCTGCTCAGAGAATACATGGGCGTCTTTACGTGGTCGTACAAGGATATGCCGGGGCTAGACAGTTCAATAGTAGAGCACAGAATCCCTCTAGCACCAGATGCTAAGCCAGTGAAGCAGAAACTGAGGAAGATCAAGCCAGAATGGTCTCTACAGGTCAAAGAAGAAATTGAGAAGCTACTGCGGGTAGGATTCATCAGATTCATCGAATATCCGACATGGTTGTCCAATATTGTGACCGTAACCAAGGCCAATGGGAAGGTGCGCTGCTGTGTAGATTTTCGTGATCTGAACAAGGCCAGCCCCAAAGATGATTACCCCTTGCCAAACATAGACATCCTGGTGGACTCCACTACCAACTATGAAGTCAAATCCTTCGTTGACGGCTTTACAGGCTACAACTAGATCAAGATGGCCGAAGAAGACCAAGAAAAGACAGCCTTCACCACACCGTGGGGAACTTACTGCTATACAGTAATGCCATTTGGGCTCAAGAACACCGGGGCTACTTATCAAAGGGCAGCGACCGCGCTTTTTCATGACATGATCCACAAGGAGATTGAGGTCTACGTCGACGACATGATAATTAACTCCAAAGGCGAGGATGGGCAGCACTTTGTTGACCTGCGAAAGTTCTTCGAGAGGCTAAGACAACATTCCATGAGACTAAACCTTGCTAAATGCACCTTTAGACTGCAAAGGGAAAAGTGCTTGGGTATATGGTCACGGAGCGAGGTATCGAAGTCAACCCCCGAAAGATCAAAGCCATTATGGACATGAGGCCACCTCAAACCCAGACAGAAGTCAAAAGCTTTATGGGCAAACTGCAGTACATCAGCCGTTTCGTCAACCGGTTGACCACTATGTGCGAGCCCATCTTCAAGCTCATGAAGAAAAATGTAGATACGAGTGGACCGAAGAATGCCAGGATGCCTTTGACCGAGATCAAGGCGTACTTAGTACATCCTCGTGCTATGCCCCCACATAGACAAAACCTCTTCTCGCTCTATCTCACTGTCACCGATACGGCGGTTGGGGCTATGCTTGCTCAGGAGAAGAAAAACTCTCGGGTAGAGAATGCCATTTACTTTGTCAGCCGGAAGCTACAAGGAAGTGAGCTCAATTACTCAGCATGTGAAAAGACTTGTGCGGGGGCGAGTGCAGGTAGTCGGTAAGTCAAGCACTACATGCAAGCCCACCCTGTGAACTTGGTCTCGAAAATGGACCCCATCAAGTACATCTTCGATAAACCTTCCCTCTCGATGCGTCTAGCAAAATGGTCCTTCTTCTTAGCTGAATAAGACATCAACTATGTGACCAGAAAGGCTATCAAGGGTCAAGCGTTGTCAGACCATCTGGCAAATTTTCTTAGTAATGAGGACCGCGGGCCTGAACCCCAATTCCCAGATGAAGGGATCTTTGTAGTCGAGCCAGAGAACCGATGGCAGCTATTCTTTGACGGAGCTGCTAACAAAAGAGGAAATGGCATAGGGATGCTACTGGTCGATCCGAAAGATGAGCACACTCCCATAGCCCTTAAGTTGAACTTCCCTGCCACGAACAATGTTGCCAAGTACGAAGCCTGCATTGCTGGTTTAGAAGCTGCCCTAGAAAGGAATGTCAAGGAGCTCAAAGTTTATGGAGACTCAGCCCTGATCATTAACCAGGTCTCCAACAAATGGAAGACTGTGGACCCTAATCTTCAGCGGTATCATGCCCATATGGAGGAGTTGACTGGACAGTTCAGAGAAGTGACTTTCCACTACTTGCCAAGGGAAAAGAATAGATTCACAGATGCCCTAGCTACTCTAGCCTCACTGGTAGAGATCCCCGAGGGAAAAGCCATAAAACCCTTCAGAGTGGGTAGAAGAGAAGCCCCGACCTTCTATTGTGAAGTAGACTTGGGACCTGAGCCTATCAAGGAACCCTGGTACAATCAAATTTACCAATTCCTCAAAGATGGAGAGTCAGCTTTCAGAGACGAAGAAGGTAGACCGAAAGAAGGTGTCAAAGCCAAGAGCTTGCAAGCCCTGAAAAGGTTGGCCTCCCATTATGTCATTTTAGGAGGCAACCTGTACAAGAAACGGTACCAAGGACCACTCCTCTTGTGCGTCACTCAAGAAAGGGCCAAAGAGTTGATGACTGAAGTCCACAATGGTCCCTGCGGTCCTCATATGAATGCTAGAGCCCTGATGCAAGTGATCCTCAGAATGGGTTATTACTGGATTTCCATAGAGACAGACTGTGTTCAACATGTCCGAGCGTGCGACAAATGCCAACGGTTTGCCAACCTCAACCATCTCCCGCCTCATGACCTGTACTGCATGACGACTCCCTGGCCGTTTGCAACTTGGGGTATTGACGTAATAGGGAAGATGGCCCCGGCAGGAAGCAATGGGCATGAATTTGTGTTAGTAGCCATCGACTACTTCATCAAGTGGGTAGAGGCCAAGTCCTACAAGGTCCTCACTTCCAAGAAGGTGGCCCAGTTTATCAAGAAAAACATAATGTGTAGATATGGGGTGCCCAATGAGATCATTTCTGATAATGGGTCGCACTTTGAAGGAGACTGCGATAGGTTACTGTCCGAATTCAGAATCACTCGCCACAAGTCATCCCCATACAGACCTCAGACTAACGGAGCCGTGGAAGCTGCTAATAAGACGCTCGAACGGATCATCCGGAAAATGGCCACCCGTGGTCGTGATTGGCCCGAAAAGATGCACCTAGCACTCTGGGGCTACAGAACGTCTGTCAGAACAGCCACAGGAGAAACACCTTTTGCCCTAACCTACGGGATGGAAGCAGTGATACAAGTAGAGTTGGAAATCCCATCATTAAGGGTCCTCCTCGAAAACAGTGTCAACGAAGTAGAATGGCTACGTAGCCGGCATGATGAGTTGGCCCTGCTCGATGAAAGAAGGTTAAAGGCCATGGAGCACACCCGAGCCTACCTGAGGCGAATGGCCAGAGCATTTGACAAAAAGGTCAAAGCCAGGGACATCAAAGAGGGTGACTTAGTTTTGAAAGTGAAGCCCCCTACCAGAGACAACTCCCTGGGAAAATGGGAACCCGTTTGGATCGGCCCGTATGTGGTGCAGAAGATACTATCGGGAGGAGCCATGAAACTTGCAGACCTGGACGGCAATCCCTTTGTCCACCCAGTCAACGGTGATAAGCTCCGAAGGTACTATGTCTAAAAAAAAATCTTAGTATAAAAAGAGTAATACCCAGCTAGGCTGAAAACCCAAAAAGGGCGGTCTAGGCAAAAAACAATGTTGCACATAAAAAAAATCTTAGTGCAAAAAGAGTAATGCCCAGCTAGGCTGAAAACCTAAAAAGGGCGGTCTAGACAAAAAACAGGGCTGCACTTAAAAACAAAAGAGAGAAAGTTCACCAGAATGAACTACGAAGACCTGAGCCCCTTAGTCTTTCTTGTAAAAGGGGAACGTAGGCAGCCATTTATGGTTCGGTCTAAACAATAAAAAGGGCGGTTAAGTCTCCATGAAATGCGTCCTAAACAATAATAAAGGATATTCAAGTTTTCATAAAACGGGTCCTAATCAATAAGACATCTGAAATTTCCATGAAGTTGTGTCTTGATTAATTTCTAAGATAATATCTCTTGTTCATTACAAGTTAAAAACTTCTTGATGAGTTCAAGCACGGTCTACTCTTGACTCTGCTAACCTGCTACAAAGATCTAAAATACAATAAAATGCCTAATAAAACTATTGTGTTCGCAAAATGGCAATAAGGGAATCCTAAGAAAAGATCTGTCAGTCGTCATTCGCTGAGTCTTCTTTGGTCTTCTTCCCTTTACCTCGACCCCGTCGAGTTTTCTTCTTCTCCAAGATATCAGTCTCCCTCATCCCGATCTCCGGTATCCTCACTGGAGCCTCCATCAAACCGGTGTCAATAAGTGCCCTCTCAACACGGGCACGAGTCCGCACTTCCTCCCTCTGAGCCTCAGTCAAGGGAGCGACTTCAGATAGTCTCTTGTATCGAGCTTCCATATCCCTGATAAGGTCACCCGACTGGTTATAGCGACTCGCCTTAGCTTCAGTCTCCCTTAGAGTCCTACTCGAGTCGCAGTCAGCCCCCAATAAAGCCTGACGCCTCTCTCCCAATATGACCTGAGTCGCTCCCATCTCCTTCTCGTACCAATCCAAGTAGACCGTAGTCAAGATGGTACTCTTCCTGCTCCTGAAGATAGCCCTGGGTGGGAAAGCAGTGTATGTCCAAGTCCTCGAGAAGAATGAGAAGCTGGCTGGATCTCTCATATCTAATGGCACCACCTACATGGTACGGATGTCCTCCCAATCGCCCAACGGCTCCTGTAAGGCCCCGAACTGCCTGGATACCAAGCAGGGTATGTAGAAGGACGACCAGCAGAACCCTGGAACCCTCACTATATAAGACCCCTGAAATGTCCTCCGAGTCTGCAACCTCCAGTGAGGTACCCACCAGCGAATGTCCGAAGTGGATAGTGTTCGGTCGAAACCTAACGGTTTATTTTATATCCGCAAGCGCACGGGCTATTGTAATATAGCGGGTGCAAGTACGGGTCGATCCCACAGAGACAGGGTTTACTTAGGGGATATTTTTGTCTTTAGAAAATATAGAAAAGATTGGGGGTAGATGAAATTTGTTTTAGAATAATAGAGAGAGCATAAACAGAAAATACTTTAATTGAAATCTTATAAAACGAAGCATTCTCGGGATTGGAAATCATACACATATTCTTATTCATCAAATTGTCATTGTCTTAGAAATAAAAGGTTTTCATAAAAAGCAAGGATGGTATGTTAAGCCTACGCTACTTCGGGCTAAGACAATAGCGTTTGTATTCTTCACTAATTATGTCCTAACTGTTTGAGAAATCCGTTTACGTTATTCCCGCCCTGTCACAAACGGGCGTTCCGGCTTATCTCTAGCTGACCATAATTAGTAAGAATCCATTAAGGACGGAAGTCAACATACTTTCCATTAAAGGAACATCCCTAAGCCATTGAACTACTCTCGTGATCAATGAACCTAGTTTCTTTATATGGTTCCGTCAATCGAGATTCTCCACTAGGTACTTCTCTCAATTGACTGAATCATACAAATTGGATATCTTCAAAATGTAAGGCATTTAGAGAATAATATAAAGAGATTGTTTTAGATGAAGGAAGAAGACAAGACTAGATATTTTCAAATGATGAATAAGCATGCTTTTGAGTTTCCAACCCCAAGAATATGGGGGATTACTCACAAGCCATTGATAACTTAAAGGTAGAAATAAGGATTAAGTAAGAAGGACTTATGAATAAGGAAGATGATTGCTGAGAATAATGCTTCTTTTATTGCTTTTCCTCCAAAGTGGTTCCAAGAACAAATAATAACTTTGATCTTCAACTCCTTTGGAAAATTGTTGTCACAAATGTTTTCTATCTATGTAATATCAGTAATTTCTCTCTAAAAATTCGTATCTAAGACTGATTACAAGGGTCTTATTTATAAATGGGAGGAGACTCTTCAATTGGGTGCCATCAAAAGGTGCCTTTACATCTACAGTCACGACTTGCACGGCCGTGTCAAGGATTTTGCACGGCCGTGTCCTCTTTGGCGCCAGTTTTGAATTTGAACTTGGAGACTTGCACGGCCGCTCCCAAAATAGCTGCACGGCCGCTCCTGGTTTTGGCACGGCCAGGCTCTTCGGTGCTCGGCCACTCCATGGGCCAAGATGGCCGGCCATGGCCTAAGTTGCACGGCCGCTCCCACTTTTGCTGCACGGCCGCTCCGACTGGTTTTCAGCTTTGAATGTTTATTTTGCTTGGTGTTCCTCCATTCTTTCGGACCATTTAGCCCAAGTATCCTTTAGTCATAAATTGACCCTAAAACCTGTCAAAAAATGTATAAAACATACCAAAAACGTAAAATCTAATAAAATAGCAAAAGTAAGTAAAAAGTACTAAAAACTAAATGAAAAGTGATGATTTATTTATGTAAAAGTATATAAAAACTAGGATAATTGACTATATAATAGTCACTTATCAAACTCCCCCACACTTAAGCTTTTGCTTGTCCCCAAGCAAACTTAGAATGAAAATACGGAGAGGGAGAAAAAACAAGATTGATCCCTCAGAAATAAAGTAGCAAGCCCTTAAATTGCCTCTTTAGATAATGACTTTATCTTTTTAATCATATTTTGAATACCTTTAAAAATTTATCTAGGAAGAAATATTTTAGGGATATTTTTAAAGAGATAAAATGCAAGACAATAACCTAATATAGCATATATAGAATTTTGACCAAGTAAAGCATGCTAGAAGGAAACATTTTAGATTTATTTCTTGGTAGAAAAAGCTGTCACTTTTTTAGAGTGATTTTTGAGAAAAGATGAATTTATTTCTTTAAAATGTACAAGGGAAGGTATAAACATTTATTCACAAATTAGAAGTTCCGAAGAATTGTATTACATTCTTGAATCACAAGGGTGAAAAATGGATGATGATAGTGGAAAAATCTCATCAAAGTCAAACAAATTTATCTTATTTTTGCACGTGTTATATTTTTGCAAAAGACCTAAGTTATTTTTGATCCTTTCAAGTAGGAGACATTGTGGTCGCGAACCCCATGTTCCTAATACTTAGATCAAGAATACTTTTGGATATTACTTCCGTTTGGCAAGGAAACATCGTCGCAGCGAACGCCGTGCCCCGAGTTACTTAGGAGGTAATAGGTTTCTTTTTGCTTTTAAGGATTGGTGACAAATGTTACTCTTTTTAGCAATAAGATAGAAGTGTTTTACTTTGACTTGATTTGAAAAATGGAAGGATGGAATTTTTTGATGAAAGGGTGTGATTCAAGGGATGCAAACAAAAAGGTGCTTCTAAAAAGGGAATAAACATTTAATAAAGATAAAAGATGTACAATCTTAAAGAAATATTTTCAATATTTGCATAAATGACCAAGCATAAAAAAGAATTCCTTCTAATCAAATGCATTTTCCTTGATGAGACTCTATATTGTGCTATACTAACTTATGAGGCTTTCAATTATTTCCTAAAAATATCCCTATATTTTTCCTTTTATAGATTTCTAAGTGTATAGAAAATATGAGAGGAAAGATAAATAGGCATTTATACTAGGGCAAATGGCAAGCATAATGATAATGATTTTTGATCATCATAGGGATTTATTATATTTTTTTTATATACTATTATACATGCATAAAAAGAAAAATGCAACTAAGTTAAAAAAAAGAAAAAATTACACTAGAAAGCGATTAAATCTAACTTAGAAAGCAAGTAAAAATTTAAAACTAGAAAGCGAAAAAATAAAAGGATAGATATACCCCCCCCCACACTTGAAATGAACATTGTCCTCAATGTTTCAAGGAACAAAGAGTAAAAAGATAAGCATGCGGTGGTAAACAAAATTATGATAAATAGTAATATAATCCATCGATTTACTTATTCCGATGATGCTTGTTTAAGGTCATAAGCTCGACCCCTTTTTATCAGTAACAATGGACGGTGAGTGGTATTGTAATGGTCTCTTGTCCTTAACAACTCGCCATTCCTTGCCCTTTGGCGTGGTTGAGCTCTTATAATTGATGCACATGCGACATCCCGGTGTGCCTTTTTTCTTAGGCCCCCTACCTTTTGATTTTTCAATTTTATTATGCTGCCTAGGGTGCATATTTTTCATACCATTATGATCTAAGGGCTTTTTAATTATTATTTTTGAGTCCTTGGATTGCGAGTTTTCACTCTTTTTGTTATCATTCTTAGGAGTGTCAACTTCATGGCACGATTTCTTGAGATTTAAGTCTTTAAATTCGACTTTCTTATTTCCAATGTTTAAAGAAAGAGTGCCATTCTTTATATCTATTATTGCACCAGCGGTGGCAAGAAAAGGTCTTCCTAGAATGATTGGAATTTGGTGATCTTCCTCCATCTCAAGAACTACAAAGTCAACCGGGGTGATCAATTTCCCAATTTGACAAGGGACGTCTTCCATAATACCCACCGGGTATTTAATGGAACGATCCGCTAGTTGGAGAGAAATAGTGGTGGGTTTCATTTCCCCTACACCTAGTTTCTTACCTATCGAAAGCGGAATGAGGCTCACACTTGCCCCAAGATCTAACAAAGCATTATCAACATTATATTTACCTATTTTGCAAGGAATAGAGAGAGTGCCGGAATCTTTTAATTTAGGAGGAAGTTCTCTTTGTAAAATGGCACTTACTTCTTCTGTTAAAGCGACAGTCTCATGCTCCTCAAGTTTTCTTTTATTTGCAAGAATATCCTTTAAGAACTTAGCATAAGATGGCATCTGTTGAAGGGCATCGGTAAAAGGTATGTTGATATAAATAGATTTTAAGACTTCTAAAAATTTTGCAAATTGTTTGTCAAGTTTGGCTCTTACCAACCTTTGGGGGTATGGTATTGGAGGGTCAAAATTTCTAGAAATCTTAGGGGATTCTGTCCCATTTTCAACATCTTCATTAGTCTCAACCATCGGTGGGGTTGGACTAACTTTCTCCTTACTCGGTTTGATATTTTCCTTAGGAAGGGGATCTATAATTTCTTTTCCACTCCTAGTTTCTACCGCACTAACATGCTCGTCGGGCCTTTGCGATTGACCGGGAAAACTCCCTTGTGGTCTATGCGAGGTACCGGCTTGTTGAGCTTGTTGATTTCAAGCATTCTATTGTGGGCGGCTAAATTATCAAACCTAGCATTCAATGACTTAATGGATTCCCTTAACTCATTATTGGTCTTCTCTTGTTCGTTTTTACTTTCAACAATAAAATCCATAATAAGATCCAATTTAGATTTAAGGGGAGGGAAAGCACTAGAATTGCCATTGAAATTCTTTTGTGTGAATCTCGGTGGTTGTGTAGAAGGTTGTGGGTTTAAAATATTGTTATTCTTATAGGAAAAATTTGGGTGATTTCTCCACTCAGGATTGTATGTGTTTGAATGCATACCACCCTTTTCCCCATAAGAATTAAAAAAGTTTACTTGATCACTAGAATTAGTGTTAAGCAATTCACAACATTCTGTACTATGTGAGTTTGACCCACATAGTTCACAAACAACATTAATGTTGGCCACGGGATTTACATTAAAGTTTTCAAATTTTTTAAGAAGCATATCAACTTTAGAAGACAAGGTAGTAATGACATCAATATTGTACTTACCTGGAATCCCCTGCGGTTGTTCCCTCTCATTGAACCATTGATAGTGATTCAGGGCTATGTTCTCTATTAAGTCGTATGCTTCATCCACCGTCTTATTCATTAGTGCACCTCCTGCGGCGGCATCAATTGTCTCCCTTGTTCTATATGTGAGACCATTGTAGAAAGTGTGCACAATTAACCATTTTTCAAGCCCGTGGTGAGGGCACGTCCGTAGGAGCTCTTTGAATCGCTCCCAAGCGTCATACAGTGATTCGCTTCCTGTTTGGCTAAAATTTGTAATCTTCGTTCGAATTTGAGAGGTCTTGCTCGGAGGGAAGAAACGTCCAAGGAATGCTTCTTGAATTTGGTCCCAAGTTGTAAAGGAGTTGGGTGGGACTGAAATTAACCACTGTTTCGCCTTATCCTTAAGAGAGAAAGGAAAAAGGCGCATCCGAATTGCTTCCGGGGTAACATTCTGAATACGTGTGGTATCACAATATTCAAGGAATGTTTGGATGTGGAGATGAGGATCTTCGAAAGCGGTGCCGCTATATTGGTTATTCATAACCATAAGCAAAAGTCGCGACTTTATCTCAAAGTGTGCCGCTTCGGCATTCGGCACAACAATAGGGGATCTAGTTCCCGGGGTACTTGGATTAACAAAGTCCCGTAGGGTCCTAGCGGGTGTTTGCGGTTCTCCTTCCATATGTTTCTTTAAAGTCTCTCTAAATCTTCTTAGTCTCTCGTGAAAGCTTCTTTCGGGTTCTGGATCAAAATTGTCAAAGTATGTCCGAGCCCGTTTCATGCACTAAGAGAAAAACACTTGAAAAGAGATTAAACGTAACAATTTATTGGAAGTAGAGAGCAAAACAATATAAAACAGAAATAACAAAATAAAAATAAGTAAAAATTATGAAGTAAAGACAAAAATTTAAAAAGTAAACTGTTGTCCCCGGCAACGGCGCCAAAAACTTGTTCGGTCGAAACCTAACGGTTTATTTTATATCCGCAAGCGCACGGGCTATTGTAATATAGCGGGTGCAAGTACGGGTCGATCCCACAGAGACAGGGTTTACTTAGGGGATATTTTTGTCTTTAGAAAATATAGAAAAGATTGGGGGTAGATGAAATTTGTTTTAGAATAATAGAGAGAGCATAAACAGAAAATACTTTAATTGAAATCTTATAAAACGAAGCATTCTCGGGATTGGAAATCATACACATATTCTTATTCATCAAATTGTCATTGTCTTAGAAATAAAAGGTTTTCATAAAAAGCAAGGATGGTATGTTAAGCCTACGCTACTTCGGGCTAAGACAATAGCGTTTGTATTCTTCACTAATTATGTCCTAACTGTTTGAGAAATCCGTTTACGTTATTCCCGCCCTGTCACAAACGGGCGTTCCGGCTATCTCTAGCTGACCATAATTAGTAAGAATCCATTAAGGACGGAAGTCAACATACTTTCCATTAAAGGAACATCCCTAGGCCATTGAACTACTCTCGTGATCAATGAACCTAGTTTCTTTATATGGTTCCGTCAATCGAGATTCTCCGCTAGGTACTTCTCTCAATTGACTGAATCATACAAATTGGATATCTCCAAAATGTAAGGCATTTAGAGAATAATGTAAAGAGATTGTTTTAGATGAAGGAAGAAGACAAGACTAGATATTTTCAAATGATGAATAAGCATGCTTTTGAGTTTCCAACCCCAAGAATATGGGGGATTACTCACAAGCCATTGATAACATAAAGGTAGAAATAAGGATTAAGTAAGAAGGACTTATGAATAAGGAAGATGATTGCTGAGAATAATGCTTCTTTTATTGCTTTTCCTCCAAAGTGATTCCAAGAACAAATAATAATTTTGATCTTCAACTCCTTTGGAAAATTGTTGTCACAAATGTTTTCTTTCTATGTAATATCAGTAATTTCTCTCTAAAAATTCGTATCTAAGACTGATTACAAGGGTCTTATTTATAAATGGGAGGAGACTCTTCAATTGGGTGCCATCAAAAGGTGCCTTTACATCTGCAGTCATGACTTGCACGGCCGTGTCAAGGATTTTGCACGGCCGTATCCTCTTTGGCGCCAGTTTTGAATTTGAACTTGGAGACTTGCACGGCCGCTCCCAAAATAGCTGCACGGCCGCTCCTGGTTTTGGCACGGCCAGGCTCTTCGGTGCTCGGCCACTCCATGGGCCAAGATGGCCGGCCATGGCCTAAGTTGCACGGCCGCTCCCACTTTTGCTGCACGGCCGCTCCGACTGGTTTTCAGCTTTGAATGTTTATTTTGCTTGGTGTTCCTCCATTCTTTCGGACCATTTAGCCCAAGTATCCTTTAGTCATAAATTGACCCTAAAACCTGTCAAAAAATGTATAAAACATACCAAAAACGTAAAATCTAATAAAATAGCAAAAGTAAGTAAAAAGTACTAAAAACTAAATGAAAAGTGATGATTTATTTATGTAAAAGTATATAAAAACTAGGATAATTGACTATATCGGGTGGGAGTCCTTCAAATGCCATAAAGACTTGATCTTGAATGAAGAATCAAACAACCCTTTGTGAGATTGAAAGTTGTATCTCACCCAAGACTGAAGATCGGATAGAAAGCGGTCTCTTTTCCCCCTTTGCAATCTGGCGGGATTCTCCATTGTAAAATGATCAAAGGTGTTGTCTTTGGGTCAAATATATGCTCTGGGAACAGTTGGGATAAGTCTAGAGTGAAAATGAAATGAAATGGCCAAGCCTTGATTTTATTCTAAAAATAACCAATCCAGACAGAACTGTGAGCCGCACGGCTTCATTTGCTCCAGAGACCAGACCGCACGGCCTCATTTGCCTGATGTGGAAAGCAAATCTGCAGCAACCAAGTTGCTGCCCAAAGGGAGTTTTCACCCCACTTTTCCAATCAAAACCTGTACAAAAGCATGTCCAAAGACCATCCAAGCAGTTATATATCATTATATACCATTTTGGCCCAGTTTCATCCCCAATTCCAAGCAAAAAAAACTGCCCCGAGGCTCAAGTAATATGCAAATTAATAAAGCATAAAATAGAAAAGTAAATAAAACAGTAGTACATTGTTTTCGCCCCATCTGCGCCTAAATAAAGCAAAAAATAAACAAAATGTGCATAAAACTTGTTCATTGTTTGTTTTCTTCCTAAATCAATTCTAGAGACCTCCTAGGCCTTCGATCCTTCCTCTTCATCGCTACTCAGCTCATAGACGCTAGCCTCCCTCATCAAGTCCTCACTGTCGCTCACGTCAGAAAGATGGACATTCTCGTGCTCGTACTCAGCCAGATGCTCCAGGATGCCGGAATTAGGTCTTCATCCTCGAGGCATGGTGCTAGAAGAGTACTTCGAAGCCGATGAGGTGGATGTCGTGCCCCCGACGTGCCTTCTCTTGCGCACGGGCTTCTGCACGCTCGCTGCGGCCTTTGAAGCGCAAGCCAGCTTCTTCAAGAGGGACCGGCATACATCTTTCCAGTCCCTGTTCTACCTGACCAAGTCGTCATAGGTGCGAGCTGGAACCTGAGAAAAAAGAGAAGAAAATCTCAGAAAAATCTCAGAATTGCAAAAAAGCAAAGAAATCTGAAAGAGAAGGGAAAAGACCCTAAAAGTGTACTTACAAGGTCTTTGTCAGCGAGTATACTGGGGCTTCGGGGACAGGTATCCTGAACCTCCTCGGTACCCCGTTCACCATGTAAGAAAGGTGAGCAGGAGGCATTGGCGGGTCAGAAGGCTCGACCTCTCCATATCCCTGAGTGACAGCCAGCTTCACTAGCTTCTGTGGCGTCCTCAGTCGCTGCTCCACAAACACAGCATATGGGGTATCCAGATCAAAATACTCCTCAGCTTCTATGCCTGCCTGATATCTCGCTATATCGTCCGCCGACCAATCCCGGGGCTGCAGCATCCGTGCTGGAGGATCATGAGGGGTAATGGCATCCAATGGAGGGATGTGGCCATGCTGCCTGGAAAATCGGTCCCCCAGAAAGATGACATCACATGTCATCCTGGTCAACCACCGCCTCTGTCTAGTCACCTCTACGGCTTCCCCTAGCAGAATCTCCGGGTACCTCCCCCAAGGATAAAAGTCCACTCCGTCGTGCCCATCCCTGTTGATAACTGGCCTAACCATCTTGTAGTCAAAGGTGATCCGGGTCTTCGCGGTGAACTTATCCCTCGCATCTCCCCTCCAGCGGACCACAGCGGGAAAGATGGTAGCATCGCTCTGCTGGTTCCACGGAAAGAACCCAATCACCTCGCAAAACCAGACCTGCATGTTCAAAACAAAAGGGTCATTTTCTCTCATAAAAAGTCTCAAGACAGGAAGTAAAAAGAGAGAAAAGAAAGTGAGACTACCTCAAGAGCAAAATAGAAGCAATCCATGGAGGCAGCCTTGTTTCGGCTGTACAGATCCAGGGAGAAGTAAAGCTCCGCCAACCCAGCCTCGCCCCAAGAGACCATCCCAATCCCATCAACATCCTCCATAGAGTCGAGGAGGCAAGTCATAGCCAGAGTCCCAGAATTGGCAAAGATGGTGACTGACAGCATCAACCACACAAAGGCTCTAGCAAGCTGGTGGGCAGTCACCTCATTAGCAAAGAAATTCTGCATGCGGTTACGGGATCGCCACTTCGACGTTCCTCGTCTCCATTCCGAGCCCTTGGGAATAAGCTCAAACCCGACCAAAGCCCTGAACTCCTCCGCCGTAATATGGTTCCTCCAGTCACAGCCTCCGTGAACTGCGAGCCGATAGCGATGAAATCTGCAGGCGTCATCGTCAGCTCCCCCCAGCTAAGATGAAAGCTGTGGGTGGTGTCCCACCAGAACTCCGAAAGGGCCTGGATCAAGCCCTTGCTCTTCGTGGTAATGTGAATACCTCTGCCAATAGCCTCAATAAATAAATTCAGGCCGGTAGCCCTCACCAGCTGCTTAGGGTTCACCCCATCCTTCTCAAAATCAGGCATCCTCTGCCACAGCCTCACTGCGATCTCGGAAGGCCCCCTAGACTTGTTCTCCTGTAGACAAGCACAGCAAAAGAAATATGTCAGTCCTTCACCTCATTTCAAAAGCATGCATACATTCAAAAATGCACATGTTTTCAAAAGAAAAGCATTCAATCTTTCTAGCATCCTTTGCATGAAAAACGTGTCTTTCATCACTTGAAACACATCTGTGATGTACCCGATTTTTAAAATCAAACGGAGTCGCCACGCCATTTTTATTTTTAGGGCCAAAACTTTGAAAAAAGCCCGAGATCAGAGATTTAGGTTCGGAGGTCATGTTACGCGTCGGGAAGGACGTTAGTGTGCACCCGACGCGCCTCGCAAAACGAGTCTTCCAAACATTTGAAATCCTTTTGTTGTGTGTGTGTGTGTGTGTGTGTTTTGACCAAAATAATTTGAAACTGGGAAAAGTGAAAATTGGGATCTCTTTTTAAGACTTTAAACTGATCCCATGATTTTTTGGAGAATTTTTGGGTTGAGTCTTGGCACTCAAAAGATTTTTGGATTTGAAAAGCAATTCTGCCAGAATGAAAGAAGGCAGTTGACCCTTGACTTTGAAATGGACTTAAAGGCTTCAAAACCTCAGAATCTGGGGAAAGTCCGAGAATGAAAGTTGCTTAAAACACCCTAAATAGGGTTTCTGCAAAGAAACTTTCCATTTTGGAAGTAATTTGAGGGGTCAAAACCTTCTGGAAATCTCAGATGTGAAATCTGGATTTCCAGAATCTGATGAACTGGCCTCTAAAAGAAAAATTGAAAAAAGGAGTTTTACTTACTCAAAAAATAAAATAAAAATATGTCTGGAAAGATCTGGATGTTGGCTACAAAAAGTGTTTTGTAGTAAACACCCAATTCCAAGTTTTACTGGGTCCAAAAAATAAGAAAATGGACTGAGGTCTCAGAACAATGCTACTGGACAGCAAGATGTTCTTGAGGGAAAATGTGATTTTTGGGGGATTTGCATCTATTTTCACCCCATTTTCATCCCTAGACTTGATACCACTACTTTTTATTGAGTGGTTATCATATTCAAGTCATCCTTGGGGAATTTATAGGGTTTAAACATGTCCTTTGCAAAGGGAAAGGGGATATTTTGTAGAAATGAAATTAAAGAGAAAAAATCAATTTAGAGATTTAAAATATAGACCATTTGAGATGGTCATTCATGAAGATGAACTTCAAGATGACCATCTTGGGTCAAAACTCAAGTTAAACAAGACATCAAGTAGATCCAAGTGAGAAGAACAAGATGAACAAGAAATCAAAAGAGAATTTTAGGGTTTTGAGAAGGAGGGCTTTACCAATGGTGACACCCTATCTTCCTAGGCTTGGAATTTGACTTGAGGAGTATCAAGATTTGGTGTTTGGCTTGAGGAGTATCAAGGTTTAGTGTGTTTGGTATTTGATTGGGAAAGATTCAAGAGAAAAAGGTGGCAATCAAGGGATTCCCACTGTTTTCTCTCTATATTTCGCCAGAACTTCGTTGCTGTGATCAAATTCCTCTATATTTTTGTGACTGGAGGGCTCAATTTATAGCCCTCCTGAGATGACAATCCCATCCGCGCGGACAAGTCCAGGCAGCGTGCACTGTTCATTAAATGCAGCTTCAGCTTTGGACAAGAAGAATAATCTTTTTCAAAATTCAAATTAGGCAGCCAGTTTATGTTTCCAGCATTGCTATATTTGGTTTTCTTCTTTTGTTTTTTTCTTTTTGAGATTCTTTTTAAGGTTTAACCTTAAATAACAATGCCCATTTTACCCTCACTTTGTTAGAAATGTTAGGATAGTTAGGAATTGTTAGAAATGTTATAACTTTCGTTAATTTTCTAACGAAAATTCTAACAAGCTCAAATTGGAGCACTTACAACATCGTGTCAAGCACATTGCTCTCCTAAGCACAAAATCACAATTTTCAAAATTATTTGCACATAAGCATTAATTTTTTCTCAAAAATGGCATGCATGAATCCTTTTCATCTTCCAAAATCCCATTTTAGCATCCATGATCAAGATTTGACCTAGTTCTAGCACATGCAAGGACTCCGTCACATCTTAGACAATTATTTTCCCAATTTATTTTCAAAAATGGGTCATTCTCATTATTTTTTAAGAAAATTGCACATGCATGATCGTTAATCTTCTTAACCTCATAGGTTAATCATTAATATTTCAAAATCATCATCAAAAATCCTAGAAAAATTCGAGAAATTCCTAAAACTCGAGTCAAGCCCTAGAACCAATCAAAATTCAATCAAAATCGACAGAATTGAGCAAATTAAGAATGCTTACCCCAACCGATTGAGGATTCGTGGATTTGTGCTCCCTCCTATCTGGGTAGAGCTCCGATGGAGGCATGATGAAGTCATACTTCCTCTCCGTATGAACGAGTTCTTTTCTCCTCCTCCGAGCGGCCTCGGAGATGTTCCTTCTCGCTTTCCTTGGCATCGGATTCCCCTCCGGATCCATCTCAATCAATAGAAGCAAGGGAATTGAAGGATTTTGAAGAAAATTCTCTCCCTCCTCTCTCTCTTCCTCGGCGACTGATGGGCGGCAATAATGCCCAGTCCCCGTTCAAATCTGTTTAAATAATCTGGAAAAATCAGACTTCTAGCCGTACGGCTTCTTTTGCCCCCGTCTCACGCCGGGCGGCTTCTTTCGCCCTGAGCAGAAATTACAACTTTGCCCCTGCACTTCCCACTTGGACATATAATTCCTGTTATCCTTTAACCAGGATAACTTCGTTTTCCAAAGGATATCCGTTATCTCCTAAGCAAATAGGCTTTCTTCCCAGTCGCCTCTGTTACTTCCGTTATAACGGAATGACGCTAGGTGACAACCTCCGAATTGTCAGAAATCTAAACTTAAGCTACCTCTATCACGAATAGAGAAGTACGCTCAAGTTCTCCAAACTTAAGCTACCTCTATCACGAATAGAGAAGTACGCTCAAGTTCTCCAAACTTTAGCTACCTCTATCACAGATAGTGAAGTACGCTCAAGTTCTCTAAACTTTAGCTACCTCTATCACAGATTGAGAAGTACGCTCAAGTTCTCCAAACTTTAGCTACCTCTATCACAGATAGTGAAGTATGCTCAAGTTCTCCAAACTTTAGCTACCTCTATCACAGATTGAGAAGTACGCTCAAGTTCTCCAAACTTTAGCTACCTCTATCACAGATTGAGAAGTACGCTCAAGTTTTCCAAACTTAAGCTACCTCTATCACAGATAGTGAAGTACGCTCAAGTTCTCCAAACTTTAGCTACCTCTATCCACTCGATAGTGACGTAAGCTCTAGTATCCAATCAGGTGACAACCTCCATTAATTGTCAAAACTTCAAGGATCCTAGACATCGTTCCTAACCTATCTAGTGATGCTTGAACTACGACCAAGGCTTGATTCCTCCGGGATACGTAGGTAGCCTTTCATAAAAGGTCCAGCCATCCGATCACTTTGGTCACCCTGATCCATCATCGCTCCTCAGTGGTGAAGTAGCCCCTCATAAAGGTCCAGATATCCGACCACATCGGTCACCTCTAGCATATCCCCAGTAGGATCAATCGCCTGACCTCCTAGGTCACTTTCTCTTCTATTTCCCCGGCAAGAGACCAGCTTCTCTCCGCTATTTCCTTGCGGATCTTTTCTGAACTACGGCCTGGCTTGATTCCTCCGGGATACGTAGGTAGCCTTCCAAAGGTTCAGCCACTCGACTGTCTTGGTCACCCAATCTGTCTCGGCATTCGCCAGATCGGATCCTTTTCTATCGACAACCCCACTCGCCCTGCAAGTGACGTTTCCGAGGGGCTTCTGTAAGTACCAAAATCTGGCTCATGCCTTTCGGATAAGTTTTCCGATAATTCCCCGGACTTTCCTAGAGTTTCGGAGCAATTTCGGAACTGTTCCAAACCTCCCAAGGGCTGAAGGGATTGCTCTAAATTAAAAGGGCACATTTTAATTGATTTAGTAATCCTTCTAGAATTGCCACCTTGCATGATTCTAGAAACATGCTGAGTCATACAGGATAATGCCGCACGGCTGCATTAGCCAAGAACTCCTAGCCGCACGGCCTCATTAGCCTTATCCAGACTGCCTATAAATAGAGCCCTCCTCTTCCCATTTTACATACCACCACCAACAACAACACACCATATTCAGTCCCAAAAAGCTCTCCAAACACTACTGCGAAATTCCAAGAAGGTGAAGAGTGCCAAGAAGCCACCTCCCTCCTCCTTGAAGCCTCCCAAGTGGTCCCTCCGCTAGGCAAGATCCGAAGAAGAAGAGGTCACCACCATTGGTAACCTCTCACCCCCTTTCCTTGCATCATAATGCCTATGTGATTTAATTGCTCATTGCAATCATATATTGTCATCATATTGCTTGGAACTTGGTATTTGTTGTTAAAGATCCTATCTTTATTCAGGTAAATCATACCCCCTTTCCCTTTGCATCCTTTGCATGAAATAATCATCATTTGTTCTTAAAGATGTGATCTTTATATTCAAAGGTGCATCCTTTGCACCTAAAAATCCCTTTTTTACATAAAAATGTCATTTTTATGCATCCTTTGCTCATAAAAATGCAATCTTTATATTCCAAATGCATCCTTTGCACATAAAAATCATATCTTTATATTCAAAATGCATCCTTTGCACCCTAAAACCCATTTTCATGCATCCTTTGCATTAAAAGTCATTACTTTATCTTGAATTAGCATCCTTTTGTAATCTTTGTGCATCCTTTGCATATTAAATGCTAATTTCCCTCATAAAAATGCATCCTTTGCATAAAAATCATTCCTTTAAAAACCAAAAAGCATCCTTTGCAAATCAAAAACATCCTTTGCAACCCAAAATGTCATCTTTTCACTAAAAATGTCATTTTTACATGCATTTTCCCATGTTCCCATTTGTAACCTTTGGAACGGACCGGTTTAAAGATCCTATCTTTACATCGTTTTTTCCATTAAAGGTGCCATAATCTCTTTAGAAAGGGATAAACCTTGAACCTATATCTCCGATTATCGCTTGAGACGAGCATGATAGCTCCAATATAAGCTCAATCGTCTCAAGGCGTAGGATTGATGGGCTAAGGTCACTCCTTTCCTAAAGAACCTCATTTTGGACTATAAAAGAGAGTCTTTCTCTCGATCACGCAAGTCCCAAGGTTAAAAAGCGATGATCACAAGTCCAAGATGAGGACGGGATCAAAATCCCGAACACACAAAAATCCAAGGAATCCCGAGCGACAACCAATAAATGGTTTGTACGTCCGGAAGACAACTTGGGACATCCCCCCCCCATTTTATTTTCAAACACATGCACACAAGAAAGCACGCAAGCAAGCACGATAAACGGAATCTTGGGAGACTTGCTACGGCAAGGCACCTTGGGTGAACGACGATCCGTTCTTCCCAAGGGGTAACTTAACCTCCGAACCCTAAAATCCTTTTTTTCAAAGTTTTGAGGAAATCAAAATGGCATGGCGACTCCGTTTTTCAAATTAAACCGGATGTTTTCAAACTCGCGTGAATCCAATCCTAAAAAACAAAATTTTAGAATTCGGGCACACATTCACAGTCACGTCTCGTATTCCCGAATTGACAGCTCTAATGACTACTATACATGAACAACCCTTTTATATATATCTTCTCTCATCTATCAATGACACACATATCTTAGTAATAGCTAGGGTTGTAGGAGTGCCCCTCATGGCATCTCCTAGGCCCCCTTGCACTCTCCTTGATACTATTTATATCTCTCTTGTTTATCTCAGCTCTCTGTCAAACACATCAAATTATGGCTGAAATTATGTTTATATAAGGGTAGGAGAAGCCCTAAACCTTGTATTACAAAAATGAATCCGTTCTAAATAAGGAAACTAAATCTGGGTTGTAAACGACTTTGCACGACTGTGCTTTATATTATGCACGACCGTTTCAGTAAAGTCCTCCAATGGAACGACCGTGCTCATTAACTGACACGACTGTATCAGACAACTTTTGCCGGTTTGCTTCCTTTTTCTCCTCCTTAAACATTTTTATCTTGACTCGAACTCCTCTGTCATTTAGACTTCTTCTGCTCTTCCGTTTCCATGTTGATTTAGACTTCATAACCCAACAAAAATATCTGAATTAATTTGAACATTAGTTGCATATTTGTTAGAGATATTATCCCACATCGAGAATTGACGAACCTTACCTTTAATATATAAAGATCCCGGGCCACTCCCCTTGACACCAATTGGTTTTAAGGTGGAACCTCAGACTTTAAGATGGTATCAGAGCAGGTTCTTTACACATGCAGGCCCAACGGCCACGATGTTACTCCGCGCCACCCGATTGATAAGTCCACGTTGTAAGCTTTGACAAAGCCCGCTACACATGAGGACATGAGGGGGCGTGTTAGAGATATTATCCCACATTGGAAATTGACAAACCTTGCCTATAATATATAAAGATCCTAGGCCACTCCCCTTAGCACCAATTGGTTTTAAGGTGGAACCTCAGACTTTAAATCATGTTATGGTTTCGAACTTGAAATCATGTTTCTATACTTTTGAATAACCATTGTCACATTATCTTTTTGAGGGGGAGAATTGTGACATGGTGAACTTATCTTTAATGTCTCCTCCATGATTACCCAATTCGCTTCCGCAACGAAAACCTAGGGTTCCGAATGTTGCTTTATCCCTTTGATTAAATCACCGTCATTATCCCTTGAAGAAACGGTTATTGATTGTCGTCCACTATAAAAACAATAATTGAGTGTCGTCCACTATAAAAACGATGATTGAGTGTCGTCCACTATAAAAATGATGATCGAGTGTCGTCCACTATAAAAACGATGATAGAGTGTCGTTCACTATAAAAACGATGATCGAGTGTCGTTCACTATAAAAATGATAATTGAGTGTCATTCACTATAAAAACGATGATTGAGTGTCGTTCACTATAAAAACGATGATTAAGTGTCGTTCACTCTAAAAACGGAGATTGAAGAAAAAGAAGACACGTGCGAGCACAAATTGTGCGGAATTGAAGAAAGAAACCCTGATGTGGATGACTTTTCAGATATTGGAAAAAAAATTTGTTGTTGAAAAAAAAAGACAAACCCGAGGTTGCTTGAACTGCTAAACGGAAAAGGAAGAACTTGGCGCAGATTCTGCATGTCGAAGTGAAAGATTTTTTTAAACGTTTTAATTTTTATTTGGCAAGTTGGGTATCTACGATGTAGATCCTCCAACTTGAGGGGGGGGGGAGTTGAGATATTGTGAAGATATCACAATATCTTCACATTATATTTGAGAGATATTCTCAAGAAAAGAAAATATTTAGTTATCAAAGTTGAGCCAACTTAGGAAAGTTACCTTAGTTAGAAATATTTCCAATTAGAAGTATTTACTATTAGAATAAGAAGAGATTTGTTAGAATCCTATTAGAATTAGGACTCATATGTTTTGAATATAAATATGAGTCTCTAACTTATGTTAACTTTGAGAGACAAAAATAATACATAATATAGTTTTGAGTCTTCTTATTTTATCAATATTTTAGTTGGCTTACAGTATTTTAATGCATTAGGCTCATTGAACTTTCATTGCACTACACAAACCAAGCCATGATGAATCTGCTTTTACTCATAGCTTCTCTTAGGGTTAGGGTGTGCTCCCGAGTTTTATTTTGAAAGGAAAGGAAAGGAAAAGGAAGGAAATGAGGATGATTTCCTCCCTAGGGTGTGCTCCCGAGTTTTCTTTTTTTTTTTAGGAAGGAAAGAGAAGGAAATGGGAGGAAATGGAGGCCTCATTTCTCTCCTATCCAATCCTCCCAAATATGGGAAGAAATGGAAGAAAACGAAATGATTCAAAGGATCTTTTGTGTTCTTCCTATTTTACCCTCACAAATAAATACTTCTCTTTTATGTCATTAAGGTTATAACTATAATTTTATATTTTTTCCTTCTCTTTCCCTCATAACTCGGGAGCACTAGGGGAGATTTTAATTTCCTTTCATTTTCTTTCCTCCCATTTCCATTCCTTTCCTTTCTCTCCCTAAAAAACTCGGGAGCACACCTTTAGTGATCCACTCCCAAATTAACAAATTGATTTGTAAATATATGTGTCTCAATAAATACTCAATTAAACAAAATTATAAATTGCAAAATATACAAATCCCAATGAACGCTCAATCCGGACATGATCCCATTAAGGTATACTTCTTCTTACTTAGACTACATACATTGGGGGATGAAATGGGAAATGAAATCCGATTTCATCCGGTTGGACAACTGCAATGGTGGATTGGATGAAATGAGGGGTTGAAACATTTCATTCGGGTTGAAACAATGCCTTTTCCCTTTTTTTTTTTTAAGCTGCCATGTGTCAACGCCTTATTGGTCCGTACTTTATATTTTTTCACCCAATTATTTAAGCTCAATTATCTCATAATAAATTATTTAAAAAGAAAAAGAAAAATTCACCAAAATTCATCATTTTTTTCCCCTACAAATTGATATAAGTTTCATTTGATTTGGACACAAAAAAAACACTCATTTTTCAATTTGAGCTGAATTATCACCTAGTAAATTAATTTTTTTTTTTAATTTCTTTTCACCAAAATTCATCATTTTTTTCCCTACAAATTAATATAACTTTCATTTGATTTGGATACAAAAAAAAAACACTCAAAGTGGTGGGGTATAGAATGATGAGTTGGAGGGAGTTGAAATTTAATTTAAGTTAGCCATTGGAGTGGATGTAAATGAAATGGGTAGATGAAATATTAGGTGGATGAGAAAAAGTGTAAAAAGTGTTAGATAAAATAGGGAGGGAAATTAAACCACTGTGGATGAATTTTTTCTCAAATAATCCTTTTTTACTTTTTTATTTATCAAAATGACTCACTATTCAAACTATTGCCCAGAATGTCCATTTTTTTAAAAATCGCTACACGGTGTAGCGAGTTTGATTAGGGTTTGTCAAAACTCGCTACACCGTGTAAGCGAAGTTTAGGTAATTATGTTTGGCCGTTTGAAAATTAATTAGGGCATTTAATTAACCTAAACTCGCTACACGGTGTAGCCAGTTTTGACAAACCCTAATCAAACTCGCTACACGGTGTAGCGAGTTTAACTTGGGTCCGATTTTTCTTATTTTATTTAATTCTTCTCTTCTCTTCCTTCTTTCTTTCTATATATATTATATATATATATATATATATATATATATATATATATATATATATATATATATATATATATATATATATATATATATATATATATATATATATATATATATATATATATATATTATTTATACAAGAAATAACAACATTAGGGTCGGCCAAAATTCGTCCCAAAAACCCATTTTCCCGTCCTTAATACCTTTAGGGACGGTATATAGGACGGGGATAGAGGGTCCTAATTAACACGCGTCCTAAATACTTTAGGGACCCCCGTCACCGTCCCTGTAAGTTTTTAAGGACGAGAAATGGCCGTCCCTAATAATATTTATTATTAAAAAAAAAATTATTATTTATTTTTTGCGGAAAAAATTTGGCGGCAAAAAAAATTTTGGCCGGTCAATTTTGGAGGCAAACATATTTGGGACGAGTTTTTTGAGACGACAAAGCGACCCTAATAATATTTGCCGCCAGAAAAAAATATTGACGGGTAATAATTAGGGACCTGATCCCCGTCCCAAATGTCATTTTGAATTAATTAAAATGTCGTCCAAAAAGTCAAAATCTAAAATATTTATCATTCAATAAATAACTGACAATATTTCCTAATTTACAAGATCCAAATACATAAATAAACGCACACAAACTCATGCATACGACACCACCAAAATCAAGTATATAAACCAAAGATAATCAACTACATCATCCAAATAAAGTCATCAATTAACCAAAACAAAATTAGTTTCTTTAGAATTAGTTCGAATCTCTATTTGAAATAATTTGACTAAATAAGTTTCTAACTAGTTCTAATCATCTAAATTGCAAATGATGCAGTCAAACAAAATATTTCCCAAAAAATTGTTTCTTCATCATATCGTTCCTTGATCGAGCTCTTCATGTAAACCAATATGTAACTATTAAGCAATGAAACCTGTAAAAAATAAAAACATTACGTTAATAAAGAAATAACTAACCACAATGACATATTTGAATATATTTTTGAGCAAGTGACATATGAGATAAAGAGACAATGATAAACAATATCATTCCTCTGTTTGCTCTGTTACAATATCTCCACTAGTTCAAATAAATGCTTTCTCTATAACTGATTTTAGAGGGAGACATAAAAGAAAAAGAAACAGATATTTATTGCCACAGAAATAACAGATACATATACTCCCTCAAACATATGATTACCATATCACAAGATACTCTTCATAAGGAAGGATATTCTCCTTGCTTCTTGCAGCTAGAGTATAAACTTCAGCAATGGGTAATAATTACACTATAAGCAGTACAGATATAAAGCAAAAGAGATTGTGCTACTGGGGTAGGAAAATTGTAAAAACAGAAAGTAATTACTCTTTCAAATTTCGAGACCATTTTACAATTACTTGTCCCCTCAATGACTGAGAAGAGCTGTCATACAGAAACGACTAAAGGTCGACTGAGATAACATATCAAAGAAGCTTTACGGGGAAAATGGGTTTAGTGAAGTAACCCCCCCCCCCAAAAAAAAAACAACAGCAGCCAACCCTAATGCATCTGAATCTGCAATTCTCCAATAGTGGGAGCCAAAAAGGTTGCAAAGAAGAACAGCACATACACAAATCTACTTAGAAAACAGAGCACAAAGAATACAAGTCCACAAAATCTAGTAAGAAAACAGAAACCAAGAATAGAAGTATGAATAGTGGGTTTTACCTTCTCTTAGATTATTCCAGATCCCAATTAGGCATGTATGCACTTCTATAAGCAGATCTCCAATTATGGAAGGAAAAAAGAAAATGCAGTCAGACCATTATGTTTTCTTTGGAGCTAACAGAAAATGATACTATAATTTATCATGCATACATGTATGCATGTGTGTAGACATGAGTAAAGTGTACACCCCTGGATACAAATCACTACAATGACATTAAGCTACAGATGAATCAGGTTTTATATCGAGAAAAAAATTATAGCCGACACTTAAAGAAAGTAGGCTCAAAACTACCACAAATATGTGTTTATGTGTGGACATGAGTACACTCCTATTGGAAATAAACCATTGAAATGACAGTAAGGCTCCGTTTGTTTAGCGTAAAACATTTTCCGGAAAATGATTTCCGACAAAATGTTTTCCTGAAAATGAAAATGTTTTCCAGAAAATAAGGAAAGTATGTTGTAAAACCCATTTTTCGGTGCGAAACAAACACCGGAAAATGGGGAAAATGTTTTCCGGAAAACATTTTCCCCCAAACAAACGGAGCCTAAGTAACAGATGAATCTACACCAAGCACAAACTGAATTCGACACACTAAAGACAGAAAATACAAAACTACCACAAAATGATCATAGCATTCTGAAGAGTATTAAAAAAGGAAACAAAAGCAATAATGCATGCATCAGACTGCCAACAAAGTATTGCTCAGGAAATAGAGAGAGACTCTCAAAACTAGGATTTTTAGTCGCGATTTGTTCTAGAAACTTGAGACCCATTTTAGCATATATATATATACCAAGCATGCAGAGAAGTAAGTGTAAACAACTTTATAATGAAGAAATGTAGTATGAGAAACCTTTGAGAGAACTTACCTTAGATACTTCATTTTGCTGAGCATCCTGATCTGCATAAACAAAAACAATGATAAGTAGAAAAGGTAAAGAAAGAGCAAAGGCAAAAAGATGCCTCCAATGATCAATGACCAATTTGAGAACCACTTTTGTCATACTTTAATTAGAACATTTTTTGTATGGTATAAAATTCTAAAATCCTTTATATACCGTTTTCTAGAGGTTCAAAACGAATATGTCCTGGTTTAACAACAATGGGGACAGTGACAGTATACAAGCCCCCATCTTGATTTGGTTGTTCGTGTTTTTCAGATAACTGCTTCCAGTGTAGCTGTAAACATGAGAGCAACTATCAGCAAGTGTAAAATTTTAGCACTGGTGGAAATAACTTCTTATGACATTGGGTTACAAGTCCCTTTGAATGGCCAGCTACCTCATTTTCGTCAGCTTTGGCTGATTCCATCTTCGAGTTCCTTTTTTTCTGCAAATTTTTTAGGTTGCAAGTTGATGTAAAGCTTTAAAGTTGCTGAAGAAAAAAAAAAAATTGGACATATTGTTACTCACAAGTCAATCTGAATAGCAAAATACCTTTTTCTTGTCCGTTTTGGCTGATTCCGTCTTCCTATGGTGCTGCAATATAGAGATTGTTGGTAATGAATAAAAGTACGTTGGGGTGTTAGTAACATCTAAATAGCGTCATAGATGATGAAAAGAAAATTATGTGGACATTTCGTTACTCACATTCTTCTTTTCATGACCACCTACCTCTTTGTCATCATCTTGAGTAAATTCTGTTATCCATTGTGGCTGCAATTTCGAGATTGAAGTTGTGAATATAGCTAAAACTTTGTCAATGATTAGCTACTATCTAGTCAGATAATCACAAATCCTTGTTACGAGATTACATTTTTCTTTGCGATTTTAGCAGCCTCCCGCAACCATTGCCTCTTACCCTTCTTTTGTCTAGCACTTCGACTAGGAAGCTGAAAAAAAAGATTGGGGTGTATCCTAATGAAATCTTCGTCGAAAATTAGAAAAAGAATCAGAAAAATAATTGCCAAAGGATCTTGGATGAAACAGAAAACAAAGAGAAAGAAACTCACTAGTAACACACAATCACTAGAGGTACCACTACCAACTAGGAATAGAAGTTTCCCACTTCAGTTAATCAAATTTTCTCATTGTCCCCAGCTTTAGGTAGAAAGTTTGCATCACAAGACCAGGGGGGGAAGTCTTGCTGGAACCGTACCTATAAAGGCTAAGTTCAACATAAAGCCTTGCTACTTGTGAAACTGACATAAAAAAGGAAACCATACATCACACAAAATTTATTGCAAACTGCAGTTTTGCCACCTAATGTAACTCGTATACTTCGTCCGTTCCACTTGAAAAGGTGTGGTTTGACCAAAATCGCAAATAAAGAAAAAAGGTTGACAATCGATTAATTCTCTAATTTCCCCTCAAAATATTTGAATTAAAGCAAAGAGGCAACATTTGAACTCAAAATAGGCAGGAAACAAAGGTTAGTATGGTCAATTCACTGAAAAAGGGATGGCCCAAAGACAAAAGTTATTCTCATAACAGGACGGCCTAAAAAGGAATACACACATCTTCAAATGGCACAAAGGATTTACCTGGTATGTTTGCGTTTGCAGAAGTAGAGAAAACATTTAGCGACTTAGATTTGAATTCCATTATTTACATGTAAATCGTAGAAAAGCTCACTTGATAAAGCAAAAAAAAAAAATCTCATGAATCTCAAAATGAAGGTGAGCATCGGAAGCATTACCAACCTTTTTACTCCCATCAGGCACAGGGATATCATTCTCAACCTCTTGGCCATTCTCTTGCAGCTGCTCACTCCTACAACCATAAAAATGTATGAAACTCTGTAGACAGCCAAAGAGAACGAGAGATAAAGGAACTGGAACAACAATGCTTGTCATACACAAATATTATGTGTTTTTGCTTGTGCACATGGGTATGTTTTTGCAAGACAGACGGACACAAGAACACACAAACATGCAGACACGGACAATTATCTGAATCTGAAACCCTACCAGCATCAATTGCATGTCAAGATAACTGAACTTTCTAATGCTTTGCTAACATTCAAGTATTAGACTATATATCCGACCCTGAGCATATATTTTGTCCAAGTAACATATAGAATGCTACTAAAGGAACACCAAAACAATATTTATGTTTGAGCAGAAAAGAAACCAAAGGGGATAACCTCCACATCTAATACAGCTTCTGCACTAGAAGAATATGCTAAATTATACATGTTAGGTTACTAATGGTAAGAGTTACACTAGCTGCAGTATATCTTAAACAAATGAAGAATATGGATGAACTAAGTGATAAACAGCACCAGAATGAAGAAGCCAAAAAACCTGAGTATTTGTCAAGGATGAAAAGTAAAGGTATCATTCTTCCCCAAGTATAAATATAAGGGATATATAATGTTGAAAGATATACTTGGGGCTCTGAAGTTCTGTGCATGTTTTTCTTTTCTTCAAAACTGCATTATCATCGGACGAATCTTCTAAGGGCGATGTAGCTTCCAACTGGCCCTCCTCATCCTCTCCAGATTCACTTTGGTATCCTCCAGTTTCCTTGTCAAATTCTTCATTTGCTAAAAGTCACCACATTTTGTACTGGTTGCTTCTTCACGACTGCACCTTCCTTCAGCAATTCCGTCACATCCCCTGCCTCAATAGACAATTTCTCTCTTTTCTTTTTGACACTAATACAACATTTAACAAAAAACACGTTTCATTTCAGTAACTCAAAGAAAGTGGAATTCCACAAAAATGTGCATTATTAGAACTAAATATTCCACATCCGATTTATAGAGTTATTATTGATCTTAATACTAATTTGTGCAATTTCAGATTCAAATTGTTTCCATGTAACAGTTGATTCCCATACACCAAAATTATTCCAAAAATACCAAAATAGCCTGAAACATGGATTCAGCAAAGTCATAACATATTGGCGGCAATATTACTGGAAACCTAATCTCAAGAATACAAACTGAGAGGAAAGATGATCGTACCTGAGTTGGATAGATAATCAACAAAATCGTTGGAGGAATCGTTCTCGCCCGGAAATAAGAAAACCGAATTTAGGTACCAATAATAGAAAATATACCGATTATGTTTCAAAATTGAAGAAGTGAACTCATAATCTGAAGAATACAAACTGAGAGATTGATCGATGCGAACCAGAGAGATTGATCGCCGAACGCGGTTGATTTTAGGGTTTACGCCGGTTGATTTGCTAGAGGGAGAGAAAGAGGTCGCAGCGTATGGAATGGAAGAGAGAATAGGGAGAACAGGAAGAGAGATTGATCGCGGAACTGGTTGATTTTAGGGTTTACGCCGTTGATTTGCTAGAGGGAGAGAGAGGTCGCAGCGTACGGAAGAGAGAATAGGGAGAACGGGAAGAAGGGCGAACAATTTTCATTTCTTTTTTTCTTTCTTTTTCCCTTTTTTTTAAGCTTTTTAATTTAATTAGCAGCGTCCTTTTTAGGCCCATTGCTGACCCAAATTAAAAATTAAAGTTGAATGTCTTATTTAATAGATAATAGGGACTAGTAATTTTTTCCGACTCAAAAAGTGATGTTCCAAAAAATGACTTTTTTAGTAGTGTTATATATATATATATAATAATAAATTAGAAAGAGGAAGTCCCTTTAAAAGTACTTTCACTAAGAGAGGTCCCAAAGGAACTTGAAAAACAATGAAGATGAATCATCTATTTATAGTAGAAGAAAGATTTGAAAAATGTAGAATACATCTACGTGGAAAAGACAAAAAATATTTAAATTTAGAGATGGTGGGAAAAACAAAATTTCATTTGCCTCCAAAAATTTCATTTGCACTCCTCATGAATTTTTTGGAGGCAAATGAATTTTTTTCTTAAATCAATTACTTCTCTTGGACCTTTTACTTGTTCCATTTTTATGTGAAAGCCTCATGAAATTTTTGATTAGTAATATACGTGATTTAATTATCTTAATAATGAAAACTTAAAAAATATTGTATTTAATTTTTCAATTTTTTTTTTGAAAAAATTCAATTAACCTTACCACTAAATTTAAATTAAAATAGAATTAACTTTCTTTCTACTTCTTTCTGAGACGGAAGGAATAATTCACTAGCTCTTGCATATTTATTATAATGATTACTTGTAGCATAATAGATATTTGAAAAAAGTTCTAATTTGGATTATAATAGAGTATGAGAAATATGTAGAAATAATTTCATGCGCCCCCTCACCCTAAATCATTATTCATAAAAGTGTAAAAATTGAAAAATTAAAAACAATATTTTTTAAGTTTTCATTATTAAGATAATAAAATCACGTATATTACTAGTCAAAAATTTCATGAGACTTTCACATAAAAATGAAACAAGTAAAAGACCTAAGAGAAGTAATTGATTTAAGGAAAAATTTCATTTGCCTCCAAAAAATTCATGAGGGGTGCAAATGAAATTTTTGGAGGCAAATTAAATTTTGTTTCTCCCACCATCTCTAAATTCAAATGTTTTTTGTGTTTTCCACATAGATGTATCATACATTTTTCAAATCTTTCTTCTACTATAAATAGATGATTCATCTTCATTGTTTTTCAAGTTCCTTTGGGACCTCTCTTAGTGAGAGGACTTTTAAAGGGACTTCCTCTTTCTAATTTATTATTTTATATATATATAAATAATATATATATATATATATATATATATATATATAAATATATATATATAGAAAGAAAGAAGGAAGAGAAGAGAAGAATTAAATAAAATAAGAAAAAAAAGGGCCAAACTTACGAAACTCGCTACACGGTGTAGCGAGTTTAGGTTAATTAAATGCCCTAATTAATTTTCAAACGGTCAAACTTAATTACCCTAAACTCGCTACACGGTGTAGCGAGTTTTGACAAGACCCAAGTCAAACTCGCTACACGGTGTAGCGATTTTCAAAAAATGAACATTTTGGGCAATAGTTTGAACAGTGAATCATTTTGGTAAATAAAAAAATAAAAAAGGATTATTTGAGAAAAAATTCCACTGTGGATAGTCTTACTCAAAATATGATTTTTGAAATGACACTTTTATTATGGAAAAAAAAAGTGTAGGTATTATTTGTTAGACAATTATCTAACGTCTACTAAATAGAAAAATACTAAATAGAAAAATATGAATTGTTATATACTCCCTCCGTCTCACGTGAATACAAACTTATTTCCTTTTTGGTCCGTCCTACGAATACAAACTGTCCAAAATGGAAATAAATTTATTATTTTATATTCACCCTACCCCACCCACTCATTCTCTCTCTTCATTTTCTACCACACAATTTATTCAACCAACTCCACTCATTCTCTCTTTTCATTTTCTATCACACATTTTCATTATCTTAATAATATTTCTTAATTATTGTGCCCAAGAAATTGATTTGTAATCACAGAGGACGGAGTTAGTAGATTTAAGTAGCTAAAGGGAAACCCCCAATATAATCAGTTATCATTGTTCCAGTCCGGCTCATGCTCACAACTGGGACTCTATCTCTCTCTCTTACCCAATCTCTAATTCTAAGATTATACTCCGTACTTATGAAAAAAGAGTAGAAAAAAAAAAAAGTGTGAGAGAGAATAGTAAGTAAAAAATTATTGTGAATATAAATGTGAGTTTCATTAAATAAAATATGTTTATTTTAAATTATTTTATTTCAAGAGATACTCAAAATGATAAAAGGATCTAATTTGAGTGAGACTAATGGAGACTTATCAAGGTATACTCCCCTGTCTCATAACAATGTACTGTACACATTTTTTAGCTTTTAGTGTTCTATTGATAAGTTCTATTATTCAAAATGTCAAGTTTTTATTAAGCATATACCGTGGGCAGGATCAGGGATGGACCCACCGTGTTACGTGTTACGAGTGGTCCGACGGCACACACATAATTATAAAAATAATTTTTTATTAATTTTTTTTAACCTTTAGCTTATATCTATGTATTTAACTTTAAATCTATTTAATACATATGTTTAGGTAGCTTAGTTGGTAAAGGCATACATTAACTTATAGAATGTTCTTGAGTTCAAATCCTTTTAGCCACCAGATGTTTCTTATTTTTTTCAGCCTATAAAAAATACTCCCTCCGTCCCATTTCAATTGGTCCACTTTTCTTTTTGGGACGTACCACTTCAATTGATCCATTTCATAAATGGAAAATTTTTCATATATTTATACCCTTATCATCTCCACATATTTACAAAAAAACCAATCATTAACTTACTATTCCTTCCACTCATTCTCTCTCCTATTAAATATTTTTAACTTTTACATTATCTCTCCTATTTCCTACCACACATTTAACTTTTATATTCTCTCTCCTCTAATTTCTACCCACTTTATTCATTTTTCTTAAAAACCGTGAAATTTACCCCGGAACCAATTGAAGTGGGACGTAGGGAGTACTTTTTTACCAAAAAAATCTCATGCTGACACAGCGGTTTGGTTCAAACCGCGGTTTAGAGTCGAACTGAGCTAAACCTTGTGGTTTGGTTCGATTTTTAGACATAAGTTATTTAGTTCGGTTTGAGAGATTAACAAATCATGTAGTTCAGCTCAACTTGGGGTTTGGCACTCCTAAACCAAACCGAGCCAAATGGAACCAAACCATTTAAGATCGAATCGCGGTTTGAAACCGTAAAACCAAACCATTAAATCGAACCGTGAAACCGAGCCTTGAACCGAACCATGGAACTGCAATGCTAACCGTCCCTTCAAAATTTTAGTCAATCTCAGCCTTTAATTTTTAAAAACCCTAAATAACACATTAACAAAAGTTACAAAACCTCAGTGCCTCTCTTTGAATTTTCAAGGTTGTGGAGTGCTTGATTTGTGCACAAGATTGGTTACGTTCTGCTCCTCTTCCAATTGATGTTGAAATGAGATTAGATGACATGAGTGACCTTTAATCAGGTGTGCCAACAACTCTTTTCATTTATATTGTCCATTTCCAGTTTATTATATTGATATCTTTTTAATTACAACCTTTTATTTTGCAGTTGTCACTGAGAATTCAGATCATGTGGGTCCTTTGATGTTAAGGGAGTAATGCAAGTTCAGACTGAATGGCAAAGTATGTAATTTTCTAACTCTTCTTCCCACCCCTCTGTTCCATTTCATGTGTTTTTGTTCTTGGATTGATTGCCTGATGGACTATTTTTATGTAAGAAAGGATAAAGGTTTGAGTTTGAAGTGATTTAGGAGACTCTGGTTTTGTGCATGACTGATTGTAATGTTGACATATCAATAGAGAGTTCAAGTTCAAAATCAATTTGAGCTTAAACCCACGACACCACCACCTACAACCCTACGGGACTTTGTCAATCCAGTCCCCCCGGGTGCTAGATCACCGATTGTTGTGTCGAATGCCGATGCGGCCAACTTGAGATTAAGCCGCAACTAATACATATGGTTATGAACAACCAATTCAGCGTAACAGCATTTGAAGATCCTCACCTCCATGTGCAAACCTTTTTGGAGTATTGTGACACTACCCGAATTGTCGGTGTCACACCGGAGGCTATAAGGATGCGCCTATTTCCTTTCTATTTGAAGGATAAGTGCCCAAAAAATTCCTTGAAAACATGGGACCAAGTGCAAGAAGCTTTACTTGGGCGTTTCTTCCCTCCAATCAAGAACGCTCAAATCCGGACTAAAATCAGCAACTTTAGTAAAAAAGGAGATGAATCACTATACAACACTTGGGAGAGATACAAAGAACTCCTAAGGATGTGCCCTCGCCATGGACTCGAGAAATGGTTGATAGTGCACACATTCTATAATGGTCTCACATTCAAATCTAGTGAGACCATTGATGCCGCGGCTGGAGGAGCACTAATGAACATGGCGGTAGATGAAGCATATGATTTGATTGATAACATATCCTTGAACCATTATCAATGGTCAAATTAGAGGAAACAACTGGAGGGGACTCCAGGTAAGTACAATGTTGATGTCGTTACTATCTTGTCCTTTAAAGTTGATATGTTTTTCCTTTTGACAGGAGCCAGGCACATGTGCTCTTAAAATTCAATTTTGGGAGGTTTCAAAGCCTCAAATCTTTGAAGTTCCTCCAACTTTCTACTACTAGCATGCCCTAATTTTTGATGTCACATATTGACATCATTCATTTTAGTGCATAGACAAGACATATTGTCACTAAACTGGTAACAATTGTCAGCAGATCTGGGGCCTGTAAACACACATTTGTTAGAATTATCAAACACCTCACACACATTCTTAACAAACTTCACATGAAGGTCATCATCATAAAACTGATTGATGCTAATTAGGTTTGCCTTAATACCTTCTACATGGTAGACATTGTGCAGTTTTGGGAGACCCGTAACATCTAGGGTCCCTTTCGCAATGATTTTTCCTTGTTCACCACCACCAAAGTTTACCTTTCCCCCATTGATTGATTTATAATCAGTTAAGGCATCCTGATTCCTAGTCACGTGCCTAGAGCACCCACTATCAAAATACCAAGAATCAGTGACGCTACTCTTAAGGGAAGAGTAGATTACATTACAGGTTGCACTTGGTTTTACTCCCATTTGGATTCAGTCTTCCTTTTATGGTGCACATGTTGATGTGCACTTGGATGTGTGCCAGGATGTTAACACATCTTGTCATACATCTGAGATTGGTTCACACAGCCAGCCTTTTTATCAGCCTTTAACTTATAACAGAAGGGACGAATATGTCTAGAAGCAAAGCAGTAGTGGCAAATGTAGTGCCTTCTCATTGGTTTTTCAGCACTCAAAATAGTTTTTACTTCAGATTTTTGAAACATCACTTCCCTCTTTTACAAATTTGGTATTTCCAAATCCAAGACCAGTTTTTCCAGTGTTACCAAGAGCTAAATCTTCATTAAGTTTCATTTTCCCAATATTTAACTTGGTTAGAGTACTTTCAGCTTTTTCAAAATCAGTTTTTACTTTTTCAAGTTCAACTTCTTTCTTGGTTACCAGAACTTCAAGTTTAGCAATGGAATCCTTTTGATTATCATTTTCTTTTGAAAGTCTAACTTTCTCAGTTTCACAAGCAGATAGCTTCTCAGCAATCGAAAATTTCACGAGTTAAAATTCTTGTTCGAGCTCGAGCTCGAGCTTCAACTCGAGCTCATTCGAGTCGAGTTTTTTCTAGTCGAGCTCGAGTCGAGCTCGAGCTGCTCGATTCGCATAACAGCCCTAACCTTAGCCATTACCTCAATTTTGTCCACTATTTTGACCCAATCATTATGCAGCTCTCTGTAGGTCTCAAAGAGTTTTTTCATAGGGGATATCTCGACCTTTATCATTTGAATCTCCTTTTATCGAGAAACAGTTGAGATTCAGATCATGTGTGTCTTCAGATGTGTCCATAGTTGTGTACACATCCGAGTCCACATCCAGATATTCCTCAGAATCTCCTTCTTCTATTCCTGCAAAATGGGCATTAAAACAAGAATAGTAGTCAAACATATATATGTTAACTATTGGCCCTTCATCCTCACTATCACTTAGGGAGGCAGCCAAGCTCATCCCTTTCTTTTTTAGTGTGTTAGAACACTCATTGTCATAGTGATCAAAGCTACGACAAGCCTTACATTTCACATAATCAGAGGACTTCTTATTCTCTAGGCTAGGTCTTTTGAGTCATCCTTCAGCGTTACCCTTGAGTTTTTCAACACTTTGAGCAGGTCTATTGAGAAACTTGCTTATACTCTTATTTCTTATAATGGAACTGAATTTCTTAGATATGAGAGCCACATCATCATCCTCTAGAATTGATTTGTCAATCTCAGAGGAGAGCTCAGCTATTTCTTTTGGAATAGTTGCAGAGCTTTAGAGAGAAAGGCTTAAGGCCTTATTCTTTTTCTAAGCTTTAAGATTAAGCTCAAAAACTGTTAACACACCAACAATCTTATCTAACCCCACAGTGTTGGTGTCACTAGTTTCCTTAATGACAGCCACCTTGATATTGAATCTTTCAGGTAGGGTTTTTAAAATTTTGCTAACTAATCTAGCATTTGAAATTGATTCACTAAGACTGGTGCATTCATTTGAGATTTCATGAATTTTAGCAGCAAAAGAGACAATGTCTTCTGTCTCTTCCATTATTAGAATTTCAAATTTGTCCATTAATATCTTAAGTCTAGTGGATTTAACACTTGAAATACCCTCACATTGCATCTGTAAGATATCCCAAGTTGTTTTAGCAAGACTTTCATTAGTGAAAAGCTTGTACATGTTTCCAGAGAAATGGCTGTAAATAGCACCTATGGCTTTTGAATTGTAGTTTGTAGTGGTGATTTCATCAAAAGTCCAGTTGACCTCAGGTTTTCTTTCAAATACGGTTTCACCAATTCCTGATGTAGGTTTGTTCTTCACAATAGGAGGTTACCAAGCAACAAGTATACACATCTACGCTATTTCATCAATTGATTTGATTTAGTTATGCATTTTAGACATCCAAAAAGAATAATTGGTACCATACAAGACTGGAGGTTTGTTTTGATTATTTTGACATTCCATTTTGACTACACTTTCTTGATCAACACTCAATAATGTCGAAAGTTGTCTCTTAAACCAATTGAAAGTTTAGTGTAGCTAGAAAATCAATATTCAACAAAACAGAACACGGATATGTGCACAGATGTGAGTCACAACTGTCCAAACAACTGAAATATTCAGCGGAATATAAACAATAATACAAAGAGTTTAAATGTTTACTGGTTCAACTCCAGCAAACAAGGCTTTAAATATAAAAAGATTTTCACTATTAAATATCTGTGTTACACACTTAAACAATAATAAGTGAAACAAAAAGATAAAAACACTAGAGCAAGTTCTAACCAACTTCTAAACAATTAACAATCTTACTTATTCAAGGGAAGTTTATTATGAACAGAAAAAGAACAAAAAACTTGTATGAAATCTAGATGTGATTATAGATGTAAGACACAACTATACTTACAATCTAAAAACTATCTTGAATTTGAGAGATATGAGGAAATTTATGTTGTAAAGAATTCTTGATGCGTAAGCATTCTCGGCTGAATGACTTGTATTTATTGGCAGCCATTCGAAGTATTCAATCAATCTCTTTATTCTTTGTACCAATCCTAATTTTATAAGTAAACAAAAGATTGAAACTAACAAAGGAAAATAGATTTATTAGCAATGTTAGTCCTAACATAAATCAATCACAATATATTTAAATAAATAAAAGATATGTAAATATATAAACAATATCATTTTCATATATGCATTTAAATCTTTGATAATAAAGTCAAAAATTCACTTATCAAATTTATCAATATTGTTTCGAATTATAAAAGTTAATATTTCCTAAAATCTCACTATTTCGCACAAACCTTTTCTCATTCACAATGTTATGTTCTTTATAATTTTGGTTTGCCCCGTACGTAATGTTATGGGATGGAAGAAGTATGTTTATTAAGGTCTTGGTTATGAGCAGGGGCGGATTTATATGTAAATTGACCTGGGCTCCAACCCATCTCAGAATTTTGAAAAAAAACATTTTTTTTTACTTAAGTCACCAACTATATGTAACTATTATTTTTTTATATATATATATGAAGTTATTTTTCAATGTTATTATTGTTTACAATATTTTTTAAATATCAAGCACACGCGATTTCAAAATCCTGGATTCACCCCTGGTTATGAGACCTTGTCATGATATGGTTTGTCGTATTGGTCATGGGACTATTAGAATAAAAGATGAGAGACGAAGTCAATTCATACATGGAGAGAGAGAATTGATATGAATGACTCAATTTTATTATGTTACTAGTGGTACATATTTATAGAGTTTACAAAGAGAGGAGGTAATCTCCTAGAAGGTTTCTAGATCTATACAAATATTTTCTTTTCAAATCTAATACAAAGATTAAGTTTCCTAAACTATATAAAATAAATAACAATTTATAATATATAATATAGAATATAGAATATAGAATTCTAATATTATATTCCTAATATGCCCCCGCAAGATGGATGATCTATGGATAAGTCCAATCTTGAAGAATGATGAGATGAACCGGGTTTGATGTAGCGGGTGGAGACGGATGTGTTCCCGGACATGTACATTTTCTGATTTGATGTGGTTGTTCGTTGCCAATGTGGTTATTTGTCAGTGATGGCGTGCATTCTAGGGTGAGGCGGTTGTAGGGTTGCGCCGCAAGTAAGGTGGTATTAGAGGTAGGGCGGCAGTGAGGTGGTAGTTATGAAGGATAGGGTTTTGGCTATGGGTTTTGCCAAGGGGATTTTGAAGGAGGTGAAAGGGCTTCGACAGTAAGTTTGTCGAGGGTGTTTGGAGGGTTTTGGTGACTTCAGCAGAAGTTTGGAGAAGAAAAATAAAGAAAGGAAATTAGGTTTTCGGCCTAAAGGGGGGGATTTGAGCCGAGGGATTTGAAAATAGAGAAAAGGAAAAAAAATTAGGGTTTCGGCCTAACGGGGGGTTTGAGCCGAGAGGAACAAATTGAGAAAAGAAAAAAAATAGGGTTTTGGCCTAAGGGGTTTGAGCCGAGGGGTTTAAAATAGAGAAAAGGAAAAAAAAATTAGGATTTCGGCCCAAGGGGGGGTTTGAGACGAGGTGAACAAGTTGAGAAAAGAAAAAAAATAGGGTTTCGGCCTAAGGAGGGGTTTTAGCCGAGGGGTTTGAAAATAGAGAAAAGAAAAAAAAATTAAGGGTTTCGCCCTAATGGGGGTTTAAGCCGAGGGGAACAAATTGAGAAAAGAAAAAAATTAGGGTTTCGGTCTAAGGGAGGTTTTAGCCGAGGGATTTGAAAATAGAGAAAAAAAAATTAGGATTTCGGCCTAGGGGGAGGTTTGAGCCGAGGGGTTTGAAGTAGGTGCAGAGGGTTTTGGCAGTAGGGTTTTGCCAATGGGGGGTTGATGGAGTGTAGGTTGATGTTGGCGGCTGGGGTAAGTAGAGATGGTGAGGAGGTTTGGCGAAAGCAAGGGTGGTAGGTTTTGCCTAGGGTAGCGGTTCGGCTGTAGGATTTGCCGAGGTGGGTAGTTTAGAGTTTTGGTGTATGGATGGGGCGGTGGTGTATAAGGTGGAGGGGGTTTCGTTGGAGAAAAAAAATTAGGGTTTCGGCTAATAGGGTTTAAGACGAGGGTGTTTGAAGGAGAAGGGTGGGGTTTTGATGGTGGGTAGCGGAAGCAAGGGTGTGGCGGCTTTAGGGTTTTGCCGCTAGGGTTTGACGGAGAAGTCCTATTATAGATCATAATGCTCTGATACCATATTAGAATAAATAATGATAGACGAAGTCAATTCATATATGGAGAGAGAGAGAGAAAATTGATATGAATAACTCAATTTTAATATGTTACTAGAGGTACATATTTATAGGGTTTACAAAAAGAGTAGGTAATCTCCTAGAAGGTTTGTAGATCTATACAAATATTTTTAATAGGACCTCGTCGCACGAGCGTTCCTTTGTTGAAAAGAGATATCTTGAGCAGGCTCTACATGTGAGGACCACATTGATTGTACGCTTTGTTTTTTTACTTTTTTTTTTTTTTTAGTCCGTCCCAATTTAAAATTCTTGTTTTACTTTATTTCTATTTATTTCTAAAATGAATAATGAGATCCAGTTGCTACACTAACAACTACAATCCACTTAATGTTTCATACAAATTTTCTCTTTCCTACTTTACTTTTTATACTCGTAACATTTATTTTTTCTTAATAATTTTACATAGTAAAACTTAGAAGTTTAATTTGAAACGGAGATAATAGTATTTATAATAGTAAATCAATAATAAGTTTTAGAATTTTATAAAGTTGTGTTAAAAATTTTATTGAATTGACTATAATAATCAAAGTTAGAACAAAATTTATGGAATGGAGGGAGTATTATGTAGAAGAGTTTTTTTAGAATGTTTATTTTTTGTCTTCGACTTCAAAGGAGTGCTTGTTCTTACTGGATCAATGGGTGGTGTTTACGTAGTGATAGAACTAACGAAATTTCCTTGAAAAAGCTATATCAATATTCAGCTTATGAAGATCAAATCATTTTCAAATGACTTGAAGAATCCAATAAAAGGAATATAAAAACACTTAAAAGGGTTGACTCAGGTAGTTAAGACAATGAGAAAACATTAGATTAGGAGTCAAGTACTTGTAACCCTACAAACATTGCTTAGACTTGGTATGCACCAAAGCAAATTTCTGGTCCTTGAATGTTTCAATGAATGAGAGCACCCACCACGACAAATACAGGGCAAACCCCATTTTGTACACTATTTTTGGCTTTTAAAATGTTATATATATATATATATATATATATATATATATATATATATATATATATATATATATATATATATATAATTTTTGGTTTCACGCATGTAAATATTGTTTTATTATTTTTTTATGCTTTAATTATAAGGGCTTTATGACTATTTAATGAAGGTTTAAAGGGTTTAAAAAAAAGACTAAGGGTTATGTTTCCTCCTTAATTATAATTGATATCTCAAAGCCATCATCATTTACTCTCATTGAAATTCTCAATCAAAATACTGAAAGTCAAAAAATATTAGGCAAAATAGTAAACAACCTAGATTATATTAAACAACAAAATAATCAAGTTTTAATAGAATTAAGAGAAATACGTAAACATCTACCTACTAAACAAGATTTTCAACAGATTAATTATTTGCTAGAAAATTCAAAGCCTAGACAAATTTTAGAAGCTAAAGACCTTATACAGAAAGTAGAAAAACAGGTAGTCAATTTAGAACAAGTTATAACCACAGTTAAGAGTATAGTTGAAAGTTTGAACTGAAAAATTCTAGCGAATATTTACAGGTTTTAAGTGAAGCTAGAAAACATAAAGTAAAAGAAAATACAGAGGAAGTAACAGGATTTACAACCTACACAGGAACAAGTAAAGCTGATAAGACATATCCTATTCTCTTTAATTTTATTATAAGTCTATTATTACAGATAATCGAAAAATTAAATAAACTCCTATCTATTAGTGAAAAGCCATAGCCTAGTACTAACACAATAGATAACGACCTAGATAAAATAATTAGTGGAATAAATAAATTAAGCTTGGGAGAAGAAGTCAAAATTAAAAGAAAACCTATACCTTATAAACATTGGGTACCGAGAAAATGAGTGATCAACAAAATAGAAGTTTTTTAGGAAGAAGTAGGACAGTACAGGAATCTAGAAATACAACAAGTAATTTACAAGATATTATTACAACAGATAACTTTATAAACAGGATACTAAGAAGAGGATCAGGATCTAACAGTAACCAACAAATAGTACAGTTAGAAGAAGAAACAGATGTAAACAGAAACCTAGATTTATATAACCAGCATCAGTTGGATATTTTAAATCCAAGAACATTATACCAAACAGGAATGTTAAACATTAATACAGTTTTAATACGAAGTAGTAGAGAAGAAAGACTTAGGGTGGTTGATGGAACAGTAACAATAGATTTATTTTCACCAGAAACAATACAAAAAATCAAACAATCTGAAAAATATTTCGCACATGTGGGATTAGTAGTAATTGGAATAAAAGTATTAGGAAGAAAAAATTTAGGAACAAAATTATTAGCCTTATTATTAGATAAATCATGGAAAACAGACTTGAAAAAAGCCATTATCTCAGGAATGAAAATAGACCTGAGTCAAAATACAGCTCTATTTTACTGTACACCAGGAATACTAAAAACATAAAAGATTTACAAAACATTAAAATTGCCTTAAACAAAAGGATATGATAATTATGTAGGTAATAACATAGTAATAAGTGTAGGAACATTAGAAAAAGCTAGCAACAGATCAGGAATGAAATATAAAGTAAACATAGACGGAATTGTTAATACAATTGCCTCAAAATCAATACAGATGATAGAACCACTTAAAATAAATCTCGAGGAATTAGCAGGACTGGAATGGTCTTTGGATGACCTACAAGAACCAGACAGTAAAGTATTAATACCAAAACAAAATCATATATATGAAAATGCAAATGGAATGCAAAGCTTAAGGTTCGTAAACTTTAAAAGAGAAGACCCCACACAAAGTGATAATGAAACAGAAACGGAATATAATTTTATGAATATAGAGTATAACACAGAACCAATCTATGATACAGATAGCGAAGATAAAGAAATAGTCATAGGATTTTACCAATTTGAAACAGAAGAGAATGATTTTAGTATAATAGACTATTTAGAAGAAGAACCCTCTACAGGTTTTAAAATAGAAGAAACTAACAAAACATTTGAAGAAATTATAAATAAAAAATTCACAGAACTAAATATCCAAGAAGAAGTGGATGACATGATAATAGATTGTATTACAGAATTAGGATTAACATACGAAGAAAGTTATAATAAATTACAAGAAATTTACAATTTACCTTTGGTAAATGACATCCAATAGGGAAAAATAATGATAGCCGAATTTTACAAACAAGAAAATGCATTTATGGATCAACACATGGAAAATGCAAGAAAGAGAGCTAAACCAGAATGGACAGAACCAGGAACAGCTACAGAAGATGTAATAGGTAGAAAAAATTGGACTCCCCCGTCTAGACAATATACAGGAGAATCAAAATACACTAGCCAAGGAGCTAGATTACCTATAGGAAATTTATACAGTAGTAATATGTTATTATTAGAAAAACAAAAGCCACAGTTATGGGGTGATGAAATATTACTATGGGAACAAACAGTAGTAAGAATGTGGGAAACAAACAAAAGGGACAGTATGGATATGTTTTCATATTTAGAAACCACCTTAGGCCCAATAGCCTTAGGAATATGGCAAAGTAAAAAAGCCCAAAATCCGAATGAGATAAACAGATTAAAGGCTATAGGAGACAACCCATATAACTTCACCAGTCAAATTAGAACATTAATACTAGGAGTAGACCCAGCAAAAAATACTACTCTTATACACGATACAGCTATTAGAAATCTAGAACAATTAAGTATAGCATTCATGAAATACATAAATGAATTTACCCTAGATTTTACTAGGTTATTATCACAAACAGGACAGGCTATGAATGATGAATTATGTGATAAATACTTTGTTAAATTACCTGGAGACTTAGGTAAAACTATCCATAATTCATGGAAACAAGAGTTTGGTGACAGACAAAACCTAGGGATTGGACCTAGAATTACATATACCTTTAACATATTAGAAGACAAATGTAAAGAAGTAACCCTCCAAGAACAATTAAAGAAAAGTGCTTATGCATTACGTGAAAAACGACAATTTACACACCACGGGCTTATGGACAATATAATAAATTCAAAAAGAAAATAAGAAAAAGTACAACATACAGAAAAGAGTATAAACCTTATGCAGGGAATAAATATGTAAGAAAACCTCAAACTAGAAGATGTAAATATTTTATTTGTGGGGATGAAAAACATTTAGCTAATAAATGCCCAAATAAAAACAAAAACATAGAAAGAAGTAACTTAATAGAACAATTAGGAGAATACAACATAGAACCTCTAGACAATAAGGAATCAGATAATGAGTCAGTATACAGTATCTACAGTAGTGATGATAATAGCCAAATCACAAAAATTACATACACTTATATGAATAAAGAAGAAGAATGTATACATAATTGGATTAGTAGAAGAGGAAATAATTACATAAAATATTTTAATTGTGGTTATTTTCCGAGTATAGAAAAAAGGTCACAGTGCAACATATGCTTCAAAGAAATTTGCTATCTATGTTTAAAAACATTATTCGAGCAAGAAATGACTACAGTAAAAGTATCAGCTAAAACAGTAAATATGAAATTAGTTACAGAAAAATTAGATAAATTAGAGGTAGCAACCGAATTACACGATCTAAAAATAAGAAATATGGAAAAAATGATACTGCAAATAGAAAATACAGTATATAAGGAAAAATAAAAAATAACAGAAAAAGAACAATTAGATTATACAAATATGTCAACAGAACATACATTAATACAAACAAGAAATATAACTAACATGATAAATTTGCAATGCAGATTATGGCTAGATAACAATGAGTATTTAGATCTCACTGCTCTATTAGACATAGGAGCTACAAAAAGTGTAATATCACATGATATGGTTCCACTACTAGAATAAATTATATTAAGAACGGACAAAATGATTTCTAAATGTACAAAGTCGTCCCTATTTTTCTATTCGGGGATCAACATTTTGGTTGCCAATTTTTGGTTGCTAAAATTGACCAAGACTGTTCATCCCCATTTGGGAACCACCTGTTCGTTGCCATAGGAGTAGGTCGTCCCCATTTAAGGATCAACAAATAGTCACCAATTTTAAATTTGGTACAAACAGTTTATCCCTATTTTTTTGTCCCTAAAATGTTCGTCCCCAACTGTTGGTTTCCATTTTTAAATTTAGGGACCATCTCTTCGTTTTCAAATACGGAAAAAAAAATCAATAAATATAATTATTTTTAAAATATTAATATTTACTGATTATATATATTTTAACAATAATGAGAAATATCACAAAATAAAATTAATCGGACAATAAACTAAGCTTTTATAAAAAGAAAATACCTTTATCAATTCAAAATAACATCATCCAAAACAAATGAGCATATTAATTACAAAATAAATTTAAAATTGTTTGTTTTTAAATTTCTACTCCATTACCACTACCAGCATATTAATTACAAAAACAATAACATCTGTTGTTTTTGTCGTTGCTCCTGTTGTTGTTGCTCACGCTGATCCTGTTCCTTCTCCCGCTCCATCATTTGGTGCATCATTTCTTTTAGACTGCTAACTTCTTCCCGTAGTTGTTCCTTTTCTGGGTCGTCAGAAGGATTGGAAGTTTGGCTCAATGATTGACAGAGCGATGAACTGGAGCGGCTTGAAGATGGCAGCTTCAAGAATTTTTTTCCATGAGGCCCAAAGCCAAATATTCTATCACCCCTCTTGACCCTCTTTCCTTTATATTCATAGAAAGAGACAACAACAGCTTGCTATGCTTCGCGATGAAAGGGGATGCGAGTATCTAAGGCATCATCTGGACTAATCGAACCATCAGAAATTGTCTTTTCTCGAGCAATCCTTATATATTGATCCTAAAAATAACAAAACAAGAATTACAGACCATACAGAAAAGGAGTAAGTTATACAAATCAGAATATAGAGAATACTTGACGATCAGCATTGAAAATTGATACAAGACCCATGAAGTAAAATATGCTCTTATTTTCAGTAAAGCAGCAGCTAATCAGGGAAAACAGGTAGAGGATAAAAGATATATTGAAAAGAAAAAGAAAACCTTAGTCAGCCATTAAGAATATTATCGATTGCAGCTTTAACAATTTCATGAATATCTTTGTTTCATAAAATTTTGGCCAAAGTTCAAATAAGTTGATAAAGAAAGTCAAAGTATGACATTTATTTTAGATCGGAGGGAGTATAGAAATATCCCAATACCCTGTTTTTGTTTTATTCGATTTCATCGACTTTATACAGAAGTCCAGGGGGAAAGATAATTTCTCTAAGGAAATGGATGGAATAAAATGGCGAAGTAACAGACCTTGGATTGGCAAGTCAACAAAAACTCGCGTAGAGCTTTTTCATCAATAAATTTATGGGCCCCCAAGATCCTCAGAACTCCTCCAACCCTACAGAAGCACAGCACCACTCAAAAGGGCAAGAAATCCAAATCCAAAATCATGTATCAACAGTTGCTGTGAACTCACCAAAAGGCGTAACATGTGTCACTAGACTTGTTAGGTCTACCTTGGAACCCTCCATCAACTGCTTGCCTCTGCAACCAAAGTAGACTTAATTAAATCAATTTGCATAGCATAAACACAAAATTGCCTAAAATAAAAATCAGGTAAGGTTGCTTCATCAAAATAAAGAATGTGATCATGTGAAGCTATGCTTAAATTTGAAACTTTATGATGCTCATTTGTTCAATGTTTCCAATACATGGCTTCATTCTATAATTTTAATCCTTGATAACTTATGGTTATGATTATATTCCCAATAAATTGAACGTGAAATGTACTGCAAGATCCAATCCGAAGCAAAGGCACATCAATAATGCAAGACGATGTCCCTTTAGATATCAAATCATCTCCAATGAATCCCATCAACCTGAGAGATGCAACAACAATAAGTTGCTCCACCTGTGACTCTAGAAGCAAGAACCATCCATGAGTACAACAATAATTTTGGCACGGATAGAAGCTTAGAGGTTATGTTCCACTTCCTTCAAGAATCACATATTGTATATACTAGTAGAACAACGATACAAAGCAACAAATATTGTGGTGTTGTCGGAGAAAGTGTAGAAATCAAAGGCAAAGAAAGCTTTCATCAACCTCAATCACATATGCACTTCAGAAATTACAATCCCATAAAGTCCAGTGCTTATCTAGCATGAGTTAAGGGTCCTATTGAGTTATTCATTGAATAATGTACAGTCTAGATATCTTCCTTGCCAACAATATAAATGATATATGGAACTATCAACATTCTTTGAGTGAGCTAATATGAGAATTGCTAGATTATTCTCTTGGATTTTAAGTAGGCCTTCTGTAAGGTTGTGTCCTAGCTAATAACCTTAACTAAGTCAGCTCTACAGCGAGGCATTAGATCTAATGCACAAAAAAAAAAACTTGCCCCTGAAGGCGATAATATCATCCGCCAAAAGGAAAACAGTATAAACTACAATCATTTAATATACCATTGGTCTACAACAATGAAACTCATTACGGCACTCTCCAAAAAAAACATGTAAACCATTGTGTAATTCGCTAGATAAACAAATGACATTACAAGTAAATAGCATTCAAGAAAGGCAAACACAGGTGCACTGTTCAGTCCAATACTTAGAGACTATGAGAATATGACAGCATATTTCGAACAAGAATATAGATTTTTTATCCACTCACCATGAGACTCTGAACCAGGAATTAATCCAAAACCACCATCATATGACTGCAAAAGCAGGGTTTCGTGTAAATTCATAGACACATTAATTCACTGCAATGCAAGAACCCAATAAAAAAAAAAAAAAGAACCTCTACTTCCTTCTCTTTTGAGGATATCCAGAAATGGAGTCTATTTCCAAATGACTCAATTGAAATGTACTAATTAAAGTATACTATATAGCATGAAATTTGAAATCTGAGTATGAAATTACCCGGGATCCGGCTCGCGCGCGGGGCCCCGGCATCTCGCGCTCGTCGCTGTTCGGGAAGTCGCCCGGATCCGAGAGGCAGCACAATCGCGCCCCGGCATCTGGCTTATTCCGTTTTAGCGTTGCGCGTTGGAGGTGTCTCGCCGTTTTGCTTTCGCATTTTGTAGAGTCGCCACGCCGTTTTTATTAAGCCCAAAACATTGAAAAAGGGCATCAGTTTAAAGATAATTTTAAACTGTTTTTGTGTGATGAGATTTTGAGTTCGGAGGTCAGATGACTCCCCGGGAAGAGAATATTAGAATATTAGAGCTCACCCGAGTAGCCTCGTAAAACGAGTCTTTCGGATACCCCTAATATCCTTTAAATGTTGTGTGTGTGTGTGTGTGTGCTTTTAAAAATGCATGCTGTATCGGATGTCTACATTGTATGCTATGTATGAAAATGTATTGAAATAGTATAGGAAGGAAGTCTTACCAATGTTGGTTCGTGTCTGTCTTCTCCGCCTGGGGAATAGTGTTTGAGGTCGGAGTAGCGTTCCGGTATGGATCGGGATTGCTTCGGGAGGGACCGGTTGTCTGCGGACGCAGTTTCGGCGTGAGTTGAGGTTGTAGGTGTGTTCGGGCGGAGGTTCGGCGTGCGTGGGGATCGTCGGGATCACTCGGGCGAGGTTCGGCGTGCGTTGTGGTGGCAGGAGTCACTCGGGCCGAGTTTCGGCGTGGTTTGGGATCGCCGGTTTGACTCGGAAAGAGCGGGACACCGTGGAAAGACCAGTGCAAGGCCTCGGAGTACCACGAGGGGCCTCGTAGTACCTCGAGAGTGCCTCGGGGGCGCGGGAGCGTCTCGGGAGCGCTCGGGAGGCTTCGGAGCACCTCGAGGGAGCTCGGAAGGCCTCGGAAGGATCCGAAGGGGCCGGGAATGCCTCGAAAGGTCTTAGAAGGGGAGCCGAAGGCTTAGGGAGGAAGAGAGAAGTGGGAGGTGTGTGAAAATGAGGAGGGGGAGCCCTCTATTTATAGTAAAAATTTCGGAGCAAAGAGGTCCGTACGGACCTTCTTGGTTATCCAGAATTTTGGATTTCCTCGATTTGAGGGAATCTGCAATGATGGAGAATATTCTGGAATGATGATGTCCCCCATGCAATAAGGTCCGTACGGACCATCTTGCATGCAAAGAGGTCCGTACGGACCAACTCTGCAGGGAAGTCATCATTTCTTCCGGGATTTGAGGGAATATTGTTGCCTTTAAGGGGATTTAGTAATCATTGAAACAAAGAGGTCCGTACGGACCTTAATTGCTTTCGATTTCTGAAAATTCCCAAAAGGTCCTTTTGTCCCTTTTATCCCGTAAAGGCTCCTCCCTTGGTTTGGTTGGGGTTTGAGAGGGTTTTGAGAGGGTTTTGAGTGAGAGAGGTCTCTGAGACTGCGTGGATGAGTCTACGGTGTTTCCCGTGTGTTTGAAAGGGAGTGATCCAGATTGGGGTACTTACAGAGTAGTAAACAACTCATTTAGAATTTCAGAAAAGTTTCTTTCTAGGATGGGAGTAGCTACAAAATATAATTGCCGAAAAGGACAACATGAACAACCTAATAGGTCGGATGCAGAACATACCTTGCAACTTAATACGTAGGCCTTGGCTTTCTCTTTATCCATGCCACTCCAGTTCTCCAGCATAAAACTGATGGCAGCTGATGCATAAAGTAGCTACAGTGAAACTTGGCGCACAATAATTTAATATAGACAGTTTTAAAGGAAAATGCATGGTGCCTTTCTTCTTACCTGCACAATATACGAACCGAAGATCTGTCTCTGCCCCAGAATGGATGGGCATAAAACTGTGAAACGTGATGCAAAATAATTGAGTTAATGAAGTTTCATGTTGATAATAAACAATTTAACAAAATGAGCTGATACCATTAATACTGTGCAAGTTAATGTTCACATGAACAGAAAGTAACAATCTCTACATATATCTGAGCAGATAATTGACAGGTACTTAGTTTGAATAACTAAAGGAGATGAGCAAAATGTTAGATCGACTTTGCACAAGGCAAGGATGAGCAGAATGGAACCCATTTTGCAAATTACCACTCCCTCCGTCCTTATACAAATATGTCAACAGAACATACATTAATACAAACAAGAAATATAACTAACGTGATAAATTTGCAATGCAGATTATGGCTAGATAACAATGAGTATTTAGATCTCACTGCTCTATTAGACACAGGAGCTACAAAATGTGTAATATCACATGATATGGTTCCAAGACAGTTTAAAAAGGAATTAACATATAAATTAGTAACCAGAACAATAGAAGATAGGCTAATGACAATCACACATTGCATTGAACCTATAGGAATACAGTTTCTAGACTTTTCAGGAAATTATAGCTTCAAATATGACATACCACAGGTCAATATTAGTCCAGAATATGTAAAATCAAAAGACTTTATATTAGGCCTAAATTTCATTTTAGGTTTACAAGGGGCTATAACAATTACAAAAAATTGCATTACACTTAGTAAACATATTTATAGCATACCTACCCTACGATATAATCAAACATCAGAGTTCGCACAGAAGCGTGGTGGACTAGGTGAAAGAACGCTCTCCGGAAAAAATCATTTTTTTTTTGAAAAATGAGGAAATTTTCCTTGAATGAAAAGTTTTCCGATTTTTGGGAGTCGCCACGCCGTTTTTTGAGGAAAACATTGAAAAACCTATTTTTAAAGAGATTTTGGGTTCGGGGGTCTGGTTACGTGTTTGGGAAGAACTTGAAAGTTCACCCAACACGCCTCTTTCGAGACTTTCAATCAACATTGGACAATCATAAACATTCAAAGTGTGTGTGCGATATGTGTCGACAAGTAAGGCATGCAAATTTGGAATTTCATTAATGCTATAGGGACTGGATACAACTTGTGAGCCATGATATGGGGCCACACCCTCTACACATGATGATTTTCATCACAAGGCAGAAGTCTGAGACAATCTGCTCAGGAAGCTCTGATGTCGTCCGACACAGGACTTCCCATAAAGAGGATGTCGGACGACAGAAGGCCTCATGGTCAGATTGTCTTTTACAATGACAAGGCCACTCTGGAACTGGAACAATATTATTTCACCCAATGAAGACACTATTTAGTGGTCTAAGTTCAATTTGGGGTTGATAGGAGTGAGCAAAGTCATGATTGACTTTTAATGATACAGATGTCATATGACATAGGACATCCGAAGTCGTCTATGTCATATGGCAAACCGCCTCCATCAATAGATCGCACCCAAACAGACCTTAGGCACTCCAAATAGTGGCTTATGAGCCAATAATTACTTAGGTAAGCTTTGAGTTATAAAGGGGGATAATCTTAGCAGATCTGAAGTCCAAGAAAAGCTTTACAGCCATCTGGGAACTACATGTCGTATGACACAGGACCTCCAGAGAGTCCTGTATCATCCGACAAGAGCAGTCTGTTTCAGTGCTCTTCAGTCTGTTTGATTTCCCCTTTGTTCCCAAGGCAAACCAAGTAACTTTATTAACTGTAAGCAGTAATATAGTAGTATTATGTGAGTATTATGGGAGGATCACATGGCTTTAATGGCCAAATGTGATGAATCACATGTTTATGGCCATTTTTATGTAGCCATCACCTCCTAACTCAATGTGAATTAAGAAAGATTCAAACTTTAATGGTGAGAATGTCACCAAATGTTCAGATCTGAGGTGGGGAGAAGTGAATATGGAAGATCCACTTCTCCACCACCTTTATCATGCAAAAATCCCAATATTTCACATAATATGAAAGCAAGTAAGCATGCAAGGTGATATGAGTGTATGAATGAGTTTATTAAAGAGAGAAAGGGTTTAGTGGCTACCTATTGTAGTCCACAAGGTAAGAACACCAGTAGTATGGTGTCTACCCCTTCAACACACCAACAAAGGAACCTTTTCTTTGGATCTTGGCTTTGGTGTATGTGTGTGTGTGAGGAGGGAGGTGAGTGTGTGTGTATGAGAGAGAGAGAGAGAGAGACTCTATTTCTATAGAGTTTCCCCTATTTTTACTGATATCCCTCCCAAAACTCTCCCAAGGTCCCCTAAAATGATCAGCCATGCCTTGTATTTATAGGCAGGTTGATGGGAAGCTCCATGTCATCCGACAGAGGGAGTTAAACCGCCTTAGTGTCGTCCTATGTCGGACGACAGCGTACTGCTTTTTGGCACATTGGGCCGAATGGATGGCAGGCCCAATGGGTTGAGTGGGTTGTTGGATAATTGGACTCAATATTGCATTTTAGCAAATAAATGAGCCCAAAAATCAAGAAAAGTGGACCCAAAACATGAGTTCGGGTCGGGGTACTCACAGAGCCCCTTGGCAACGTCACTTCCATGGGAAGTGGGGTCGTCGACACAACGAGAATCCCGAGCCGGACACGAACGGCGGGGAAAGAGGTGACCAAGATGGTCAAGTGGCTGAACCTTCTGTGAAAAGGATTCCTACGTATCCCGTGGGGGAATCAAGCCGAATCGTAGTTCGTCAAAGATGGACGTTTGCGTCCCGGGGAAATTGACCATGGTGGTCATGCGGCTGGACCTTTTACGAAAAGGATTCCTACGTATCCCGTGGGGGAATCAAGCCGAATCGTAGTTCGTCAAAGATGGGGTGCCAATGAAAGGCCACGGGTTTTATACCCGAAAAGTGACTGTTCCAAGGGGAGTCACCCCGAAGATGGGCATTTGTACCCGAGATTGACTGTTCCAAGGGGAGTCACCCCGAAGATGGGTGTTTGCACCCGAGATTGACTGTTCCAAGGGGAGTCACCCCGAAGATGGGTGTTTGCACCCGAGATTGACTGTCATTGGAGTCACCCCGAAGATGGCCGTTTGCACCCGAGATTGGATCGTCCAAAGTCACTCCCGAAGATGGGTGTTTGCACCCGAGATTGACTGCTCCATGGGGAGTCACCCAAGATGGGTGTTTGCACCCGAAATTGATTTGGCTCCATGGGGAGTCACCCCGAAGATGGGTGTTTGCACCCGGATTGATCAGAACGAGGGAGTCACTCGAAGATGGGTGCAGACCGGATTGTTGACCGGATGATTGGATTGACTGTGTCTAAGGGGAGTCACCCTGAAGGTGGGTGTTTGCACTCGAGATTGACTGTTCCAAGGGGAGTCACCCCGAAAATGGGCGTTCGTACCCAAGATTGACTGTTGAATGGGGAGTCACCCCGAAAATGGGCGTTTGTACCCAAGATTGACTGTTGAATGGGGAGTCACCCCGAAAATGGGCGTTTGTACCCGAGATTGACTGTTCCAAGGGGAGTCACCTCGAAAATGGGCATTCGTACCCAAGATTGACTGTTGAATGGGGAGTCACCCCGAAAAATGGGCGTTTGTTCCCAAGATTGACTGTTGAATGGGGAGTCACCCCGAAAACGGGCATTTGTACTCGAGATTGACTGTTGAATGGGGAGTCACCCCGAAGATGGGCGTTTGTACCCGAGATTGACTGTTGAATGGGAAGTCACCCCGAAGATGGGCGTTTGTACCCGAGATTGACTGTTGAATGGGGAGTCACCCCGAAGATGGGCGTTCGTACCCGAGATTGACTGTTGAATGGGGAGTCAACCCGAAGATGGGCGTTTGTACCCGAGATTGACTGTTGAATGGGGAGTCACCCCGAAAATGGGCGTTTGTACCCAAGATTGACTGTTGAATGGGGAGTCACCCCGAAGATGGGTGTTTGCACCCGAGATTGACTGTTGCAAGGGGAGTCACCCCGAAGATTTGACTATTTTTCTTTGAGAAGTCACCCGCAATTTTGACTTTTTCCTTTGGGAAGTCGCCCGCGAATTTGACTGTTTCGATGGAGAGTCACCCCGAAGATTTGACTATTTTTCTTTGGGAAGTCACCCGCGATTTTGACTTTTTCCTTTGGGAAGTCGCCCGCGAATTTGACTGTTTCGATGGGGAGTCACCCCGCGAATTTTGACTTTTTCCTTTGGGAAGTCACCCGCGAATTTGACTGTTTTTCTTTGGGAAGTTACCCCGCGGATTTGACTGTTTTTGGGAGTCACCCACGAATTTGACTGTTTTTTTTTGGGAAGTAACCCCGCGAACATGACTTTTTTCTTTGGGAGTCACCCGCGATTTTGACTTTTTCCTTTAGGAGTCACCCGTGATTTTGACTTTTTTCTTTGGGAGTCACCAGCGATTTTTGACTGAGTGGGGAATCTGTACGGTCTTCTGAACCGGGTAGTTTATAGCCATTCCGGGCTATATTTCTGTGTGGGAAACTGTACGATTTTTCGGACCGGGTAGTTTATAGCCATTCTATTTTTTGATTTTTCGGACCGGGTAGTTTATAGCCATTCCGGGCTATTTTCTGTGTGGGAAACTGTACGGTTTTCCGGACCGGGTAGTTTATAGCCATTCCGGGCTATTTTACGTAATGGGAAATTGTACGGTTTTCCGAGTAGTTTATAGCCATTCCGGGCTATTTTTTCCGTGTGGAACCATGCGGTTTTCCGGACCGGATAGTTTATAGCCATTTCGGGCTAAGAATCTTGATAATGATCTCGGGAAAGATTGAGAGAGATGGGCATTTATACCCGAAAGAGTTGGTGAATTTTGATGATAGGCAGTCAATAGGGATTGACAGAATTGACCAGGGGCAAAAGGGGAAAATCACCCCTTCTGGACTATGGATGTCGTCCGACATGGGGAGTTTCCCAAGCTGTTTTAATTAAAACAGTTAGGTCGTAAGACAGAACCAAGAAGACAGTGTTGCCGCCGAGTTCAGAGAGAAAAAGAGAGAAAATATTTGAAAATTTCTCCCTCCAATTTTGATTTAAATCAAGAATTGATAATGCCTCCGCGAGCGGAATCGAGGAGGAATGTGCAACGATCGTTGTCCAAGAGGAGGAAGCTCGTCGATCAGAACAAGCGGAAGAAATTTCCGGAGGGGAATGGGCTTTATCCGGGCCTTGATTTTCATACTTCCACCATGGAACAGAAGGGGGTAAGTATTCTAAACCATCGACCCTTCCCTTTTCCTTTTTGAAAATTGGATTTCTAGGGCTCGAGATAGAATTTGGGGGAAATCGCACCTGAAGGGAATTGCATGCTTGGCATGAAATGCATTGTTTTGAAAAGATTTTTCTTTTTTCGTTCTTTTGAAAGAATTTGGTGATTTTATGAATGAATGCACATATTGTTATGAGTATGTTTTTGATACCTGTGCTGTGCTTACCTGCAGACTTTGCTTACCAAGGGGTCCCCTGAGGCGATTGCGACTATTTGGGGCCTTCTTCCCGGCTCTTCTGATCTGCCGGGTAGTCCCAAGGGCTTGGTTTTTGCTGCTGGTCTTGGACCGTTCTTCACTGCCGTTGGAGACTTTGGTGACACGCCCAGGAGTGTGGAGCTGGTGCGGGCCTTCAGGCAGTATTGGTGGGACTCTATCCACACTTTTCACTTGTCTTGGGGTGAGTCGACCATCACTCCCTATGATTTCACTGCTATCACCGGTCTGCAGTTCACGGGTAGGCCCATCTTTTCTGAGGACCCTGGTGTGCTGAGTACGGACGCTATTCAGGCATTGACCGGCATGACCCTTCGTCCGAAGGGTAATGGGGTCCCGTTGGCGGATTTTCACTTGGCTTTGACGCATCAGTGCCTCCTCTTTTCTGAGGGTGAGGCTGCCATTACGACTGAGCAGTTGGCGAGAGCCTTTGTCTGGGCAGGATTTTCTGACACCCTATTTTGTAATGCCTCTATGACGGCATTGACTCTTCTGCTGGAGCCCCTTCGAGATTGGAGCCAGGTATCCACTTTTTCGTGGGGTGAGGCTTATTTGGCCCAGGTGTATAGAGGCCTGGATGAGGTGAGCAGAGGCAGTGTGACCTCTTTGGATTTTTATCAGACTGTGCTGGAGGTATGCCTTTTGTTTTTCGCAACTTGACTGCTGTATTGACCTTTTGTCACCATTTCTTTACTATTGCTGCACACTGAAAGCTTTTTGTCTTTTGATTTCAGGTGTGGGCTTATGAGGTGGTTTGGCTGTTATGCCTGGAATGTGCCTGAGAGGATTGCTGCAGATTTGTTTCCTGCTATCCGCCGGTGGTCTTTTGGAGCGAGGGAGAGCCCGAGAGTGGACGGGGTGAAGCCCCGTAAGACGGCTTGTTGTCACGACACGATGATTGCCTTGAGGGGCACCCCTGCTGGGTTGAGACTGTTTCCCTGGCATGGCAGGTATGGCGAGGATGTGGTTGGTGATGCTGCCCAGGTGACCAGGACGAGGAGGCTTCTGATTGGCCTGGAGGGAGATGCCCTGTACTTGGGGGAGAGAGTTTGTAGGCAGCATGGTTATGGCGCTGCCGCTCGCGTCCCTCATGATCCTCCTGTGGGGATTTGGCATATCCGGGCCTTGCCTGACTTGGAGCGGCTGCGGACCGGAATTGATGTTGCAGAGCTGTCCGATGAGGGGGATTATGCTCAGTTTGTCTTCACCCGGCTGGTGACCCCTCGGGTTATGGCTGCTAGGAGGGCAGCGGGGATGCAGGTACCGATGCCTTCCCGATTCTTTGAGTATGAGGCTGGGGGTGTCATTCGCCGCTCCTCATTTGACATGTCTGAGACTCATCCTCATCTGCGGCTTCCTCACGGGACTACCTCTGTGAGTAATCTTTTCTTTTCTGATTCGTTCGAGCCTTTTACTATTTTTACTGTCTGTATTGATTGCTTCTGACTGCCTCTTTTATTTTCATTGAACAGGTCCCAGCCAAAACCTTCAAGGTGGTGGCCAAGGGGCTCACCGGGGCTGTGAAGATGCTGCGCCAGTTTCAGAGGAGCGCAGAGCATTGGAAGGGGAGATGCAGCTCCCATCCTGGTGACGTCATGCCTCCGAAGAAGAGGCCTAGACCGGCCTTGGCTCCTTCTGGCTCACAGGCGGGCGGTTCGAGTCAGCAGCCCCAGCCCGATGATGATGGCGAGGATGACCCTTATCAGCCTCCTTTTACCACGGTGCCTGAGTGGCAGGGGTATTATGGCGAGCCCCAGCCTTAGGCCCAGTATGAGGATGATGATGATTCGGACGACGAGATCCATGAGGCGCCGAAGGGTGGCGGCGACGGCCAGGAGCAGAGCAGCTATTAGGAGGAGGTGGGCAGCGTCCAGGATGACAGCGGCTCCGAGGAGGATGAGGAGGATGATTCCGAGTCAGAGTGATCACGGCGATCCCCTTTTGCCATGCTTTGGACTCTTTTAGGGAGAGAGATTAGATGCATGCATTATTTTTGTTCTTTTGGGTTGTAAAACAAATATTTAATTGCATTTTGTACTTTGATGACTGAAACATTTGTTTATTTATATATATTTGTTAGCTCATATGCACGAGTTCGTCCCAAGAAAGGCACAAAATGGTGGTTTTCGGGGTATTTTTGGATTTTTGTATGCATTGGGTGATGTTTATGTGTCTGTGGGTGTGTTGGATGCGCCGGATCCTCTCCCATGGGCTTGATTAGCGAAAGGGAGTGTTTATGCATGATTTTATGATGTTTTGGACAGGTTTGGGTAGGCATTTGAGCAAGCATTGGGGCTGTAGGGGTTCTTTGCGCATTCTTGCACGTGGTTCTGATGGGACTCTCCATGTCGTCCGACACAGGACTGCATGGAACCTACCTGTCATCCGACATGGAGGGTCTGGGAGACAGGTTTCTTGATCAGCAAGCCCCCAGCATTTTATAAAAGGCAGACTCGTAAAAATCACATTCCAAAGGGCTTTAAACTTGACTTCCACCTCAAAATCGACCCCAAGATTCGACCTTTGGCCCAAAATGGAGCATTATAATGACAGATCTAAGACCAAAGAATGTCAATTTCATTCCGATCTCATAAATCTAACCCACCATCATCGTAGCAACAATAGGAGGGTTATCGACCAACGATATGGGTTGAGATGCATCTGGGCATTAAAGGAGTGGGCGGTAGATTGGAATCTTCTTCGGGCCGCGTCCAGATATTGGGATTGCGAGAGGCATGTCTTTACCCATTCATATAATGACCTTACACCCACCATTGAAGAGTTCCACGCACTGTCTGGGGGAGCTGAGCTCAGGGATGCTGTTTTCCCACGAGATCCACGACCCTTGACTGAGCAGTTGGCCGATTTCTTGGGATTTCACACAGTGCAGGTAACTGATCTGATTCTCGACCTGTCCTTTGTTGACCTGGCCCAGATAGCCCAATTGACTGTATCGTATCCGAAGCTGTTTTACCCATCCACGGCCATGGATATTTTTATGTTGATTATGATCTCCCTATACTGCTTTTGTGAGTATGACGGGGTATGCTCCGGTTTACTGTTGGGAGTTGTTAGACAGATGCGGGGTTCTCGTGGTACCGCATTGACTGAGATCCGACCCGGTCAGGGAGAGAGAGACATAGTTCCCATTCTGTTGGCAGAGACTTATCATGGGATGGACCGACTGGCCAGAGGGTCATTGCACATGGGACGCGGCAGCCCCAGTCTTTTATCATTGTGGCTCTTTTAGCGGGTGAGGCTTATCTCTCCATTACCCGGCAGGATGCATCGCACCATACGGGTTACACAAAGAAAGGCGAGTGGCTCAGAGGCTTCACAGAGAGCCGGCAAAGGCGATTGGCCGTATACTACCACCGATATTCGCATCGGGTTCCCGGATGGAGGCTTGAGACCATGAGCGGCAGCAGGATGATTCTGTGTAGCGAGGTCAGCAGGATTGCACTTTTCATCGTTCAAGATCCCTTTACTTGTTCGAGGCAAGTATTGGATACCCACAAGCAGCCGTTGATGGGTTCGGAGCAGATGGCCCGGGATACCGCTCTTCTTGACATGACTGATGTCCGGACCCTCAGGTTCTTTGCCAGGGCTTTTTCAGGAGCAGCTTTTCCCGCTCACACACTGATACGGAAGACTCGGGGAATCACATATCTGTCGACCCTGTATCTCATTTGGTATGGGGAGCACATGGGACGAGTTCAGCACATCATTGAAGTATATTGCCAAGGGATCCGAGGAGGAGACCGAACTAGCCGGGAGCTACGCAATGCTGACGCACAGGGTGACCCAGACAACGTGACCGACGATCCGACGGCGGACTTTGAGAGACTCGTAGAGAGGAGAGCCAAGATAAGGGATGACCCTGAAGTTATGGCTCGGAGGATAGCTTTGAGAGAGGAGAGAGCTGCCCAGGCGGCGCTGAGAGCTGTCGGATTGGTTGACTCACCGACTCGTATTATTCCTGAGCCGGGACGACGGGAGACAGAACTGTTTGGGATAGCTAAGCCAAAGACCTCCCGAGGACCGAGGAAGAGGAAGAAGAAGAATGCTAGTTCGGGAGTTATTCCTGAGCCGGGACGATGGGAGACAGAACTGTTTGGGATAGCTAAGCCAAAGACCTCCCGAGGACCGAGGAAGAGGAAGAAGAAGAATGCTAGTTCGGGAGTGGGAACGAGTAACTAGGATTAGGTGACCTATCATTGTATCCCTTGTTGCCGACACAGACAATTTAGATGTTCTTTTTAAAAGATATTATCTCTGCTAATGTTAATGAGTCGAGAGTAGACCGTGCTTGAACTCATCAATGAATGTATGAATGTGATGAAAGTTGAAATTACTTCAGAACTTAATCAAGACACATTTTGGTAATCACAAATGCAACTGTTGACAGGATTTGGTGATTTTTATGATTTTTAGACCGAACCGCGAACGGCTGCCTACGTTCCCCTTTTACAGATTGGACTAAGGGGCTTAGGTATCCGTAGTTCGACCCAATTAACTTTATGTTTAAGAAAGGGATAGATATAAGGGGGACAAATGGTGCAACCCTATTTTTTACCTAGACCGCCCGTTTTTAGGGTTTTCAGCCTAGTTGGGTATATTCTTTTAGCACCTAGCGCGCCCTTTGTTTTGCACGGACTGCCTTTTGAGAGGTTTTCAGTCTCGTCTGGGTACATTATTTTTGCGCCCTTGTTTTTTTTTCTTTTTCTTTCTTTTTTTATTTTTCTTTCTCCTTTTTTTTATAGAGGGGAAGACTCGATTCAGACGTAATAGCGGCGTAGTTTGTCGCCGTTCACCGGGTGCATGAAGGGGTTACCATCCAAATCTGTCAACTTCATTGCTCCGCCAGAGAAGATCTCCTTTACCAAATACGGGCCTACCCAGACTGGTGCCCACTTGCCCAAAGGACTGAATTGATTCGGCGGCTTTTCTTTTAGGACCAAGTCACCCACTTTAATGTTGCGGGGATGTACCTTCTATCATGAAAATTCCATCGTCTGGAAATTGGGGGTCGAACTCGGGCGCTTCTGAGCTTGGGAAATCTGCCAAATGGTCTGACAGAGCTTGGCCTTTGATTGCCTTGCGGGTCACGAACTTGATATCAAATTCGGCTAGAAAGAAAGACCATTTCGCAAGCCTTGATGACAGAGAAGACTTACCGAATAGGCATTTGATGGGATCCATCTTTGACACCAGGTGTACTGTGTGTGCCAACAGATAATGTCTCAATTTGCTGACCACCCATACCAAAGCGGCACAGGTTTTTTCTAAAGCCGAATAGTTCAACTCACTGCCCTGGAGTTTTCGGCTGACGAAGTAGATGGCATTTTCCACTTTTGAATCTGGCTTTTCTTGCGCAAGCATGGCTCCGACAGCCGTATCTGTAACTGTCAAATATAGCAACAAGGGCTTGTCCTTATGTGGAGGACACAGGATTGGGGGATGGACTAAGTAGGCCTTGATTGTCTCGAAGGCGTTCTGACACTGTTCGTTCCATTCAACCTCCTGATTCTTCCGGAGCAGCTTGAAGATCGGCTCACAGATGGAGGTTAGCTGGTGGATGAATCGACTGATATACTGGAGACGGCCCATGAAAGCCTTCACCTCTGTGACTGTCGTTGGCGGCTTCATCTCCATGATAGCTTTAATCTTTCTTGGATCGGCTTCGATTCCTCGTTCCGTGACCATGTATCCCAGAACCTTGCCTCGGACTACGCCAAAAGTACATTTTGCTGGGTTCAACCTCATGTCATGCTCCCGCAGCCGATTGAAGAACTTCCTCAGGTCGATCAAGTGTTGACCATCTGATCCTTTGGAATGAATAATCATGTCATCAACATAGACCTCGATCTCCTTATGGATCATGTCATGAAAAAGTGCAGTGACTGCTCGCTGGTAAGTGGCGCCGGCATTTTTCAGACCGAAGGGCATAACCGTATAGCAGAAGGTCCCCCAAGGGCTGGTGAAGGCAGTCTTTTCCTGATCTTCTTCGGCGACTTTAATCTGATTGTAGCCCGCAAAGCCGTCTACAAATGACTTGACTTCGTAGCTGGCAGTAGTATCTACCAACAGATCGATATTGGGCAAGGGAAAATCGTCCTTTGGGCTAGCTTTGTTTAGATCTCTGAAGTCCACGCAAACCCTGACTTTGCCATTCGACTTGGTTACCGTCACTATGTTGGCCAACCACTTGGGGTATTCGACCACTCTAATGAAACCCACTCTGAGCAGCTTCTCTATTTCTTCTTTGACCTGGAGAGACCATTCCGGCTTGATCCGGCGGAGCTTCTGCTTGACTGGCCTGGCTTCTGAGTCCAGGGGTATTCGGTGTTCAACAGTTGAAGTATCCAACCCGGGCATGTCTTTGTAGGACCAGGCAAATACGTCCACGTACTCCTTGAGCAAATTGATGAGAGCTTCCCGTTCTTCCCCGGCGAAGAAACTGCCAATCTGTGTCTCTTTGGGTTCTTCAGTAGTTCCCAAATTCACTGTAGTTAATACCTCATCGGCAGCTTGGGCCCGATTGTCGTCTCGGTCAAAAACCTGCTTTATATTATCATTTAAAAAGTTTTCATCTAAAAAGTCTGTGTCCTCTTCAAATGAATCATTATTAACCACTTTTAAGTCATTAATATTTGTCTTAGTTAACTTGTCATTTGTTAAGGTGGCAATTAAGGGATGCGCAGAAAGGTCAACCATTTCATTCAACGCAAAAGGGAAGACAGAGTTAAAGACACGGCGATGATCATCAGCCGTGAGAGTATCAGACCTATCTAGAGACTCGAACTCAATAACAAAAGACTCTGAGGATTGACTTAGGATTACAGGGACAGACTTAGACTCAGACACACCAGGACGAGGGGTCAGCCTGAGCTCTTCAACCATAACTTCCCGGCTGGCGATCGGTCCCTTGAAGGAAGCCCAATTCCGGAGCGGCATCTCTGAAGTGCTGACGAATGTGCGCGGGTCAATCTTTTTGTCCCCATCAAACTCGATCACTGATACGTAATCTTTCCCTGTCAGAAGGTCAGTCACAGGTATATAATCATCCCCGGTCAGAAGGTCAACCATGCTGAAAGGATCTTTAGCGACAGCCCCGGCCATTGACGGTGTCTCTTCACATAAATCAATCAACGGTGCTTCCATCAGTGGATCAGCCCCGGTGGTTTCTGATGAATCTGTCTCTTCGAACAAAGCTGCGAATGGTGATTATCTCTCCGTCTTGAACAAACTTGACACACTGGTGCAGAGTTGAGGCGATCCCATTGATTTGGTGCAGCCATGGCCTTCCTAATAGAGCGTTAAAGGTTGCTGGGACATCAAGGACCCGGAATTCCACGGGCATCACCTTCTTACTGAACCACAGATTTAAAGTAGCAACCTCGAGTATTGGACGAGACATTGAGTCGTATGCTTTAACCGTGAGGGAGGAAGGTTTCAAATCTGTAGACTTGATGTCGAGTAGGCCCATGATCTTTGCTGGGAGAATCTTCATTCCAGACCCGTTGTCAATTAAAACCCGGGGAGGACGCCGTTCACTTAACTGGACCGTGATGAAGAGGGGCTTGTTATGATCAGCTCCGAATTGGGGAAGGTCAAGGTCCGTGAAGGTTATTAAGCAACGGGGGATACTACTTCCAGGGCTCAGTGATTTTTCCTTTTCATTCCCGGTATCATGCAGTAATCCCGGATTCTTCTTGTAACGCTCAGCGCTTGAGATGATTGTAGCATTCTGTGTAGGGGGAGTATCAGACATCGTGCCGGTATCTAATACCTTCCTCAAAGCTGAGATGCACTCGGAGAAAGTGACTTCCCCTTTGGTAATTCTGACGAGGATCGTTGTTTTGCCACTGGGTGGGCTTGACCTGACAATAGTTACCCTCTCATCGGGGAGGACTGGAGTCAATCTTCCCTTTTCTAATAGATCCTCAACCATCTGCTTGGATTGGACTTTCGCAAATCCCTTCCCCAAAGCACGATAAGCGGTATTGAATTCCATGACGTCCACGTACTCAACCCCAGCAAAATCCATGGCTTTCATGTCTTCGGTTACATAGTCGTCCTCCGAGACTTCTTCAATTTTCTGACTGTCGAGTTCCATTTCATCGTACACCATTCTTCTCTCATTCTTTCAGGCTGAGCAACCACAAGTGAAGGATTGACAATGTCCGCTCTCTTGGCCCAACGTCGTGGCTCGGGCTACCTGAGTCCAAATGAGAAGTACTCGGGGTCCATTCCCGGGTATTGGGGCAATTAGGAAGGCGTCGTGCGGGTCCATAGGTATAAAGGCAACGGGAGTAGCTTCCAAATCCATAACCCTTTTGAGTGATTCCAGGCATTCAATGTGCTCAAGAGGTTCGGCATTGACTCTCACAGCCTTGATGCCGTCCATTGTGGGGGAAGAAGAAAGGGATCCAATGACGTTCACAAATTCGTTATCCGCTGGAGGCTGGAAACCTGCCTTTTCAACTAAGGCTTCAATGAACTGCTTCCATTCACCGATTAGCTTTCCATAGGGGACGTTGTGTTCCAATATCTCAGACTCATATTCATCTTTAGATGGGTCGGGTTTCTCCTCATCCTCTAAGGTGTTCGGGCATTGGCCACAGTCGCATCTTGAGAAAAACTCCTCATAGGGGTCGGTTTCTATTGGCCTTTGATCCATGTCTACCGGGGACCCCTCATCGTCGCTGGCTGACAACCACCCATTATGCCTTGCTCCCATGAGGTCACTCTCGACACTATCGTTCTGAATTGACTCTGGGCTTGAGGCTTCAATTGATTCTTCACTCTCGTCGTCATCATCGTCATTACTATCATCGGAACTGTCATCCCATATTTCTTGAACTTCAGCCAAAAGAGAACGCCGATCATATCTGGTAGGGGAGGATGGGCACGTGCAACAACAGAAATTGTCATAGTCTCCCAGGGCTGGAAGCGGTAATTGTGAATCTGCTTCTCCTCCCAGGAACTGCGGGGGAAGAGTGAGAGGGGGCGGTATATACTTGATTCCGGGTAGAATATAGAAACAATCTTCCTCCTCCGATTCTTCGCCCTCACTGTCCTCAGGGTTGTATCCGGTCTCTCCAAGAGCCAGTTTACAGAGTTGTATTGACTCAAGGTGGGCTTCGACTTCCTTACTAATGAGTCCCAGCACAGGTACTCACCTGAAGCTCTCTTGTTTGATCCTTTTTGATTGTTCTAGCCATCTTGTGTAAATGACTTTCTCGTGATTCGATCTGAACAGCCCCAGTTCTATAGTATCGGCTTTCCTTTCCTCTGAGAAATGACGATGTTCATATTCTTACAGGAAACTGCTAAAGTGAGACCAGGGAGGATTGGTCTGTTAACTGCTCTCAAAGTCGAGAGGGAATCCAAATTCAGGATCTTTGACGTCCTGCCCCACATTCTGACCTTGATCCGGCAACACACCTTGACTGGTATTCCGACTTTGAGTTGGATCAACATTCGAATTCGGACCCAAACCCGCTGAAACTTGTGAATCTACCATTTCTGAGACTGCTGGAAACGAACCCCTGACTGGAGAGAAACTGATTAACCGACCGCCCGAACTCTGACCCAATACTTGCTCACTGAAAGGGGGAGAGAACGGTTTTAGGTAGGGGAGAGGATAGGCTTAGGACGGACTCATGCATATGCTCTTTTTTTTTATATTTTATGGATTTTTTTTTATAAAAATGATTTTTTATTAATCCTAGGAATGGTTAGAAAAGGGGGACACCTTCTTTTTTGCATTCTACGCTATTTCTGGATCAGTGGGTTCCATCACTACGTCTATAGACCCCCTGTATTCCACCTGTATTGCACCTCCGGGACAGATAATCCCGGCAGAGGTCCTATAGGGCACGTGGAACCCACCAATCGAAAGAGAGAACGAACCTAAGGGCATACAAGCCAAAACAAGTCAAACTCGGGCTTTTCAAAACCAAGTCCAAGTCAACGTCTAGACTCGAGAGGGGAGAGGGTCGGAAGTACGTTTGAATGTACAAGACCGCAATTTGCAGGTAAAACCCTGGAAGAATTGGGCATGACCTCTCCTCTTTTCGAGTTGAAAATCCGGCATGGCCCCTCGTCACTTAGTGGCGAAATTTCGGCATAACTTTCGTTAGTATGCGCCAAGAATTCGACATGGTCCCGCGTGACACATGTCGAGAACGCGTCATGACTTATTACGAAGCCAAGTCGAGAAATCGATATGTACCTACGTCGAGATATGTCAAGATCTTAACGTGTACTTACGTTGAATTATGTCGTAATTCCGACATGAAGAGGGAGAGTATGCCAAGATTTTGTGGACGAAGCATAACTCGAACTTTGTGAGAAAGTTTTGAAAACCGAGTTTGAATAATGTTTTGAAAAGTATTGGCCAAAAACCAACCGGTCACGGTAGAAAGTGTGTCACGGACAAGTGTTGGCTGACTCACAGGCTAGGAGGACTTTAGGCGCTCAAGCGTAGGCGAAACACGTCACCGTCCGCGATGCCGTCCGTACACTCCCGGGTTCTAACTCTATGTGCGGGTAGCGTGCGAGTAGTGTGAAGGTATTTTTCTAGGAAAAAAAAAATTTTTGTAAAAGATATTTTTTGCTTTTTGTTTTTTTATGCAATATGCAAAAGGGAAAAACAAGAGAATGAGTCCAAAGCATGACAAAAGGGGACTGCCCCAAATGTCAGAATTTACCAGTAGCTGTAGTACTGCATCGTCCTGCCCTGTTCTGATCAACGGGAAGAGCAAATAGCGAAAGGGGAAGCCCCAGCTCCCAAAAATGCCATAATACCAAAGCATATAGAGCATAGAAGCATGGCAAAGCCCATATGAAATGACACAAATGCACACACAAGGAGAATGAAGAAATTGTCCAAGTTGATTTAAAGAAAGTTAGACCCTCTTAAGAAAAACTTTTCTTCTTTTTTTTTTTTTCAAAAACAGAAGAATGACACTGGTACGTGGGATTGTTAGACCACCATTTATCCCAAGCCCCGGGTTAGGGAGCGATACAGGAAGGTTAGTGGTTTCCACCTATATACCATGTATCGTCTTCATTTTTTTTTAAAAAAAAAAAACCAAAAGTTTTTCAATGATCTTCCCCAGCAGAGTCGCCACTGAATGAACGCTCGCCGAAAAAAATCATTTTTTTTTTAAAATGAGGAAATTTTCCTTGAATGAAAAGTTTTCCGGTTTTTGGGAGTCGCCACGCCGTTTTTTGAGGAAAACATTGAAAAACCTATTTTTAAAGAGATTTTGGGTTCGGGGGTCTAGTTACGTGTTTGGGAAGAACTTGAGAGTTCACCCAACACGCCTCTTTTGAGACTTTCAATCAACATTGGACAATCATAAACATTCAAAGTGTGTGTGCAATATGTGTCGACAAGTAAGGCATGCAAATTTGGAATTTCATTAATGCTATAGGGATTGGATACAACTTGTGAGCCATGATAGGGGGCCACACCCTTTACACATGATGATTTTCATCACAAGGCAGAAGTCTGAGACAATCTGCTCAGGAAGCTCTGATGTCGTCCGACACAGGACTTCCCATAAAGAGGATGTCGGACGACAGAAGGCCTCATGGTCAGATTGTCTTTTACAATGACAAGGCCACTCTGGAACTGGAACAATATTATTTCACCCAATGAAGACACTATTTAGTGATCTAAGTTCAATTTGGGGTTGATAGGAGTGAGCAAAGTCATGATTGACTTTTAATGATACGGATGTAATATGACATAGGACATCCGAAGTCGCCTATGTCATATGGGAAACTGCCTCCATCAATAGATCGCACCCAAACATACCTTAGGCACTCCAAATAGTGGCTTATGAGCCAATAATTACTTAGGTAAGCTTTGAGTTACAAAGGGGGATAATCTTGGCAGATCTGAAGTCCAAGAAAAGCTTTACAGCCATCTGGGAACTACATGTCGTATGACACAGGACCTCCAGAGAGTCCTGTGTCGTCCGACAAGAGCAGCCTGTTTCAGTGCTCTTCAGTCTGTTTGATTTCCCCTTTGTTCCCAAGGCAAACCAAGTAACTTTATTAACTGTAAGCAGTAATATAGTAGTATTATGTGAGTATTATGGGAGGATCACATGGCTTTAATGGCCAAATGTGATGAATCACATGTTTATGGCCATTTTTATGTAGCCATCACCTCCTAACTCAATGTGAATTAAGAAAGATTCAAACTTTAATGGTGAGAATGTCACCAAATGTTCAGATCTGAGGTGGGGAGAAGTGAATATGGAAGATCCACTTCTCCACCACCTTTATCATGCAAAAATCCCAATATTTCACATAATATGAAAGCAAGTAAGCATACAAGGTGATATGAGTGTATGAATGAGTTTATTAAAGAGAGAAAGGGTTTAGTGGCTACCTATTGTAGTCCACAAGGTAAGAACACCAGTAGTATAGTGTCTATCCCTTCAACACACCAACAAAGGAACCTTTTCTTTGGATCTTGGCTTTGGTGTATGTGTGTGTGTGAGGAGGGATGTGAGTGTGTGTGTATGAGAGAGAGAGAGAGAGACTCTATTTCTACAGAGTTTCCCCTATTTTTACTGATATCCCTCCCAAAACTCTTCCAAGGTCCCCTAAAATGATCAGCCATGCCTTGTATTTATAGGCAGGCTGATGGGAAGCTCCATGTCGTCCGACACAGGGAGTTAAACCGCCTTAGTGTCGTCCTATGTCGGACGACAGCGTACTGCTTTTTGGCATATTGGGCCGAATGGATGGCAGGCCCAATGGGTTGAGTGGGTTGTTGGATAATTGGACTCAATATTGCCATTTAGCAAATAAATGAGCCCAAAAATCAAGGAAAATGGACCCACAACATGAGTTCGGGTCGGGGTACTCACACTAGGTAGCTTAGAATTTTTAAAATCAAATCAAAATAAAAAATGTCATATAGAAAATGAAACCTTAAATCTCCTCACAAATATGCTAACACAAGAATTAGAAAAAGGGACAGATATAACAAAAAGTATAAATCATCCTATAATTTTATATCTAGAAAAAATAGGACTAATAGGAGAAGATATTACAAATTCAAAGGTTACATACATGTGTAAATTTAAAATAAAAAATCCTGACATTACAATCAGAACAACTAACATTGAATACAGTCCGTTAGATAAAGAGGAATTTAAAATACAAATCCCAGAAATGATAAAACAGAAATTAATTAGGAAATCAGAAAGCCCAGATAGATCAGCATTTCTAGTTAGAAATCATAGTGAAATAAAAAGAGGAAAAGCTAGAATAGTATATAATTATAAAAGGCTTAATGACAATACAGAAGATGATGGATATAACATACCAAATAAAGATTTTTTGGTAAAGTTAATACAAAAGAAAAAGATATTCTCCAAATTTGATCTAAAATCGGGGTATAATCAATTAAAATTAGAAGAAAGATTTAAACCATGGACAACATTCACATGATCTGAAGGACAATTTGAATGGAACATTTTGAGTTTTGGACTCAAAAATGCACCTTCAATATTTCAAAGATTTATGGACAGTATATTTCTAAAATGTGACTTTTGCATGGTTTACATAGATGATATTTTAGTAGCAAGTGAAACTTTACAGTAACATGAAAATCATTTGAAACAAGTTTTCAAAGAAATAAAAACACATGGTATAGTAGTATCAAAAAGAAAAATGGAATTATTTAAAAGAAAAATATCATTTTTAGGATTAGAGATAGGAAACGGGAAAATAGAGTTACAACCTCACATCTCAACAAAAATTAATTATTTCCCAGAAAAATTTGAAAATTTAAAACAGATACAAGCCTTCTTAGGTTTAGTTAACTATGCAAGAAAATTTATCCCAAATTTATCAAAATTAGTAGGACCACTTTACAGTAAAACTACAAAAAATGGTCAAAGAAATTTTAATAAAGAAGACATAAAATTAGTAAAGGAAATAAAAGACAGAGTGAAAAGGATAAAACCATTAGAATTACCCTTAGTAACAGACTACATAATTATAGAAACCGATGGATGTAAAGAAGGATAGGGAGCAGTCCTTCTTAGTAAATCTAATAAATATACCCCTAAAGACACTGAAAAAATATGCTCTTATGCTAGTGGGAATTTTAACAAAACAAGACAGAATTGGACTAACCTAGATTACGAAATACAGGCATTAATTAATGCATTAGAAAAATTTAAGATCTTTCTAAACAAAGAGTTTACAGTAAGAACAGATTGCGAAGCAATAGTTAAATTTATAAAAAACGATCAAAGTAGGAAGGTAAATAGAACAAGGTGGATAAACATACAAAACATAATACAGGGTAGTGGTTATCTTATTAATTTTGAACATATAAAAGGAAACAATAATATGATTGCTGACATTTTGTCTAGAAATCTTAACAGGTTATTTCAAACAACTGATGGATAGAAGCAAAAAGAAAGTACTATATCCTCAACAGAAAAAGATAGATTCAGACACAGAAAGCAGCATGAAAACAGAAAGTGTGAAAGAGGAACAGAGTTGCTATAGCTTGACAATTCCAATAAACTACGATCCAACAGTTATGGATCTGAACAGAAGGTTTTCACAGAAAGCAGGGCCCAGTTTTTCAAAGTTTCGGGCTGATAAAAGCTTTATACCAAAAGCCCAAGACCGAATAAAAACAATTACTTTCGGCCTAAATACCTTACAGATTTGCACAGAAGAAAGTAAAAAGTTCAGACCCATTTATGGGATGAATTTAACAGAAAAACAACAGTGTTTGCTAGACAATCTCTGGCATATTCAAACAGTGCCCAATGCGGCAAAAGTCAAAGTACAGGTCCTAAACGCTCTAGGACATTATTTCATAGATTAGACACAAAAAACTCTCGAACAGTTAACACAGAAAAAATTCACACATTATGTGATCTACAGAGGAACAAAAGTAGGAATTTTCAATAAATGGGAAACAGTGGCAAAACACATACAGTGCTTGAACCCAATTTATAAGGGTTTCTACAGTTTTAATGAAGCCATCCACAGTGCTCGGGATCATTTTGGAACACAACAGTTCTTTATTGAACCAGAAGAAGTTAAATCTTTTTCTACTGTGATCCAAGAAAATCCAGATCACATTATAAAAGCACAGGAAGATTTGATTGCAAATCTTCAAAAACAGGTGATGAACAAAGGAAAGGCTCCACAAATTACCCAACAGTTACAGATTGAAAATAAATTGCTAAAACAGCAAATAACAGTTTTAGAAGAAAACATAAAAAAGTTACATGAGACAGGAAAAACTGAAAAAGAAAGCAATAGAAATTTTGACAGTTTTAAAGCTAGAGTATTGGATCTCCCATGGAGACAGACTCTTCAACCAGCTTTAGACAGATTTGAAGAATTAGATCAAATTATATCTGACAGAATTTGTGCAGGATTTCCCAAAATCTTGTATGAATTACAACAGAAAATTGTTCAAATGGTGTTTAAAGAAATAAATTACAGGGGAATAAAAATTACAGAAAGGATCAAAAGTAGGGGAGAAGATACAGGTGTTCTTCTATTACAAATTGATCTATTTAAGACAGATATGCCCTCAGATTTGATATCTCAGTTTTACCATTATGGTATGATTGATTATATCAAGTTTCGGCTAACCCCCACTACAGAAAAAATTTTAAACAGCTTTGGGGAGAAATTCACAATGGTGGCGGGGAATATTGCTTTACAGTCTTATCCACATGAGGTAGGATGCAAAATTTTTGCTTCCTTTCCAGAAATGGATGCATACACATACAGACTACCAGAAAAGGATCTTCATCAAGAATGCACTGATGATCAAGAATTATTAGAGATGGCAGTCAAGATCGAAGACAACATTGACTTCTCGAGCCTTTTCTGGATACATGAAAGAAATGAAGACAAGACAGCTTTTTACAACAAGTTCATTACAGATCAACAGAAAACCCCAGAACTTCCGAGGTATTTCCCATGGTTCTACTACAAGTTAATGGAGGAAGGACATTATACACAGGTCTGGACAAAAACAAATTGGGACATGCTTCTTCCCTTCATTGGGGAAGCGGACAAATTAGAATTACAGCACATCAGAGATAAAGAAGAAGACACAGAGCAAGACAAAGATGAAGAGACATCATGGCCTCATCATGATGATGATATGCAAGATGCACAGGACGATGGATATTCATTTGACAGTACTCACAGAGACTTTTAGACAGAAACGCAAGCAGTGACGACAGAAGAAGGATGATGTAAGCCATGACGATAGGCGGCTAAGCAAACAGACAGAGGAATCCACTTTTTCAACAGCTTTAACAAATAGGCATCTACTTTAATGACTTTAATTTAGATTGTCCATTTTTAGTCAAAAAGAATAGTCAGGAATTTGGCGTTTTCAATTTTTTAAAAGTAAAGTTAGGAATATGTCATCTTTTAAAGGCATACTAGCCAAGTCGTATAATCTTTTGTCTTTTGTAAAATAGTTTAGGTAACCGGTATTAATACTGGCTCTATAGGTTATTGTAGAGGGCTATAAAAACCCTCCTCCTCTTCATTTGTAAATACGAGCAAAAACTGAGAAATAAGAATCCTTTGCTTTCATCCAATCCATGGCAGCTTAAACACTTTTCCGACCCCTTAGTCCTATTACTTAAATTTCTTTTATACTTTCTGCACTTCATATTAGAGCCCTTACATAAAAAAAAAAAAAAAAAGAGAGTGTTTCACTTCTACTCCGCTGTACAATCTCTGAAGAAATATCACTATACCTCCTCAGTCTCTTTGTAAGTATTCATCATCTTCCTCCTTCGTCTAGTTACAAAAATATTTTAAATATTATGTGTGTTCTTTTTGTGTTTGCTTTATGTTTTAACTTTTTGCCCGTTAAATATAAATTAATTGTTAAAATTAATATTTGTTTATACTTAATGTTCATCAAATGTAAATTATTTGTTAAAACTACGAGATATGTTTAAATTAGTAGTGGTTTAACGGAAACCCGAAAAATCCGCCATACCCCCCTTTATAGGTTGCTTAGAATTTTTAAAATCAAATCAAAATAAAAAATGTCATATAGAAAATGAAACCTTAAATCTCCTCACAAATATGCTAACACAAGAATTAGAAAAAGGGACAGATATAACAAAAAGTATAAATCATCCTATAATTTTACATCTAGAAAAAATAGGACTAACAGGAGAAGATATTACAAATTCAAAGGTTACATACATGTGTAAATTTAAAATAAAAAATCCTGACATTACAATCAGAACAGCTAACATTGAATACAGTCCGTTAGATAAAGAGGAATTTAAAATACAAATCCCAGAAATGATAAAACAAAAATTAATTAGGAAATCAGAAAGCCCACATAGATCAGCATTTCTAGTTAGAAACAATAGTGAAATAAAAAGAGGAAAAGCTAGAATAGTATATAACTATAAAAGGCTTAATGACAATACAGAAGATGATGGATAAAACATACCAAATAAAGATTTTTTGGTAAACTTAATACAAAAGAAAAAGATATTCTCCAAATTTGATCTAAAATCGGGGTATAATCAATTAAAATTAGAAGAAAGATTTAAACCATGGACAGCATTCACATGTTCTGAAGGACAATTTGAATGGAACGTTTTGAGTTTTGGACTCAAAAACGCACCTTCAATATTTCAAAGATTTATGGACAGTATATTTCTAAAATATGACTTTTGCATGGTTTACATAGATGATATTTTAGTAGCAAGTGAAACTTTACAGTAACATGAAAATCATTTGAAACAAGTTTTCAAAGAAATAAAAACACATGGTATAGTAGTATCAAAAAGAAAAATGGAATTATTTAAAAGAAAACTATCATTTTTAGGATTAGAGATAGGAAACGGGAAAATAGAGTTACAACCTCACATCTCAACAAAAATTAATTATTTCCCAGAAAAATTTGAAAATTTAAAACAGATACAAGCCTTCTTAGGTTTAGTTAACTATGCAAGAAAATTTATCCCAAATTTATCAAAATTAGTAGGACCACTTTACAGTAAAACTACAAAAAATGGTCAAAGAAATTTTAATAAAGAAGACATAAAATTAGTAAAGGAAATAAAAGACAGAGTGAAAAGGATAAAACCATTAGAATTACCCTTAGTAACAGACTACATAATTATAGAAACCGATGGATGTAAAGAAGGATAGGGAGCAGTCCTTCTTAGTAAATCTAATAAATATAACCCTAAAGACACTGAAAAAATATGCTCTTATGCTAGTGGGAATTTTAACAAAACAGGACAGAATTGGACTAGCCTAGATTACGAAATACATGCATTAATTAATGCATTAGAAAAATTTAAGATCTTTCTAAACAAAGAGTTTACAGTAAGAACAGATTGCGAAGCAATAGTTAAATTTATAAAAAACGATCAAAGCAGGAAGGTAAATAGAACAAGGTGGATAAATTTACAAAACATAATACAGGGTAGTGGTTATCTTATTAATTTTGAACATATAAAAGGAAACAATAATATGATTGCTGACATTTTGTCTAGAAATCTTAACAGGTTATTTCGAACAACTGATGGATAGAAGCAAAAAGAAAATACTATATCCTCAACAGAAAAAGATAGATTCAGACACAGAAAGCAGCATGAAAACAGAAAGTGTGAAAGAGGAACAGAGTTACTACAGCTTGACAATTCCAATAAACTACGATCCAACAGTTATGGATCTGAACATAAGGTTTTCACAGAAAGCAGGGCCCAGTTTTTCAAAGTTTCGGGCTGATAAAAGCTTTATACCAAAAGCCCAAGACCGAATAAAAACAATTACTTTCGGCCTAAATACCTTACATATTTGCACAGAAGAAAGTAAAAAGTTCAGACCCATTTATGGGATGAATTTAACAGAAAAACAACAGTGTTTGCTAGACAATCTCTGGCATATTCAAACAGTGCCCAATGCGGCAAAAGTCAAAGTACAGGTCCTAAACGCTCTAGGACATTATTTCATAGAACAGACACAAAAAACTCTCGAACAGTTAACACAGAAAAAATTCACACATTATGTGATCTATAGAGGAACAAAAGTAGGAATTTTCAATAAATGGGAAACAGTGGCAAAACACATACAGTGCTTGAACCCAATTTATAAGGGTTTCTACAGTTTTAATGAAGCCATCCACAGTGCTCGGGATCATTTTGGAACACAACAGTTCTTTATTGAACCAGAAGAAGTTAAATCTTTTTCTACTGTGATCCAAGAAAATCCAGATCACATTATAAAAGCACAGGAAGATTTGATTGCAAATCTTCAAAAACAGGTGATGAACAAAGGAAAGGCTCCACAAATTACCCAACAGTTACAGATTGAAAATAACATGCTAAAACAGCAAATAACAGTTTTAGAAGAAAACATAAAAAAGTTACATGAGACAGGAAAAACTGAAAAAGAAAGCAATAGAAGTTTTGACAGTTTTAAAGCTAGAGTATTGGATCTCCCATGGAGACATACTCTTCAACCAGCTTTAGACAGATTTGAAGAATTAGATCAAATTATATATGACAGAATTTGTGCAGGATTTCCCAAAATCTTGTATGAATTACAACAGAAAATTGTTCAAATGGTGTTTAAAGAAATAAATTACAGAGGAATAAAAATTACAGAAAGGATCAATAGTAGGGGAGAAGATACATGTGTTCTTCTATTACAAATTGATCTATTTAAGACAGATATGCCCTCAGATTTGATATCTCAGTTTTACCATTATGGTATGATTGATTATATCAAGTTTCAGCTAACCCCCACTACAGAAAAAAATTTAAACAGCTTTGGGGAGAAATTCACAATGGTGGCGGGGAATATTGCTTTACAGTCTTATCCACATGAGGTAGGATGCAAAATTTTTGCTTCCTTTCCAGAAATGGATGCATACACATACAGACCAGCCAGGAAAAGGATCTTCACCAGCAACAGACCTGATGATCAAGAATTGTTAGAGATGGCAGTCAAGATCGAAGACAACATTGACTTCTCGAGCCTTTTCTGGATACATGAAAGAAATGAAGACAAGACAGCTTTTTACAACAAGTTCATTACAGATCAACAGAAAACCCCAGAACTTCCGAGGTAATTCCCATGGTTCCACTACAAGTTAATGGAGGAAGGACATTATACACAGGTCTGGGCAAAAACAAATTGGGACATGCTTCTTCCCTTCATTGGGGAAGCGGACAAATTAGAATTACAGCACATCAGAGATAAAGAAGAAGACACAGAGCAAGACAAAGACGAAGAGACATCATGGCCTCATCATGATGATGATATGCAAGATGCACAGGATGATGGATATTCATTTGACAGTACTCACAGAGACTTTTAGACAGAAACGCAAGCAGTGACGACAGAAGAAGGATGATGTAAGCCATGACGATAGGCGGCTAAGCAAACAGACAGAGGAATCCACTTTTTCAACAGCTTTAACAAATAGGCATCTACTTTAATGACTTTAATTTAGATTGTCCATTTTTAGTCAAAAAGAATAGTCAGGAATTTGGCGTTTTCAATTTTTTAAAAGTAAAGTTAGGAATATGTCATCTTTTAAAGGCATACTAGCCAAGTCGTATAATCTTTTGTCTTTTGTAAAATAGTTTAGGTAACCGGTATTAATACTGGCTCTATAGGTTATTGTAGAGGGCTATAAAAACCCTCCTCCTCTTTATTTGTAAATACGAGCAAAAACTGAGAAATAAGAATCCTTTGCTTTCATCCAATCCATGGCAGCTTAAACACTTTTCCGACCCCTTAGTCCTATTACTTAAATTTCTTTTATACCTTCTGCACTTCATATTAGAGCCCCTACATAAATAAAAAAAAAAGAGAGTGTTTCACTTCTACTCCGCTATACAATCTCTGAAGAAATATCACTATACCTCCTCAGTCTCTTTGTAAGTATTCATCATCTTCCTCCTTCGTCTAGTTACAAAAATATTTTAAATATTATGTGTGTTCTTTTTGTGTTTGCTTTATGTTTTAACTTTTTGTCCGTTAAATATAAATTAATGGTTAAAATTAATATTTGTTTATACTTAATGTTCATCAAATGTAAATTATTTGTTAAAACTACGAGATATGTTTAAATTAGTAGTGGTTTAACGGAAACCCGAAAAATCCGCCATACCCCCCTTTATAGGTAGCTTAGAATTTTTAAAATCAAATCAAAATAAAAAATGTCATATAGAAAATGAAACCTTAAATCTCCTCACAAATATGCTAACACAAGAATTAGAAAAAGGGACAAATATAACAAAAAGTATAAATCATCCTATAATTTTACATCTAGAAAAAATAGGACTAATAGGAGAAGATATTACAAATTCAAAGGTTACATACATGTGTAAATTTAAAATAAAAAATCCTGACATTACAATCAGAACAGCTAACATTGAATACAGTCCGTTAGATAAAGAAGAATTTAAAATACAAATCCCAGAAATGATAAAACAAAAATTAATTAGGAAATCAGAAAGCCCACATAGATCAGCATTTCTAGTTAGAAACCATAGTGAAATAAAAAGAGGAAAAGCTAGAATAGTATATAATTATAAAAGGCTTAATGACAATACAGAAGATGATGGATATAACATACCAAATAAAGATTTTTTGGTAAACTTAATACAAAAGAAAAAGATATTCTCCAAATTTGATCTAAAATCGGGGTATAATCAATTAAAATTAGAAGAAAGATTTAAACCATGGACAGCATTCACATGTTCTGAAGGACAATTTGAATGGAACGTTTTGAGTTTTGGACTCAAAAACGCACCTTCAATATTTCAAAGATTTATGGACAGTATATTTCTAAAATATGACTTTTGCATGGTTTACATAGATGATATTTTAGTAGCAAGTGAAACTTTACAGTAACATGAAAATCATTTGAAACAAGTTTTCAAAGAAATAAAAACACATGGTATAGTAGTATCAAAAAGAAAAATGGAATTATTTTAAAGAAAAATATCATTTTTAGGATTAGAGATAGGAAACGGGAAAATAGAGTTACAACCTCACATCTCAACAAAAATTAATTATTTCCCAGAAAAATTTGAAAATTTAAAACAGATACAAGCCTTCTTAGGTTTAGTTAACTATGCAAGAAAATTTATCCCAAATTAATCAAAATTAGTAGGACCACTTTACAGTAAAACTACAAAAAATGGTCAAAGAAATTTTAATAAAGAAGACATAAAATTAGTAAAGGAAATAAAAGACAGAGTGAAAAGGATAAAACCATTAGAATTACCCTTAGTAACAGACTACATAATTATAGAAATCTATGGATGTAAAGAAGGATAGGGAGCAGTCCTTCTTAGTAAATCTAATAAATATACCCCTAAAGACACTGAAAAAATATGCTCTTATGCTAGTGGGAATTTTAACAAAACAAGACAGAATTGGACTAGCCTAGATTACGAAATACAGGCATTAATTAATGCATTAGAAAAATTTAATATCTTTCTAAACAAAGAGTTTACAGTAAGAACAGATTGCGAAGCAATAGTTAAATTTATAAAAAACGATCAAAGCAGGAAGGTAAATAGAACAAGGTGGATAAATTTACAAAACATAATACAGGGTAGTGGTTATCTTATTAATTTTGAACATATAAAAGGAAACAATAATATGATTGCTGACATTTTGTCTAGAAATCTTAACAGGTTATTTCGAACAACTGATGGATAGAAGCAAAAAGAAAGTACTATATCCTCAACAGAAAAAGATAGATTCAGACACAGAAAGCAGCATGAAAACAGAAAGTGTGAAAGAGGAACAGAGTTGCTACAGCTTGACAATTCCAATAAACTACGATCCAACAGTTATGGATCTGAACAGAAGGTTTTCACAGAAAGCAGGGCCCAGTTTTTCAAAGTTTCGGGCTAATAAAAGCTTTATACCAAAAGCCCAAGACCGAATAAAAACAATTACTTTCGGCCTAAATACCTTACAGATTTGCACAGAAGAAAGTAAAAAGTTCAGACCCATTTATGGGATGAATTTAACAGAAAAACAACAGTGTTTGCTAGACAATCTCTGGCATATTCAAACAGTGCCCAATGCGGCAAAAGTCAAAGTACAGGTCCTAAACGCTCTAATACATTATTTCATAGAACAGACACAAAAAACTCTCGAACAGTTAACACAGAAAAAATTCACACATTATGTGATCTACAAAGGAACAAAAGTAGGAATTTTCAATAAATGGGAAACAGTGGCAAAACACATACAGTGCTTGAACCCAATTTATAAGGGTTTCTACAGTTTTAATGAAGCCATCCACAGTGCTCGGGATCATTTTGGAACACAACAGTTCTTTATTGAACCAGAAGAAGTTAAATCTTTTTCTACTGTGATCCAAGAAAATCCAGATCACATTATAAAAGCACAGGAAGATTTGATTGCAAATCTTCAAAAACAGGTGATGAACAAAGGAAAGGCTCCACAAATTACCCAACAGTTACAAATTGAAAATAACATGCTAAAACAGCAAATAACAGTTTTAGAAGAAAACATAAAAAAGTTACATGAGACAGGAAAAACTGAAAAAGAAAGCAATAGAAGTTTTGACAGTTTTAAAGCTAGAGTATTGGATCTCCCATGGAGACAGACTCTTCAACCAGCTTTAGACATATTTGAAGAATTAGATCAAATTATATCTGACAGAATTTGTGCAGGATTTCCCAAAATCTTGTATGAATTACAACAGAAAATTGTTCAAATGGTGTTTAAAGAAATAAATTACAGGGGAATAAAAATTACAGAAAGGATCAATAGTAGGGGAGAAGATACAGGAGTTCTTCTATTACAGATTGATCTATTTAAGACAGATATGCCCCCAGATTTGATATCTCAGTTTTACCATTATGGTATGATTGATTATATCAAGTTTCGGCTAACCCCCACTACAGAAAAATTTTTAAACAGCTTTGGGGAGAAATTCACAATGGTGGCCGGGAATATTGCTTTACAGTCTTATCCACATGAGGTAGGATGCAAAATTTTTGCTTCCTTTCCAGAAATGGATGCATACACATACAGACCAGCCAGGAAAAGGATCTTCATCAGCAACAGACCTGATGATCAAGAATTGTTAGAGATGGCAGTCAAGATCGAAGACAACATTGACTTCTCGAGCCTTTTCTGGATACATGAAAGAAATGAAGACAAGACAGCTTTTTACAACAAGTTCATTACAGATCAATAGAAAACCCCAGAACTTCCGAGGTATTTCCCATGGTTCCACTACAAGTTAATGGCGGAAGGACATTATACACAGGTCTGGGCAAAAACAAATTGGGACATGCTTCTTCCCTTCATTGGGGAAGCGGACAAATTAGAATTACAGCACATCAGAGACAAAGAAGAAGACACAGAGCAAGACAAAGATGAAGAGACATCATGGCCTCATCATGATGATGATATGCAAGATGCACAGGACGATGGATAGTCATTTGACAGTACTCACAGAGACTTTTAGACAGAAACGCAAGCAGTGACGACAGAAGAAGGATGATGTAAGCCATGACGATAGGCGGCTAAGCAAACAGACAGAGGAATCCACTTTTTCAACAGCTTTAATAAATAGGCATCTACTTTAATGACTTTAATTTAGATTGTCCATTTTTAGTCAAAAAGAATAGTCAGGAATTTGGCGTTTTCAATTTTTTAAAAGTAAAGTTAGGAATATGTCATCTTTTAAAAGCATACTAGCCAAGTCGTATAATCTTTTGTCTTTTGTAAAATAGTTTAGGTAACCGGTATTAATACTGGCTCTATAGGTTATTGTAGAGGGCTATAAAAACCCTCCTCCTCTTTATTTGTAAATACGAGCAAAAACTGAGAAATAAGAATCCTTTGCTTTCATCCAATCCATGGCAGCTTAAACACTTTTCCGACCCCTTAGTCCTATTACTTAAATTTCTTTTATACCTTCTGCACTTCATATTAGAGCCCTTACATAAATAAAAAAAAAAGAGAGTGTTTCACTTCTACTCCGCTATACAATCTCTGAAGAAATATCACTATACCTCCTTAGTCTCTTTGTAAGTATTCATCATCTTCCTCCTTCGTCTAGTTACAAAAATATTTTAAATATTATGTGTGTTCTTTTTGTGTTTGCTTTATGTTTTAACTTTTTGTCCGTTAAATATAAATTAATGGTTAAAATTAATATTTGTTTATACTTAATGTTCATCAAATGTAAATTATTTGTTAAAACTACGAGATATGTTTAAATTAGTAGTGGTTTAACGAAAACCCGAAAAATCCGCCGAAAAATCCGTCATACCCCCCTTTTATGGTATCAGAGCATGAGAGATCCTAAGTCTAGAAGACTACAACAGGCTTGATCGATGGCATGTTGATGTAAGTCCACAATATATCAAGAACCCGTGTAGGTGAAGATGAGGGATTAATCATTCTTTTATATCATTATTAGGGTGATATGATGGAAATTTTTCGTTTCACGCATGTTAATATTGTTTTATTATTTTTTTATGCTTTAATTATAAGGGCTTTATGACTATTTAATGAAGGTTTAAAGGGTTTAAGAAAAAGACTAAGGGTTAGGTTTCCTCCTTAATTATAATTGATATCTCAAAGTCATCATCATTTACTCTCGTTGAAATTCTCAATCAAAATACTGAAAGTCAAAAAATATTAGGCAAAATAGTAAACAACCTAGATTATATTAAACAACAAAATAATCAAGTTTTAATAGAATTAAGAGAAATACGTAAACATCTACCTACTAAACAAGATTTTCAACAGGTTAATTATTTGCTAGAAAATTCAAAGCCTAGACAAATTTTAGGAGCTAAAGACCTTATACAGAAAGTAGAAAAACAGGTAGTCAATTTAGAACAAGTTATAACCACAGTTAAGAGTATAGTTGAAAGTTAGAACTGGAAAATTCTAGAGAATATTTACAGGCTTTAAGTGAAGCTAGAAAACATAAAGTAGAAGGAAATACAGTGGAAGTAACAGGATTTACAACCTACACAGGAACAAGTAAAGCTGATAAGACATATCCTATTCTCTTTAATTTTATTATAAGTCTATTATTACAGATAATCGAAAAATTAAATAAACTCCTATCTATTAGTGAAAAGCCACAGCCTAGTACTAACACAATAGATAACGACCTAGATAAAATAATTAGTGGAATAAATAAATTAAGCTTAGGAGAAGAAGTCAAAATTAAAAGAAAACCTATACCTTATAAACATTGGGTACCGAGAAAATGAGTAATCAACAAAATAGAAATTTTTTAGGAAGAAGTAGGACAGTACAGGAATCTAGAAATACAACAAGTAATTTACAAGATATTATTACAACAGATAACTTTATAAACAGGATACTAAGAAGAGGATCAGGATCTAACAGTAACCAACAAATAGTACAGTTAGAAGAAGAAATAGATGTAAACAGAAACCTAGATTTATATAACCAGCATCAGTTGGATATTTTAAATCCAAGAACATTATACCAAACAGGAATGTTAAACATTAATACAGTTTTAATATGAAGTAGTAGAGAAGAAAGACTTAGGATGGTTGATGGAACAGTAACAATAGATTTATTTTCACCAGAAACAATACAAAAAATCAAACAATCTGGAAAACATTTTGTACATGTGGGATTAGTAGTAATTGGAATAAAAGGATTAGGAAGAAAATATTTAGGAACAAAATTATTAGCCTTATTATTAGATAAATCATGAAAAACAGATTTGAAAAAAGCCATTATCTCAGGAATGGAAATAGACCTGAGTCAAAATACAGCTCTATTTTATTGTACACCAGGAATACTAAAAGACATAAAAGATTTACAAAACATTAAAATTGCCTTAAAAACAAAAGGATATGATAATTATGTAGGTGTTGTGGGTATTTTTCAGCATGGTGACATCTTCAGTTGCTTCTGCATGTCAAGATGTTATTCCGCAGTAAGTATTGTTTAATATTTACTTATCTGAATTTTATTAATATCTTTATTATTATTTTCCAGTAAATAAGGGAGAAGAACGCGGGATATTTCCAAACCACGTTCAACACATCTTCAACGGCAAAGAAGACTTGGTCTCACGGACGTTGAGAAGATAAACTTGGATCCCGAGATTGTAGGAACAACTTTTACCCATTCATACTTACTTTTATTTAAGGAGAGATGGAGGCGGATAATCACTCTCTCACTCTCACACACTCTACGTACACTTTACTTGTAATCCTCTCCATCATCTTCCGCAGTTGTATTCACAATTATCATACACTACAAAAAAAGTAATTATTAGGGACTACCTTATTTGGGTCGCCCGACTGGGATCGACCCTATTACTCTCTTAGTAGAACGGCTAATTAGTTATTTTATTTGAGTCGATCAATTTAATTGTTGGGACCGTTATTTTTATTAAAAAACCCAATACATAATCGGCTTAAAAGGAAAATAATAATTAAAAAACAAAACAAAACAAAACAAAAAAACTACCTAATTGACGCCACTCCGACCTCTACTCCTGCGCACGTTTACCCTTTACTCCCTCTCTCAATCCCTAAATTCATCATCGTTCCATTAGCGGCTGCAAACCCTATCAATTCATCGTTCGATTTCTTCATCTGCCGTTCGATTTCTTCGGCCCATTCGATTTCTTCATCGGTACAACCATATATTCAATGTAAGTTGGGGTTTAATTAGGGTTCATGTTTTCTGCTATTCTACATAGCCCTGTGTTTGTGTTGCTTGATTTTTGAAGGCTTGATTATGGCACCTGAATTTCTTTTTTTCTGAAATCTCAAACACATACCCAATATTACAATTTGGTAGTGGACTTCAATTAGATTTATTGATTGTTAATATTATCTTCATTTGTATGTGTGTGTTGAATTTGAAGATTCATACCCAAAATTGCAATTTAACATTGTTGTTCAATGAGGTTTAATGATTTGGGAAGTGGGTTTCTTGGTTGGTTGAATATGTATGAAAATAAGGTAATACTATTTGTAGGTTTTGTGATTTGATTTAGGGAAAGAAATTGGGAATTCAAATGATGATGAAATATGCAATTGTTGTATAAGGGTTTTTATAACAATGGGATTGGGTGCTGGATGTCTTCTTCTAGGATGGGGAATCGGCGAGAAGGCTGTGATTAAGGTTTTGGCTCAAAGAAATGCAAGTCAAAGGAAGGAAATTAGAGACACCTATTTCCAGCTTTTCAATCAATCACTTATCGATGCTCTCCGTGCAGAACTATCCGGTGATTTTGGGGTATGATATCATATCTCTTACTCATGTTTCATACTCCATCTGTCACCCAAAAAAGTCCCACTTTGTACTTTCATTGTTCCAAAAAGGATTCGCATTTTCGAAACAAAAGATATTGTTTTAGTGCAATTTCATGAGGTACAAGCAAGTAAAGCTTCTTTCAAATGCAAACTCCTATTTTTAGGATAGATGGAGTAACTTATGAACAATATTACTCAAGTGAAAGGGTTTTGAATTTTTGGGGAATCAAGTTATGATTTTTGTTTGTTTGTTTATTTGTTTTTGTTTCAGTATCAATACAACCTAAAGTTTTCTGATAATTATTTTGTATTAACTCATTTATATATACAAATTACAACTATTATTATACTTTGTGATTTGCAGAAAGCAGTTATCTTATGGACATACGATCCAGCTGAAAGAGACGCAAGGTTGGTGAACCAGGCGTTGAAGTCAAAGAACAAACAAATCCTTGAACTTCAAGTTATAGTTGAAATAGTTTGTGCATCGTCCCCTCACCATCTGGTTGCAGTAAGACAGGCTTATATTTCCCTCTTTGAGTGCTCAATTGAAGAACACATTATCTACAATGTCCCAGCATCTGTCCAGCAGGTACTAATACATTTCCTGTCTCTTTGATCTTTGTAAAACTAATACGCTCTTTTTTTTTCCCTCTCTTAAAAAAAAGTTTGCTTCACCGAATGAGAAATAATGTATTAGATGTATTCTGTTATGAGCATCCTTAAATCCGTCCATTCTATTTTCCGTTTGGTTATGGCATATTTTGTTGGGTTTAGTGAGTTCATACAGATATGATGGGGAAGCGGTGGATTTGGGTGTCGCAAATTATGAAGCATCGAAGCTAAGGGAAGCAATTGAATCCAAGGAATTAGATCAAGATTTTGTTGTGTGGGTACTTAGCACTAGGAATGATTCCCAGCTCAAGGCAACTTTTGAATGCTACAAGAAAAACCATGGAAATTCCATTGACAAGGTTTCATCTCTTTCTACATGACAATCATTTGATACCTATTATTTCTTTTTTTATCATGACAACTTTGCATTTTTTTTCTTCTTGCATTTGATTCTCTTTTGGACCCTCTGACAGGATATTATGAGTTGCAGAAAAGGCATTTTGGAATCTCTATTGAAAATTGTTGCTTGGTGCATTGAAACCCCGGAAAAACATTTTGCTCAGGTCTTCTTCTTTCCCTTTCTGCTGTCACTTTTGCACTGATATTATGTATTACTCCCTCCATTCCACATAAAAGAGTCTCATTTAACAAGTCAAACTTTTTGAGCATTGTCCTGTCGTATCAAGATGCCAATTTTTATTAGTCTTTCATTTGAGAATTATGGGGATGGATACCACTTAGATTTCTCTTTCTGTTTAATTCTTTCCCATCCTTTTAAGTCGTTGTAATAATTTCATATTCTTTAGAAGCAAGGCCTACTATCTTTTTCCATTTTTTTTATTAAAAACCTCTCTCTTCTCTGTCTATGACTTGTGATGACTTCTTTCTTGGTACAGAAGTAACTTTATGCGCACTTACTTGTGCATGGTTGTTACTTTTTGCAGCTTGAAATGGCATTTAGAAACGAGTTCGGTGAGATCTCTAGCACCTTAATTGATGAGGTATGTTATACTATTTCTTACTAACTTCTTATCCTTGTGTTTGCGTGGACTATATAGCTGTAATGGATGAAATAGTTTAAAGTATGCCCCTGCCAATTAATTTATGATCTCAACTGAAAATTTACCAGATTAGTACCAGTACAACTTTTATTGCTAACACTGTGTCCAGGGCTGGCTTTCACTCTATTCTCAGTTCCAGGTAAGGCACTTTTTTCTGTTTATGGAATGAGCATTACACCAGGGCTCTGTACATTTGCTTAACACTACAGCAGGGGTTGTACATTTAATTATTCAAGTTTACCAAACATTAGAAAATGTTTACAATAGCCCTCAGTTGTCATTTTTTTATTTTTCAAAAGTTTCTTCTTTTGTTTTGTTATTGAACTCTGATAGCATTAATAAAGTTTCATTTTATTTATTTTCAGGGGCAAATGCCATTTATATCAATCATTGTATAAACCTATGAACATCTATGGCAATCGAGAAATGCAGGAAGTTCGAACTTGTTGTATTTTATAACTGAACAAAATACAAATGCAGAAGTTCCACGATGGGAACGGGCTCGGTTGCTTTGTTCAAAGCTTCATTCGCTGAGGGGGTTCACGAGGGATCACCAGTACATTGTATTGTACTGTACAAGTTTGTGTATTCTGTTTCTCTGCAAGCATAGCATTGCACCATTGCTCATTCTTATTGTAATTAGAACTTCAAGTAAACGCTTCTTTTTAAAAGAAAAAAAAAGAACTTCAAGTAAACGCATATTCTTTATATATATATATATATATATATATATATATATATATATATATATATAATTAGAAAACTTTTCATTGTAGAATAATTGTATTAGTTGTTTTGTTTACCATCATCATCATATAATTTACACATTACAACTTTTATAGCTAAATTATAAGATCAACTTTCCCACCAAATTTTATTTGGGTCGTCTATATCCGATCTTATTACTTTCCCACAAAAAATGTGATTTTGACGCAAAAATATATTTGGGTCGGGCGACATGGTCCCTAATAATTTCCCTCCAAAAGAATGTTAGGCGCCAAATATTATTTGGGTCGGCAACCTCGTCCCTAACAACTGGTACCAAAAACTATTTGGCTCCAAAATTTTCCGAAAAAAAAAATAAAAAAATTAATTTTTATTAGGGACGGCAATATCCCGACCTAAATAGGGTATTTGAGACGGTGACGGGGGTCCTAAAACTTTTAGAGTCGCATGTTATTTAGGACCATCGTTTCCCGACCCAAAGTCCAACCTAAATACTATTAGGGACGGGAAAATGAACATTTAGGACGGGAAATGGCTGACCCTAATAGTACTTTTCTTGTAGTGATAGTGGAACTTTTAAGGTTGGAGACCTAACTCCCGGGGTTTTTTCCAAAGAGGTTATCACCTCTAAGGTTTTCCTCGTTAACAAATCATCGTGTCATTCTCTCTTTTCATATCTTTGTTCCATTTAGTCGAATTCCACAGTCCCCTCCTTATTATTTAAATCCACACACTTGTCAAAGTCAAGATTCTGTACGATTATTTTTTCTACCAAAACAATTTGGCGCCCACCGAGGGGCCTCGTGGTTTATCGGTTATTTGAATCATTTCCTAAGCGAATTCATCATGTCTGCACCTCCCAATGTGTCTGCCGCCGGCAAAGGTCCCGCCGTCACTCCCGCATCAGGAGGTAGAACCAGCTTGTTGCCGCCACCTCCTCAGACTGGACCTCAGCAAACTCAACCTACAAAGACTCCATAAGAGGAAGCGACCTCTTCTAATGTAGATGCTGACATCCGGACTATCCTAACCAAGTTGAATCAGAGGTTAGATAAATAAGATAGCAATTCCAAGGTGTTGGCCAATTCCATGATCAAGATGCAGAGGGATCAACAGCTCATTGCTTCGCGGCTTGAAAACGTCTCGCCATTGCGTGCAAGGAACCTCAACTTCGACAAAACCGAAGGATCTATGCTTCAGAATGAATTTATCCCAATGGGTAGTCCACCTCAAACTCCTCAGCTGACATCCTTGATGATGTCGACATCCTTGCCCGAGGACACCCTAATGACACCACCTTCAGCAGGATTCACCCCGTTCATTCCAGTCATTGACAACACCAATGTCACAACTACCACGGATAACTCTGGTTTGCTGAATAATCTTTTAAATAATAATAATTTCAATCGTATTCCTATGGCTGACCCTTTTGCAGGAAACCCACTAGCCAAACAGATGCAGGATCTCAGGGAGCTGGTAATGAACGTGCCAGGCATAACCCCTCCAATCCAACCAGCGACTCAGAACTGCTACAATCAATCCCGGTTTATCCCAGCAATTGCAAATGTCGACATCCCGAAGCGTTTCAATGTTCCATCTATGAAGTTGTATGACGGCACCACAGACCCAGAGGAGCATGTTGCTCACTATCAAGAAAAGATGGACGTAATCCATATTCCGCTTCAATTCCGGGAGGCTTGCTTATGCAGAGGATTTGGATCGACCTTGGCTGGACCAGCTCTCAAATGGCTGATTAGGCAGCCCCTAGGTTCAATTGGTTCATACGCCCAGCTTATCAACATGTTCTATAACCAATTCTCGTGCAGTCGACAATTTGAGAAGCTGACAAGTGACCTCTACAATGTGACCCAGCAGCCTAATGAAACTCTGAAAGACTATGTCCACCGGTTCAATAAGGAAGTACTAGAAATTCCCAACCTTGACATGTCGACAGCCACAGAAGCGTTCAAAATGGGACTGAAGAAAGACTCACAGTATTACCAAGACTTGGTGATGACTCCTTGTAAGCGGTTGGAAGAAGTCAGGAGCAGGGCATTGAGATTCATAAGATTGGAGGAAGATGAGCTGCGAAGATCGAAGTCCTCATCCAAGTTGTCGACATATGACAACCCTGACAGAAAGACTGAATCATCCCATCGCAGGAACAACCGTTCCAATCCTTATCCAAGAATTGATACTAGCAAAATTAATTCAATAGACGGTGAGGATGGAGATAGTGATAATGTGCCTAACATTTCTGATTATTGTTTTTCTGTTGACATTTCAGGTATACTCTGTGCAATGGGCAACCTGGGGGACAAAGCCAGATGGCCAAAGAAGACGGATAAGACCACGGGATGGCGTGACAAATCAAAATGGTGTGCTTACCATGAAGACTTTGGGCATGTTACTGAAGATTGCATCGCACTAAGAAAGGAGATCAGTTACTTGCTCTCGAAGGGACATCTTAAGGAGTTGTTGGGATCCAGAAAGAAGAAGGCTAAAAATGTGGAAGCTCCTCATGAAGTCGAAAGACCAGTTTCTCCCCCAGCATCAACAAAGGTGATCAATTTCATTAGCGGAGGTTCAGAAATGTGTAGCACATCCTATTCTGCCGCAAAACTACATGCTAAGGAGTCAAAAGAGGTGAAGCCAGAGAGACAACCCAGGATGTCGACACCCTGCCAGGATCCAATCACCTTCGATGAAAGTGATCGAGATAACTTGCTGGAACCCCATCACGATGGCCTAGTTATTTCCTTGCAAATCGCCAATTATACAATCCGGCGCATCCTGGTTGATGGGGGTAGCTCTGTCAATCTCATTATGTTAAGTACCCTCAAGGAAATGAACATCCCAGAATCAGAGATCGTCAAGAAATCCTCAATATTGGTAGGCTTCAGTGGTGAAGTCAAAGAAACGGTGGGGGAAATAAAGCTCCCAATATACTCAAAGGGCCTCAACACCATGGAGCGGTTCTGTGTAATTGATTGTGCAACATCCTACAATGTCATTCTTGGAAGACCGTGGATTCATGGGATGAAGGTTGTACCCTCCACTTACCATCAGTGTGTGAAGTTCCCAACACCTTGGGGTGTCGCTAAAATATACAATGATCAGCAGGTGGCCAAGGAATGTTGTAAGACTTCAATGAAGGCGTCGACATCTCCAAAACAAGCATAGCAACTACAGAGGAAGGTACGTGAAGTTCTGGAAGCTAGGGAGAACGATGTGAAAGAAGTATTGCTAGACCCTTCCAATTCGGACAAGGTACTTATTGGCAGTGACATCCCATCAGATATAGAAAAAAAGCTTGTGGACCTATTAAAAAGCAGAGCAAAGAGTTTTGCTTGGAGACATGATGACATGACCGGCATCAGCAAAGATGTCATCACTCACAAACTTAACATCGATCCTAGTTTTAAACCAGTGCACCAGAAACGCAGAAAATTTGTAGAAACAAGAAACCAGATCATCAAGGAAGAAGTAGAGCTCTTACTCAAAGCCAACATGATCCGAGAGGTAGATTATCCAAGATGGTTAGCAAACGTGGTTGTGGTTGAGAAGAAGAATGGGAAGTGGCGAGTCTGTGTTGACTTCACCGACTTAAATAAAGCCTATCCAAAAGATCCTTTCCCTTTGCCTCACATAGATTTGTTAGTTGATGCCACCTCCGGACATGAGCTCCTCACCTTCATGGATGCATCCTCAGGATTCCAACAAATCCAGATGGAACCATCTGACCAGGAGGACACCGCCTTCATAACGCCCACAGGTATTTATTGTTATATTGCTATGCCCTTTGGACTAAAAATGCAAAAACATATCAGAGGCTCGTCAACAAAATGTTCAAAGATCAGATTGGAGACACGATGGAAGTATTTATTGACGACATGGTAGTAAAATCCAAGAAAGCCGAAGATCACATAAGCAACCTATCTCAAGCCTTCGACATCTTGGATTGTTTCAATATGAAACTTAATCCAGCTAAATGCAACTTTGGTATGAAGGCAGGGAAGTTTTTGGGTTATATGGTTACTAAAAGAGGCATTGATGCTGCCCCAGAACAGATACGTGCTATTATTAACCTGTCGTCACCTCAATCTGTCAAGGACGTCCAAAGATTGACAGGAAAGATTGCTTCACTCACCAGGTTCATTTCGAAATCCTCGGATCGATGCAAACCTTTCTATGACATCCTAAGGAAGAACAAGAAGTTCCAGTAGGAGAACCAGCATGAAGAAGCCTTTCAGGAGCTCAAAAGTTACCTGTCGACACCTCCATTATTGGCCAAGCCTCAGGAGAGCGAACATCTTTATATCTACCTAGCCGTATCAGAAAGCGCTGTAAGTGCGCCTTGGTGACAGAACGAGATGGTAGTCAGCAACCCATCTACTATGTAAGTAAGACACTTTTAGATGTAGAGACCAGGTATTCTCATTTACAGAAGTTAATTTTAGCTTTGATAACTGCTTCCATTAAATTAAGGCACTATTTTGAAACACATACTATAATTGTACGCACTAACTATCCTATTAAGAATGTTATGAGAAACCAGAGATGTCGTGTCGAATGGCTAAATGGTCCGTACAATCGAAAGCACTTATGATATCAAATATGAGCCCAATGTAAAGAATAAAATCTCAAGCTCTAGCTGATTTTGTGGCTGACTTTAGTCCAACCCTGCAACAAGAAGTGGAATTGGAGGTTCAACAACTTCAAGATGATGACATCCTGAAAATTTGGACGCTCTACACAGATGGTGCTTCTAACATGAGAGGTACAGGTCTTGTAGTTGTACTAAAATCGCCACAAGGGGACATAATACCACAATCCATCAGTTGCAGTTTTAAGGCCACTAATAATGAAGCAGAATATGAGGCATTAATTGCAGGATTAATAGTGGCCCAGGACCTGGATGTCAAGCATATCCGGGTGTTTATGGATTCTTTGCTAATTGTTAACCATTACAACGGATCCTACATAGCAAAAAATGCAAAGATGACGACATATTTGGAAATTGTAAAAATTCTGGCGGCCAAGTTCAAAACATTTACTTTGGAGCAGATTCCACGAGAGGAAAATTCTCAAGAAGATGCTCTGGCAAACTTAGGTTCAGCCTTCAAAAGCATTTCACAGACAAGTATCCCAATTGTGCATGTTGACATCCCGGCAATTGATCTTCTTGAGCTGTTCGTTCTAGATGTCGACATACCTTCCTCCAAAGAAGAACTTCGGGACAGCTCCCATTATCAAGTATCTCTTAAATGATACGATCCCAGCCGAGGATAAAAATGCAAGAGCCTTCAGGGTAAGAGTATCTAAGTATTTACTTATTGATAACCTTTTGTTTAGAAAATCTGCTGCAGGTCACTACTTAAGATGTCTAGAAGCAGATCGGGCCCATCAGGTTCTCAAGGAGCTGCATGAAGGACAAAGGTGGAAATCATATCGGGGCGTAAGTCCGCATACCAAGGCTCTTAGGATGGGCTATTTTTGGCCCACAATGAGAAGAGACGCCGCAAACTATGCAAAGAAATGTGACTGTCAACGACATGGTGACATCCCGCATCGCCCAAATTGAACTATCGCATCCTATCCCGTCGCCATGGCCGTTTATGGTTTGGGGAATGGACATCGTAGGAAAATTACCTGTGGCACCAGGAGGAAGAGTATTTCTACTAGCCATGACAGACTATTTTTCTAAATGGGTAGAAGCTGAGGCGTACGTACAAGTCCGAGATAGAGAAGTTATCTCTTTTATCAAAAGAAATATATTCATCAGATTTGGGATACCCTCAGAGATTATTTGTGATAATGGCTCCCAGTTTATTAGTAGAAAAACCCAGAATTTCTTGAATAGTTGGGGAGTCAAGATGGTGACATCTTCACCTGTTCACCCTCAAGCAAATGGACAAGCAGTCCAAAGAACAAGATTATCATAAGCAACTTAAAAAAGAGACTCGGACCAAAAGAAAGCGAAGATGGGCGTAAGAGTTGCCAATGGTTTTATGGGCCGACAAGACGACATCTAAGAATGCTACCGACGTACTCCCTATTCACTTGTATTTGGGACAGAATCAGTTATTCCCGCAGAAGTACTTGTACCTACGGCCAGATACAGTTTGTTGACATCTGAACATAATAAAGACATCTTGGCATATGACTTGGATACCGTAGACGAACTAAGGGACATGGCCAAAATTTGGATGGCAGCATATCAACAAAGGGTAGCCAAATCTTACAACAAAAATGTAAGAGTTAGAAGATTTCAAGTGGGAGATTTAGTCCTACGAAAGGCATTCCAAAATACAAAGGAACTAAATGCAGGCAAGCTCGCCCCAAAATGGGAAGGACCCTACCTAATAGATGCACAGGCCGGGAAAGGAGCATATCGTCTGTCAACCTTGGATGGCCAAATAATACCACGATGTTGGAACGTCATTCACCTTAAAAGGTATTACATCTAAACAATACCCCTTAAACTCATCTCATCCCAGGTATGGACAATCCTTTATTTATTTGTAACTTTTCATTTTCCTTATTTACTTTTTTCTTACAATTACTGCAAATCAAGATGTCACTAACACAACTTGTGGAGGGTCGTCAATGTAGTTGACGTCTACTTTTTAACATGTCTCTGTCTTATGAGGTGTTGACATACGGAAATGGGGACATGTCGAAAGTACGCAAAGTCAGAAGGACAACGAATTCTCCTCCGTCAGAGAGTGGCCATCTCTTCTCAAGTAAAGAAACAGAATCCCTTCTAAGGTTTAAAGAGTTAATTACCTCTTTCTTAAGATGTTAGGTTACCACACATTCGCCTGGAGCGCAAGTTATCTCTTTAATTGAGGTGTGGGGTGGGCCTATATGGGTAAACTCATATAGCTTACCCATTCCCACTCAGTTAAATGATTGATCTCATGTTTTATTCTTATGGTTATGACATGTACGTGTTATCTTAAGTATCTACCGCTTTGACATACTAACATGTCACCTTACGAGCATAACAAATGACCATCCAAAGAAAAATTTCATCCAAAAGGAAACAAGCCTTGACATGCTTGAAAATTACTAAACCATAACTAAAGTTACCATAAGAATACCCCTAAAAAGTTAAACCAACATCCAAACTGCTAAAGTTAAAACGCAAAAGTGTTGGACCAACCCAACACATAAAAGAAATTGTCTTCGATCCTTATGGACCTATTACATAACCAAACAAAATTAAAATTGTCTTTGGGATTCCACCCCAGTAAAACTAGCCAAAAATCAGAACAAACTTATTTTACCTTTTTCAGGTGGCATCCGCCTCAGGTGTTGCTTTGGGAGTAACTTCTCCAACCTCTGCTGTTCCTTCTTCAGCATTCCGCTCTTTGTGCTTCCCATCCTGAGAGTCATTCCATGTTGCTGTCATGGGCGTCATCAGCCTGTTCAAAATCCTTGGAGGCCTCATTCACCTTTTCATCATGGATCCGCTGCAAAGCTGCTTTTTCATCATTCAGGTCCCAATTCACATGCTCTCCTGCCCGATATTCCTCAATCATTTGGATTCTAGTTTCAAAAACTGCCTTCGCAGTTTCATTTACCAAATCATCTCGAAGTGCTTCCATCTCCCTTGCATGTCTGATATCGACACTTGCAAGCCTGGACTGCCATTTTAAAATCTCTTCATTTTTGTCCCTGATTTCCAATCCCTTCTCCCTCGGCATCCTTGCAGCCTTCTTTCAAATCCTTCTCGTATTCAACCCTACTCATATCAAAGGTATCACATTTTTCCCTCCATATCCCGATTTCTTTGGACATTAACTTAGCCATCGAAACAATCATCATCAACAAGCAAAAAAGACATTTTACTAAAATAAAAGGGAATCAATGCACCAAGATCCAAATCAACTCTTACTCGATTCTCCAACACCTCTTCATTCCAAGTTTGCTTCTCCACGCCGGAAATCGATCCACCCTTTTTCTTTTCGAGGTAACCTTATTACCCGCCTCAGGTATGGTCTCTTCCGCTTTCATCTTGCCTTTGTATTTGGCCACAATATCATTCGTCGTAAAGCCGGATCGAGGCACTGCATATAAGGATATATGTTAGTACGGACTTAGTAGAGTCACCAATTCAATGACAACGTTGACTCTGACTCACTTTTTTGAAGAACGTCGTGACTATGTACTTGAGCAAGAGGGATAAAAACTGCACCCTTGAGGCTACTCTCACCATAATATAGAGGGAGACGTTTGATGTGGATAGAATTCGAAGAAGATTTGATGATAACAATGGTTACCGAGAATTGCGATTACTAGTTCCTATCAAGACCCTTTCCTTTCCTTTTTAACCACCACGTATCCTTACCCATCATGCAAGCTGGTAGTTGAGCATTTATTGGGAGAAAAATATTTGCCTCTTCAGTTGCTGAGTTAGCCAAATGTTTTTGGGGACAAATTGTTGTGGGTATTTTTCAGCATGGTGACATCTTCAGTTGCTCCTGCATGTCAAGATGTTATTCCGCAGTAAGTATTGTTTAATATTTACTTATCTGAATTTTATTAATATCTTTATTATTATTTTCCAGTAAATAAGGGAGAAGAACGCGGGATATTTCCAAACCACGTTCAACACATCTTCAACGACAAAGAAGACTTGGTCTCTCGGACATTGAGAAGATAAACTTGGATCCCGAGATTGTAGGAACAAATTTTACCCGTTCATACTTACTTTTATTTAAGGGGAGATGGAGGCGGAAAAACACTCTCTCACTCTCACACACTCTACGTACACTTTACTTGTAATCCTCTCCATCATCTTCCGCAGTTGTATTCACAATTATCATAGTGGAACTTTTAAGGTTGGAGACCTAACTCCCGGGTTTTTTCCAAAGAGGTTATCACCTCTAAGGTTTTCCTCGTTAACAAATCATCGTGTCATTCTCTCTTTTCATATCTTTGTTCCATTTAGTCGAATTCCACAGTCCCCTCCTTATTATTTAAATCCACACACTTGTCAAAGTCAAGATTCTGTACTATTGTTTTTCTACCAAAACAGTAGGTAATAACATAGTAATAAGTGTAGGAACATTAGGAAAAGCTAGCAACAGATCAGGAATGAAATATAAAGTAAACATAGACGGAATTGTTAATACAATTGCCTCAAAATCAATACAGATGATAGAACCACTTAAAATAAATCCCGAGGAATTAGTAGGACTGGAATGGTCTTTGGATGACCTACAAGAACCAGACAGTAAAGTATTAATACCAAAACAAAGTCATATATATGAAAATGCAAATGGAATGCAAAGCTTAAGGTTCGTAAACTTTAAAAGAGAAGACCCCACACAAAGTGATAATGAAACAGAAACAGAATATAATTTTATGAATATAGAGTATAACACAAAACCAATCTATGATACAGATAGCGAAGATAAATAAATAGTCATAGGATTTGACCAATTTGAAACAGAAGAGAATGATTTTAGTATAATAGACTATTTAGAAGAAGAACCCTCTACAGGTTTTAAAATAGAAGAAACTAACAAAACATTTGAAGAAATTATAAATAAAAAATTCACAGAACTAAATATCCAAGAAGAAGTAGATGACATGATAATAGATTGTATTACAGAATTAGGATTAACATACGAAGAAAGTTATAATAAATTACAAGAAATTTACAATTTACCTTTGGTAAATGACATCCAACAGGGAAAAATAATGATAGCTGACTTTTACAAACAAGAAAATGCATTTATGGATCAACACATGGAAAATACAAGAAAGAGAGCTAAACCAGAATGGACAGAACCAGGAACAGCTACAGAAGATGTAATAGGTAGAGAAAATTGGACTCCCCCATCTAGACAATATACAGGAGAATCAAAATACACTAGCCAAGGAGCTAGATTACCTATAGGAAATTTATACAGTAGTAATATATTATTATTAGAAAAACAAAAGCCAGAGTTATGGGGTGATGAAATTTTACTATGGGAACAAACAGTAGTAAGAATGTGGAAAACAAACAAAAGGGACAGTATGGATATGTTTTCATATTTAGAAACCACATTAGGCCCAATAGCCTAAGGAATATGGCAAAGTAAAAAAGCCCAAAATTCGGATGAGATAAACAGATTAAAGGCTATAGGAGACAACCCATATAACTTCACCAGTCAAATTAGAACATTAATACTAGGAGTAGACCCAGCAAAAAATACTACTCCTATACAAGATACAGCTATTAGAAATCTAGAACAATTAAGTATAGCAGACATGAAATACATAAATGAATTTACCCTAGATTTTACTAGGTTATTATCACAAACAGGACAGGCTATGAATGATGAATTATGTGATAAATACTTTGTTAAATTACCTGGAGACTTAGGTAAAACTATAAGGAAAAACAAAAAAATAACAGAAGAAGAACAATTAGATTATACAAAAAAATAACAGTTATGGGGTGATGAAATTTTACTATGGGAACAAACAGTAGTAAGAATGTGGAAAACAAACAAAAGGGACAGTAAGGATATGTTTTCATATTTTTGTTCTTCTGTTATTTTTTGTTTTCCCTTATGTGATAAATACTTTGTTAAATTACCTGGAGACTTAGGTAAAACTATGAATGATGAATTATGTGATAAATACTTTGTTAAATTACCTGGAGACTTAGGTAAAACTATAAGAAAAAGATACAGCTATTAGAAATCTAAAAATAAGAAATATGGAAAAAATGATATTGCAAATAGAAAATACAGTATATAAGGAAAAACAAAAAATAACAGAAGAAGAACAATTAGATTATACAAATATGTCAACAGAACATACATTAATACAAACAAGAAATATAACTAACGTGATAAATTTGCAATGCAGATTATGGCTAGATAACAATGAGTATTTAGATCTCACTGCTCTATTAGACACAGGAGCTACAAAATGTGTAATATCACATGATATGGTTCCAAGACAGTTTAAAAAGGAATTAACATATAAATTAGTAACCAGAACAATAGAAGATAGGCTAATGACAATCACACATTGCATTGAACCTATAGGAATACAGTTTCTAGACTTTTCAGGAAATTATAGCTTCAAATATGACATACCACAGGTCAATATTAGTCCAGAATATGTAAAATCAAAAGACTTTATATTAGGCCTAAATTTCATTTTAGGTTTACAAGGGGCTATAACAATTACAAAAAATTACATTACACTTAGTAAACATATTTATAGCATACCTACCCTACGATATAATTAAACATCAGAGTTCGCACAGAAGCGTGGTGGACTAGGTAGCTTAGAATTTTTAAAATCAAATCAAAATAAAAAATGTCATATAGAAAATGAAACCTTAAATCTCCTCACAAATATGCTAACACAAGAATTAGAAAAAAGGACAGATATAACAAAAAGTATAAATCATCCTATAATTTTACATCTAGAAAAAATAAGATCAATAGGAGAAGATATTACAAATTCAAAGGTTACATATACGTGTAAATTTAAAATAAAAAATCCTGACATTACAATCAGAACAGCTAACATTGAATACAGTCTGTTAGATAAAGAGAAATTTAAAATACAAATCCCAGAAATGATAAAACAGAAATTAATTAGGAAATCAGAAAGCCCATATAGATCAGCAGCTTTTCTAGTTAGAAACTATAGTGAAATAAAAAGAGGAAAAGCTAGAATAGTATATAATTATAAAAGGCTTAATGACAATACAAAAGATGATGGATATAACATACCAAATAAAGATTCTTTGGTAAACTTAATACAAAAGAAAATGATATTCTCCAAATTTGATCTAAAATCGGGGTATAATCAATTAAAATTAGAAGAAATATTTAAACCATGGACATCATTCACATGTTTAGAAGGACAACTTGAATGGAACGTTTTGAGTTTTGGACTCAAAAACGCACCTTCAATATTTCAAAGATTTATGGACAGTATATTTCTAAAATATGACTTTTGCATGGTTTACATAGATGATATTTTAGTAGCAAGTGAAACTTTACAGGAACATGAAAATCATTTGAAACAAGTTTTCAAAGAAATAAAAACACATGGTATAGTAGTATCAAAAAGAAAAATGGAATTATTTAAAAGAAAAATATCCTTTTTAGAATTAGAGATAGAAAACGGGAAAATAGAGTTACAACCTCACATCTCAACAAAAATTATTGATTTTCCAAAAAAATTTGAAAATTTAAAACAGATACAAGCCTTCTTAGGTTTAGTTAACTATGCAAGAAAATTTATCCCAAATTTATCAAAATTAGTAGGATCACTTTACAGTAAAACTACAAAAAATGGTCAAATAAATTTTAATAAAGAAGACATAAAATTAGTAAAGGAAATAAAAGACAGAGTGAAAAGGATAAAACCATTAGAATTACCCTTAGTAACTGACTACATAATTATAGAAACCGATGGGTGTAAAGAAGGATGGGGAGCAGTCCTTCTTAGTAAAACTAATAAATATACCCCTAAAGACACTGAAAAAATATGCTCTAATGCTAGTGGGAATTTTAACAAAACAGGACAGAATTGGACTAGCCTAGATTATGAAATATAGGCATTAATTAATGCATTAGAAAAATTTAAGATCTTTCTAAACAAAGAGTTTACAGTAAGAACAGATTGCGAAGCAATAGTTAAATTTATAAAAAACGATCAAAGCAGGAAGGTAAATAGAACAAGGTGGATAAACTTACAAAACATAATACAGGGTAGTGGTTATCTTATTAGTTTTGAACATATAAAAGGAAACAATAATATGATTGTTGACATTTTGTCTAGAAATCTTAACAGGTTATTTCGAACAACTGATGGATAGAAGCAAAAAGAAAGTACTATATCCTCAACAGAAAAAGACAGATTCAGACACAGAAAGCAGCATGAAAACAGAAAGTGTGAAAGAGGAACAGAGTTCTACAGCTTGACAATTCCAATAAACTACGATCCAACAGTTATGGATCTGAACAGAAGGTTTTCACAGAAAGCAGGGCCCAGTTTTTCAAAGTTTCGGGCTGATAAAAGCTTTATACCAAAAGCCCAAGACCAAATAAAAACAATTACTTTCGGCCCAAATACCTTACAGATTTGCACAGAAGAAAGTAAAAAGTTCAGACCCATTTATGGGATGAATTTAACATTTAAACAACAGTGTTTGCTAGACAATCTCTGGCATATTCAAACAGTGCCCAATGCGGCAAAAGTCAAAGTACAGGTCCTAAACGCTCTAGGACATTATTTCATAGAACAGACACAAAAAACTCCCGAACAGTTAACACAGAAAAAATTCACACATTATTGTGAATGTGCGCCCCAAATTTCGTGTATTTGGAAATTCACGCGAGTTTGAAGACATCCGGTTTAATTTGAAAAACGGAGTCGCCACGCCATTTTGATTACCTCAAAACTTTGAAAAAAAGGTTTTATGGGTTCGGAGGTTAAGTTACCCCTTGGGAAGAACGGATCGTCGTTCACCCAAGGTGCCTTGCCGGAGCAAGTATCCCAAGATTTCATTAATCGTGCTTGCTTACGTGCTTTCTTGTGTGTATGTGTTTGAAAATAGGGGAAGGGAATGTCCCAAGTTGTCTTCCGGACGTACAAACCATTTATTGGTTGTCGCTCGGGATTTCTTGGATTTTATGTATTCGGGATTATGATCCCGTCCTCATCTTGGACTTGTGATCATTGCATTCTTAACCTCGGGACTTTGCATGATCGAGAGAATGACTCCCTTTATAGTCAAAGATGAGGTTCTTTAGAAAATGAGGGTCCTTAGCCCATCAATCCTACACTTTAAGACGGTCGAGCTCATATAGATGTTTCATACTCATCTTAAGTGATAATCGGAGATATAGAGTTCAAGGTTGTCCCTTTCTAAAGAAATTATGAAACCTTTAATGGAAGGAACGATGTAAAGATAGGATCTTTTACACCGGTCCGTTTCAAGGTTCCTAATGGGGACATGGGGGAATGTATGTAAAAATGACATTTTTAGTGAAAAGATGACATTTTGGGGTTGCAAATGATGCATTTGATTTAAAGAAAATGATCTTTAATTTGCAAAGGATGCATTTGATTTAAAGAAGTGATCTTTATTTGCAAAGGATGCATAAAGACATGATTTTTATGCAAAGGATGCATTTTTAATGAAGAAATTGGGATTTAATATGCAAATGATGCATAAAGATTGCATTTTTGAAAGCATAGGATGCTAATTTAGGATAAAGATATGATCTTTAATGCAAAGGATGCTTGAAAAAGGGTTTCATGTGCAAAGGATGCATTTTCATCATAAAGATTGGATTTTTATATGCAAATGATGCATAAAGATGATATTTTTATGTAAAAATATGGTTTTTAGGTGCAAAGGATGCACCTTTGATTCAAAAGATTACATATTTAATGGCAAGGGATGCCTAATGCATGCAAAGGGGGAAAGGGGGTATAAAGATATGATCTTTAATCTACCAAGTCCCAAACAAGATAATAGCAATATATGAAATGCAATGAGCAATTAGAATCACATAGAGCAATTAGGATGCAAGTTTAGGGCGTGAGAGGTTACCAATGGCTTCCTCTTCTTCTTTGGATGGAGCTAGGTGGAAAGGTTGATCTTGGGATCTTCAAGGAGGAGGGAGGTGGCTTCTTGGCCTTCTTCTTCACCTTCTTGGACTTTCAGCAGCTCTTGGGAGTGTATTTCACGTATTATGTGTGATGTTGTTGATATTGTTCTTAAAATGGGTAGAGGAGGGCTCTATTTATAGGCAGTCTGGATAAGGCCAATGAAGTCGTGCGGCCAGAGACCCTTGGCTAATGCAGCCGTGCGGCATTATCCCTTGTGACTCAGCATGTTTCTAGAACCATGCAAGGTGGCAAATTCTAGAACATTTCCTAATTAAGAAAAACGTGTTTCTTAATTAGGAAGCTTCCCCTTCAGCCCTTATTTGTTTTGGAACAGTTCCGGAATATTTCCGGAACACTAGGAAGGTCCGGGGAATTACCGGGAAACTTACCGAAATTGTCGGGAAATTTAACCTAGGAAGGCATGAGCGATTTGGGTACTTACAAGCCCTCGGCAACGTCACTTGCAGGGCGAGTGGGGTTGTCGATAGAAAAGGATCCGATCTGGCGAATGCCGAGACGGATTGAGAGACCGAGGTGGTCGAGTGGCTGCACCTCTGGAAGGCTACCTACGTATCCCGAGTGGGAATCAAGCCAGGCCGTAGTTCGGAATAGGGTCCGCTGAGGAATGGAGAAGAGAAACTGGTCTCTTGCTGGGGAAGTAGAAGAGAAAATGACCTAGGAGGTCAAGCAATTGATCCTACTGGGGATACGCTAGAAGTGACCGATGTGGTCGGATATCTAGACCTCTATGAGGGGCTACTTCATCACTGAGGAGTGACGAAGGAACAGGGTGACTAAAGTGGTCGGATGGCTGGACCTTTTATGAAAGGCTACCTACGTATCCCGGAGGAGTCAAGCCTTGATCGTAGTTCAAGCATCACTAGATAGGTTAGGAACGATGTCTAGGATCCTTGAAGGTTTTGACAATTAATGGAGGTTGTCACCTGATTGACAATTAATTGAGGTTGTCACCTGATTGACAATTAATGGAGGTTGTCACCTGAAGAAACTAAAGCTTACGTCACTATCGAGGAGATAGAGGTAGCTAAAGTTTGGAAAACTTGAGCATACTTCACTATTCGTGATAGAGGTAGCTAAAGTTTAGAAGAACTTGAGCGTACTTCACTATTCGGGATAGAGGTAGCTTAAGTTTAGAAGAACTTAGCATACTTCACTATTCATGATAGAGGTAGCTTAAGTTTAGAGATCTTAGCATACTTCACTATCTGTGATAGAGGTAGCTTAAGTTTAGAGAACTTAGCATACTTCACTATTCGTGATAGAGGTAGCTTAAGTTCGGATTTCGACAATTCAGAGGTTGTCACCTAGCGTTATCCCGTTATAACGGAATTAACGGAGGCGACTGGGAAAAAAGCTTAATTGCATTAGGAGATAAGGGATATCTTTTGAAAAGGGTGTTATCTTAGTTAAAGGATAACGGGAATCGTAGGCCCAAGTGGAAAGTCCAGGGGCAAAATTGTAAATTCTGCTCAGAGCGAATGAGGCCGCCCGGCATGAGATGGAGGCAAAAGAAGCCGTACGGCTAGAAGTCTGTTTTTTCCAGATTATTTAAAACAGATTTGAACGGGCAATTGGGCATTACTGCCGCCCATTCCAGCCGAGGGAGAGAGAGAGAAGAGAGGAAGAGAATTCGAAATTCTTTCAATCCTCTTGCTTCCTTTGATCAAGAATGGATCCGGTGCCAAGGCAAGCTAGGAGGAATATCTCCGCGGCCGCTCAAAGGAGGAGGAAGGAACTTGTTCGAACGGATAGGAGGTACGACTTTCTTACACCTCCATCGGAGCTCTATCCGGGGAGAAGAGAGCACAAATCGACGAACCCGCGATCGGTTGGGGTAAGCGTTCTTATTTGGCTCAATTCCATCGATTTTAATTGAATTTTGATTGATTTAGGGCTTGACCCAAGCTTTAGGAATTTTCTAGGATTTTCCTAGGATTTTTGAATGATTTTGAGACATTGATGAATAACCTATGAGGTTAAAAACATGCATGTGCAATCTATTTGACAAAAATAATGAGAATGACCCACTTTTTTCTCGAAAATAAAGTAAGGATGATAATTGTTTAAAATAAGACGGAGTTCTTGCATGTGCTAGAACTAGGTCAAAATTTTGATTATCAATGAGAAAATAAAATTTTGGGCAATGAAAAGGATTCATGCATACCACTTTGTTGAAAAAATACTGCTTATGTGCAAAGAATTTTGAAAATTGTGATTTTGTGCTTTAGGAAAGCAATGGGGCTTGACATGACGTGTTTCAAGTGATGAAAGACGTGTTTTTCATGCAAAGGATGCTAGAAAAATTTTTATGAATGCTTTTCTTTTGAAAACATGTGCATTTTTTGGAAGATATGCATGCTTTTGAAAACGATGAAGGACTGACATATTTCTTTGCGTTCTTCCTACAGGATAACAAATACAGGGGACCTTCTGAGATCGCAGTCAGGCTTTGGCAGAGGATGCCAGATTTCGAGAAGAATGGGGCGAACCCCAAGCAGCTGGTGCGGGCTATCGGCCTAGATTCATTCATTGAGGCTATCGGCAGGGGGATCCATATCACTTCCAAGAGCAAGGGCTTGGTCCAGGCCCTTTCAGAGTTTTGGTGGGACACCACTCATAGCTTCCATCTGAGCTGGGGAGAGTTGACAGTGACTCCCACTGATTTCACAGCTATCACTGGCCTACAGTTCACTGGGAGGCCTGTGACTTGGAGAGACCATATCACAGCTGAGGAGTTCCGAGCTTTGGTCGGGTTTGAGTTGATTCCTAAGGGGCTAGGGATGGAGACGCGGAATGTCGAGGTGGCAGTCTAGAACTGCATACGGGACTTTGCCGTTAGTGCGGTGACTGCCCACTAGCTTGCTAGAGCCTTTGTGTGGTTGATGCTGTCAGTCACTATCTTTGCAAATTCTGGGACTCTGGCCATGACTAGCCTCCTTGACTCTTTGGAGGATGTAGATGGGATTGGGACGGTCTCCTGGGGAGAGGCCGGATTAGCAGAGCTGTACTTCTCTCTGGATATGTACAGCCGGAACAAAGCTGCTTCCATGGACTGTTTTTCATTTGCCCTTGAGGTAGTCCCTCTTCTCTTTCTCTTTCTTTTCTTGTCTTGAGACTTTTATGAAAGAAAAATGACCCTTTTGATGTTTTGAACATGCAGGTCTGGATCTGTGAGGTGATCGGGTTCTTTCCTTGGAACCAACAGAGCGATATCACCATCTTCCCTGCTATGGTTCGCTGGAGGGGAGATGCGAGGGATAAGTTCACGGGAAAGACCCGGATCACTTTTGATTATAAGATGGTGAGGCCGGTCATCAATAGGGATGGAAACGATGGAGTGGACTTCTACCCTTGGGGCAGGTATCCGAAGATTTTGCTAGGAGAGGCCATTGAGGCGACGAGGCAGAGGAGGTGGATGACAGGGCTGACATGTGATGTCATCTATTTGGGGGATCGCTTTTCTAGGCATCATGGCCATGTCCCTCCATTGGACGCCATTACTCCCCATGATCCTCCAGCACGGATGCTACAGCCTGTGATTGCGTGCATGAGATTGCTAGGTACTGTGCAGGCGTGGCCGCCGAGGAGTACTTTGACATGGATACCCCCTACGCCGTGTTTGTGGAGCAGCCGCCGAGGACGCCACGTAAGCCGATGAAGCCGGCGGTCACTCGTGGATATGGGGAGGACGAGCCTTCGATCCGCCGATCCCTCCCCGCGCACATTTCATACGTGGTCCACGGAGTTCCAAGGAGGATGAGGATTCCCGTCCCCGACACTAGGGAGCCCCAAAGATACCCCCGCCGCCCCGACAAAGACTGTAAGTATACTTTTAGGGTCTTTCCCTTTTTCAGATTTCTTTACTTTTTTACAAATTCTGAGATTTTCTGAGATTTTTTTCCTCTTTTTTTTCAGGTTTCAGCTCGCACTTATGACAGATCGGTCAGCGTAATGTGGCCGGAAAGACATGTGCCGGTCCCTTCGAGGAAGCCGGCTCGCACTTCAAAGGCGGCAGCGGACGCACAGGAGCCCGGGCGCAAGAGAAGGCATGTCGGGGGCACAGCGTCTACCTCATCGGCTTCGGAGTACTCTTCCAGTGCCATGCCTCGGGGACGGGGACCCAATGCTGACATTCTGGAGCAGCTGGCTGAGTACGGGCACGATAATGTCCATCTGTCTGATGTGAGCGACCCAGAGGACTTGATGAGGGAGGCTAGCGTCTACGAGCTGAGCAGTGATGAAGAAGAAGAAGAATCGGAGGCCTAGGAGGTCTCTAGAGTGGATTTAGGAACAAAACAAACAATGAACACATTTTTATGCACATTTTGTTTATTTTTTGCTTTATTTGGGCGCCGATGGGGCGAAGACATTGTATTACTGTTTTATTTGCTTTTCTATTTATGCTTTTATTAATTTGCATATTACTTGAGCCTTGGGGCGATTTTTTGCTTGGAATTGGGGCTGAAACGGGGCCAAAATGATTTATAATGATATATAAATGCTTGGGTGACCTTTGAACATGTTTTTGTACAGGTCTTGGTTGAGAAAGTGGGGTGAAAACTCCCTTGGGCAGCAACTTTGGTTGCTGCAGATTTTTTCTGCAGATGGCTAATGTAGCCGTGCGGTTTGGTCCTGAGGGCAAATGAAGCCGTGCGGCTCACAGTTCTGTCTGGACTGGTTATTTTCTGAATAAAAGCAAGGCTTGGCCATTTCATTTCATTTTCACTCTAGACTTGTCCCAATTGTTCCCAGAGCACATTTTGGACTTAAAGACACCATCTTTGGTCATTTTGCGATGGAGAAGCCCGTCAGATTGCAAAGGGGGAAGCGAGACCGTTTTCTGTCCGATCTTCAATCTTGGGTGAAGCACAACTTCCAATTTCACAAGGGGCTGCTTGATTCTTCTTTCAAGATCAAGTCTTTATGGCATTTGAGGGATCTCCCGCCCGATTGGGACCTTTTGAGAGCAGCAGCAAGGTTTTGGGACGTCCGGAGACACGTTTACTGCTTTTCTTACAACGAGATTGTCCCAACGCATGAAGACTTCCGAGCCTTGATTGGGGGTCCCGAAATTGAGGCTATATCTATTCCGCTGATCGAAGACGTGCCGGTGGCGGCAAAGCTTGCATCTTTTCTCGCAGATTTCTTTGGAAGAGGCCGAGGATGATGATAGCCCCTGACAGATTGACCTTTCGATATCCCGGCAGGTTTGGGTCTCCGGCTATGGCTGCAACCACGGTAGCTATGGATGCCTTTATTCTCTCGCATATTTTCTCGCTCTATTCACCGCCGAGTCCGTGGGGATCTGTCATGGTGGTCTCTTGGACATGGTCGAGACTGTAGGCTGGGAAGGACATTGTCCCACTGATTTTGTGAGAGACATTGCATGGCATTGACAGGATGGCTAGGGGAGACCATTTCATGAGGTCTCTGGAGTCCAGTGTGCCGACTTTGTGGCCGCAGGAGAGGCTCGGGGCTTTGCTGTGGCTTTGCCGACTCAGTGCCCTTGGGTGATTTCTAGGAGAGGTGCACCAAGGCAACAGACCAGTGGTAGCTGAGCCGATGATGGCTAGGCTATCCACTTCGGACATCCGTTGGTGGATACCTCACCGGAGGTTGCGCACTGTGGAGGATATTTCAGAGTCCTATATAGTGAGGGTTCCAGGGTTTTGCCGGTCATCCTTCTACATTCCCCGTTTGGTATCCAGTGCAGCTTCGGGCCTTACAGGAGCCATTGAGCGATTGGGAGGACATCCGGACCATGGAGGTGATGCCATTCGATATGAGGGATCCAAACAGCCTTCTCATTCTTCTCGAGGGCTTCGACATACACCGCTTTCCCACCTGTGGCTATCTTCAGGAGCAGAAGAGCACCATCTTGACCACTGTCTACTTGACCGGTACGAGAGGGAAATGGGAGCGACTCAGGTCATTCTGGGGGAGAGACGTCGTGCTTTATTGGGGGCCGACTGTGACTCGAGTAGGACTCTCGAGGGAGACCGAGGCTAAGGCGAGTCGCCATAACAAGTCGGGTGACCTGATCGTAGATATGGAGGCTTGATGCAAGAGATTGTCCGAGGTTGCTCCTTCGACCGAGGCTCGAGGGAGGAAGTGCGGACTCGTGCTCGTGTAGAGAGGGCACTTATTGACACGGGTTTGGTGGAGGCTCCAAAGAGGATACCTGAGATCGGGATGAGGGATACCGACCTTATAGAGAAGAAGAGGAAGAAAACTCGACGGGGTCGAGGTAAAGGGAAGAAGACCAAAGAAGACTCAAACAATGACGACCGACGCATCTTTTCTTAGGATTCTCTTATTGCCATTTTGCAAACACATTAGTTTATTTAGGCATTTTTTGTATTTTAGATCTTTGTAGCAAAGGTGTTAGCAAGTAGTCAAGAGTAGACCGTGCTTGAACTCATCAAGAAGTTTTTAACTTGTAATGAACAAGAAATATCATCTTAGAAATTAATCAAGACACATTTCATGAAAATTCAAATGTCTTATTGCTTGGGACACGTTTTATGAAAACTGAAATACCCTTTATTTTTATTTATTGTTTAGGACGCACTTCATGGAAGCTTGATTGTCCTTTTTTTTATTGTTTAGACCGAACCATATATGGCTGCCTACGTTCCCCTTTTACAAGAAAGACTAAGGGGCTCAGGTCTTCGTAGTTCATTCTGGTGAACTATATTTTTTTATGTGCAGCCCTGTTTTTTGCCTAGACCGCCCTTTTTAGGGTTTTCAGCCTAGCTGGGCATTACTCTTTTTGCACTAAGATTTTTTTCTTCTTTTTTTTTATGTGCAACCCTGTCTTTTGCCTAGACCGCCCTTTTTGGGGTTTTCAGCCTAGCTGGGTATTACTCTTTTTGCACTAAGATTTTTTTTTATATATTTTATTATTTTTTTTTCTTTTAGACATAGTATCTTCTGAGCTTATCACTGTTGACTGGGTGGACCAAGGGATTGCCATCCAGGTCTGCAAGCTTCATGGCTCCTCCCGATAGTATCTTCTGCACCACATAAGGGCCGATCCAAATGGGTTTCCATTTTCCCAGGGGGTTGTCTCTGGTAGGGGGTTTCACTTTCAACACTAAGTCACCCTCTTTGATGTCTCTGATCTTGACCTTTTTGTCAAATGCTCTGGCCATTCGCCTCTGATAGGCTCGGGTGTGTTCCATGGCTTTTAGCCTTCTCTCATCAAGCAGGGCCAACTCATCATGCCGGCTACGCAACCATTCTACTTCATTGACACTGTTTTCCAGGAGGACCCTTAATGACGGGATTTCCAACTCCACTGGTAACACTGCTTCCATCCCGTAGGTTAGGGCAAAAGGAGTTTCTCCCGTAGCCGTTCCGACAGACGTTCGTAGCCCCGTGCAGTGCCAAGTGCAACTTTTCGGGCCAATCACGACCACGGGTGGCCATTTTCCTGATGATCCGTTCGAGCGTCTTATTAGCAGCCTTCCACGGCTCCATTAGTCCGAGGTCTCGTACGGGGACGACTTGTGGCGAGTGATTCTCGACTCGACAAGAACCTATCGCAGCCTCCTTCAAAGTGCGACCCATTATCGGAAATGATCTCATTGGGCACCCCATATCTCGCACATTATGTTTTCTTTGATAAACCGGGCAACCTTTCTCGGAGGTGAGGACCTTGTAGGACTTGGCCTCTACCCACTTGGGTGAAGTAGTCGATGGCTACTAGCACAAATTCATGCCCATTGCTTCTCGCCGGGCTATTTTCCCTATCACGTCAATACCCCAAGTTGCAAACGGCCAAGGAGTCGTCATGCAAGATGTGTCATGAGGCGGAGATGGTTGAGGTTGGCAAACCGCCGGCACTTGTCGCATGCTCGGATGTGCTGGACACAGTCTGTTTCCATGGAAATCCAAGAGTAACCCATTCCGAGGATCACTTGCATCGTGGCTCGGCATTCATATGAGGACCGCAGGGACCATTGTGGACTTCGGTCATCAACTCTTCGCCTTTTCTTGAGTGACGCACAAGAGGAGCGGTCCTTGGTACCGCTTCTTGTACAGGTTGCCTCCTAGAATGACATAATGGGAGGCCAACCTTTTCAAGGCTTGCAAGCTCTTGGCTCGATACCTTCTTTTGGTCTACCTTCTTCGTCTCGAAAGCCGACTCTCCATCTTTGAGGAACTGGTAAATTTGATTGTACCAGGTTCCTTTATAGGCTCGGGTCCTGTGTCTACTTCACAACAGAAGGTCGGGGCTTCTCTTCTACCCACTCGGAAGGGTTTTATGGCTTTTCCCTCGTGGATCTCTACCAGGAGGCTAGAGTAGCTAGGGCATCTCGCGAATCTGTTCTTTTCCCTTGGCAAGTAGTGGAAAGTCACTTCTCCGAACCGTCCAAATAACTCCTCCATATGGGCATGATACCGCTGCAGATTAGGGTCCACAGCCTTCCATTTGTTGGAGACCTGGTTGATGATCGTGGCCGAGTCTCCGTAAACTTCGAGCTCCTTGACATTCCTTTCTAAGGCAGCTTCCAAACCAGCAATGCAAGCTTCATACTCGGCGACATTGTTCGTGGCAGGGAAGTTCAACTTGAGGGCTATGGGTGTATGCTCATCTTTCGGATCGACCAGTAGCATCCCGACGCCGTTTCCTCTTTTGTTAGCGGCTCCGTCAAAGAATAATTGCCATCGATTCTCGGGCTCAACTGCGAAGATCCCTTCATCTGGGAATTGGGGTTCAGGCCCTCTGTCCTCATTACCGGGAAGTTTGCCAGGTGGTCTGACAACGCTTGACCCTTGATGGCCTTTCTGGTCACATAGTTGATGTCGTACTCTGCCAAGAAGAAGGACCACTTTGCCAGACGCATCGAGAGGGAAGGCTTATCAAAGATGTACTTGATGGGGTCCATTTTTGAGACCAAATTCACAGGCGGGCTTCGCATATAATGCTTCAACTTGCCGACTACCTGCACTACCCCCGCATGTGTCTTTTCACATGCCGAGTAATTGAGCTCACTTCCCCGCAGCCTTCCTACCGACAAAGTAAATGGCATTCTATACCCGAGAGTCTTTCTTCTCCTGAGCAAGCATAGCCCCAACCGCCGTATCGAATAGTGAGATAGAGCGTAAGAGGTTTCGTCTATGTGGGGCATAGCACTGGAGGATGTACCAAGTATGCCTTAATCTGGTCAAAAGCATCCTGGCATTCTTCGGTCCATTCTGTGTCTACATTCTTCTTCATGAGCTTGAAGATGGGCTCGCACATAGTGGTCAACTGGTTGACGAAACGGCTGATGTACTGCAACTTCCCCATAAAGCTCTTGACTTCTGTCTGGGTTTGAGGTGGCCTCATGTCCATAATGGCTTTGATCTTTCGGGGGTCAACTTCAATACCTCGCTCCGTGACCATATACCCAAGCACTTTTCCCCTTGTCACTCCGAAGGTGCATTTGGCAGGGTTTAGTCTCATGGAATGTTGTCTCAGCCTCTCAAAGAACTTCCGCAGGTCAACAAAGTGCTGCCCATCCTCGCCTTTGGAGTGAATTATCATGTCGTCTACGTAGACCTCAATCTCCTTGTGGATCATGTCATGAAAAAGCGCGGTCGCTGCCCTTTAGTAAGTAGCCCCTGCGTTCTTAAGCCCAAATGGCATCACCGTATAGCAGTAGGTTCCCCATGGTGTGGTGAAGGCTGTCTTTTCTTGGTCTTCCTCGGCCATCTTGATCTGGTTGTAGCCTGCAAAGCCATCAACGAAGGATTTGACTTCGTAGTTGGCAGTGGAGTCCACCAGGATGTCTATGTTTGGTAAAGGGTAATCGTCCTTGGGGCTGGCCTTGTTTAGATCTCGGAAATCCACACAGCAGCGCACCTTCCCCGTTGGCTTTGGTGACGGTCACAATATTGGACAACCATGTCGGATATTCAATGACTCGATGAATCCTACCCGCAGAGCTTCTCAATTTCTTCTTTGACCCGTAGAGACCACTCCGGCTTAATCTTCCTCGCTCGCTTTACCGGCTTAGCATCCGGTGCTAGAGGGATTCTCGTGCTCTACTATCGAACCTGTCTAGCCCCTAAGATATCCCTCAGTATGACCATGCAAACACGTCGACGTATTCTCCGAGCGCATCGATCAGCCCGTCCTGCTCAACCCCCCTGGAAGAAGTTTCCAATCTGTGTCTCTTTAGGTTCCTCGACAGTACCCAAGTTCACACTTGTCAAAACCTCCTCGGCAGCTTGGGCCCGGTTTTCCTCTTTTTCTGTAACCTGCTTAAAGATTTCTTTAATGTATTGTTCATTTAGTGTGTTTGCATCTTGTTCAAATGATTCATTATTAACTGTTGTTAAGTTTTGAGTTAATTTATCATTTGTTAAGTTGGCAATAAGAGGATACTCTGAAAGATCTGTCATTTCATTCAAAATAAGGGGAAAGATGACATCGATTACATTTTGATAGTCCTCAGGCGTGAGGCCTTCGGATGACTCAGAGGACTGGAATTCAAAGATTCCTGACTCGACTGAATAGACGACAGGGTGTTTGACACGACTGGGTTGAGAAGGACGGGGTACCAATCCAAGCTCCGCGATCATTTGCCGCTCGGGCCGCTATCGGTCCCGAGAACGTCTCCCAATTCTTCAACGGCATCTCTCGTCTTAGTTACCAAAGTGCGGGGATCAAAAGGATTTTCACCACCGTCTCCAATTACGGCAACTATCTCATCATCTCGAGCCGAAGTCGATCAAATCTGGGATCTCGTGCTTCTTCGTCAAACAATTCTTGCAAACCCCACTCACCGTCTTCACTACCGGCGCCTTCTATCCGGCCGATCTTCTAAGAGCTAACTCGAAGGCGGAGAAATCCATTACCCCGGATGCCGACTCTTTCGACGCCGTCCGAGTTCCCTTTGAAGACATACTCGCTCGAACGGTAGTGGTAGCCTCAGAATGCCTCGGCAAGTCAAGGAACATTCTTCGAACAGGATTGGCTGGCTTTCCCCTTACTTTCTCAAGGTTTTCCAGAAGGGTTTTCTACAAGGAGATCTGGTGATCACTTTCGTCGTATTGTGTCCCGCCTTTTGTAAAGTAATAGGTCAGAGACAAACTGTAAGGATGGAGGTGGGCCCCTTTGCCTTGTTTTCCTGAAATTGTGTCTTTAGCTTTTCTGTCATCCCGAGAGTTCGGTTTGTACCCCAAGCCGTATCTGGTAGTCTGTTCCTTTACATCAATGATGGTATTGCGACCCTGGAGTCTTCTACCCAATCCAAGTCCCTAAGATAACCCATTTTTCTCATCATTCTCATGGCAGAGGGATTTTATCGAAGTAGTGGTGAGGTCAGTGCAACACACTTGTGCTTTGGAAGAAGCTACAGAGAATCCGGTCAATGCCAACCCTTCATCATCATGCTTGATCTCCAATATCGGGATATCTCCAGTGCTGGTTCCTTCTACCGTGACACTGTCTCCGTAGATGGTTGTGATAGTCCCGTCACTTGACTGAAATTTGACGCACTGGTGCAAAGTAGAGGCTACCCCATTTATCTGGTGGATCCAAGGCCGTCCCAAAGCAGAAAGCAAGAATGAAATCGGAATATCAATCACTTGAAAATCAACGTCCATGACCTTTTTTCCGAACCACAACTTGAGAGGAGCAATCCCCAAAACCGATCGTGCAAAGGAGTCATAGGCCTTAATAGTCTCGACTAGAAGGCTTCAAATCTGTTGGTTTCAAGTCCAATAAGTCCATCATCTTGGCCGGCAAGACATTCATCGTGCACCCTCCATCGACTAATACCCGTGGCAATCGACGCTCTTCTAACCGGACTCGTGATGTAAAGAGGTTCGTTATGACCAGCCCCATACTTTGGCAGGTCCAAGTCAGTGAAGGTAATGATGTTTCCATAATGGATACTTCCAATCATTTGGACGACCTCATCTGGGGTGACATCTATGGGCACCATGGTCTTGGCCAAACTTTCTTCTAGCTTCAACTTATGAGGGTATGAAGAGGTTAACAGGGACCACAAGGAGATATTGGCCTGGGTACACTTCAACCGAGTCAACACCGGATCCTCTTTGTCGAGTCTGGCTTTTCTACTTCCGGCTTATAAGGCCTCTTATCTGTTTTCGGCTCCGAGACGGCATTCCTTTTGTCACCCTTAGGCTGCTCAATACTCATTTGTCCGGACCGAGTCATCACATAAACATTGGATTTTTCCGGGTCATCATTCCTACTGGAGGATTCTGTTAGCTCTTTCAAAGTTAGAGGCGGGCTCTTGCTGGCGTATGGCCAATTCTGCTGATTAATCTGATTAACGGCGCTACTGGAGGCATAGGCGACTTCCCGAATCTGATCCTAGGTTACCGGCTTTCTGACCTTTTCTGAGTTCTGACTCTCTAATTGGCTTAGCAATTGGCTGGTTTCAGCTTCACCTTCTCCGTTTAGAGCCTTCACAGTCTCATTCAAACTTTTCAAAGTCAGCATGCAACAGGAGTTATCACTTTCGGGGTTTGGAGCCTGGTGAATGGCTTTCTCATCCGGACCTAACAATTTTTTCAACAGAGTGGGATCACATTCCTCATCACTGTCAAGCATGTCCCTTCTTTCTCTAGGGGTCAGCCTTCTGACGGCATCTTTGACGTTGGCCAAACACTTTCTGAAGTGGGAAATTCCATCATCAATAAGAATTTATGTGGGGTCAAACCTCATGGCGGGTTCCTGTTCTTTACCGTCGGGAAGGTTTTCCGGGCTTTTCGCTTCCGGGCTAACCACTCCTCTACTGTTCCTTCCGGCACTTCGACCGTGTCTTCATCAAGCATCACTACAAGAATCCTCGTGGGAACTTTCGTCTTGACTTTGATGACCAATGAGGGCAAAAGCAGGTCGGGATACTTGACGCCATATAAGGGGTATCTTGGACTCCTCCTCTGACTTGGGAATTACCAAGAAAACATCGTTGTCATCATAGGACATAAAGGGGATTGGGGTCGCCTCGAGACTTAAGACCCTTTCCAGGGCATCCATACACTCTTCTTCGCACCGTGCTTCAGGAGTGACTATTAACACCGTAACAGAGTCTACTCTTCCTGATGAGGGTTTGGCTTCAGCGACGCTTACGTGTTCCAGATCGGCGGGTGGAGCCCACTTCCCTCTTTCAGCTAGAGCTTCAATTAAGTCCCTCCATTCACCGACCAAGTCTTTGTAAGGAGTATTGAACTCTAGGATGTAGGATTCATACGCTGCCTCATCTAAGCTAGCATCTTTTTCCTTTCCCAAGCCTTCACACAGGCTGCAAATACACTTTGAAGTGATTCCATCCCCTATTCCAGGTCTGTGGTTTTCTACCTCATCTTGCCCTTTCGGGTTTCACTTCCGCCGACTCCAAGTCCATTCCTTCTACCGAACCGTCATCATCACCGTAAATCCATCCATTCCTATTCTCATTTCCGATCGATTCTTCACTACCACTGCCCGGGGAGATAGGCAAATTCACAAAGCGTTGACAAAATTAGAGAGGTCAGCCGGCACTGGAATTCCAAGGTAAGGAGATTTGGATTAGGCTGAAAGGAAGGAAAGAGTCCCACGGGGGAATGCAAAGGCTGCGAGGGTGTCGGGACCCTGACGGCTTGGGATATTGGGGAAGACTGAAAAGGGACAGTCTTTGGCAAAGGATCATAGGTGGATGGAGGAGGGCATTGGCTATAGGCTAGCTCTTCTTCCCTAGTCATCTGGTTACCCAAACCAGTACTGTTCTCTGTTGAATCGGACATTCTGACTCTCTGGACTGACCAAACTGAGGATTCTGGCGAACTGTCTGAGAATTCTGCGCTAACAAGTCGCTGACCCGGTGTTCTCACCCACTTCTTTCTCGCTGCGGGAAAGGGATAGGAAAGGTTTAGACTCGGGGTAGGTGTTTAGTCAAGGCTCGTGCAATATGCAAATTAGAATCTTCCAGTTTACTTAAAACAGTGTCTTTTATTAATATCTATTTGGTTGGAAAAGGGAATTTGCCCTTCTTTTTCGCAACTACTCTAGATCCTGGATCAGTGGGTTCCGTCACTACGTCTATAAGCCCCTCGTATTCCACCTGTATTTCGACCTCCCAGGGTGGACAGCCCCGGGCGAGGGTCCTATAGGGCACGCGGATCCCACCGACCGAGAGTAAAGAACGCTCCTAACGGGTCTAGCGGGTCATAGGAACTTTCAACGCACGAGCGATGCGGATTATGGTCAAGGCAATACCGGGAAAGTCTCGTCTTTCTGCCTTGATTGGATTTCGGCAGAATTTCGCTTGAGCGAATGACGTTTTGACTTTCGGTAATGTCCGAGAAGATAATAGGCATGGGTCGGGCGGCAAAAGCCGGATGACACGATGTCACATTGAACTTCGTTGCATACGCCGGGCGTGAGTCAAAATCGAAGTCAATGCCGGTCGAGATCTTGCCAATTTTTCCTTGTCGGAATTTTGGCAGAGCTTCGCTTGAGCGAAAGATCTTTTGATTTGTTGGCAAAGACTCGGTCTCGACTCTTACGCATTCCGTGCGGGTCAAGGTCAAAGTCAATGTCGGAGTCAAGATCCTACCAATTTTTCCTTGTCGGAATTTTGGCAGAGTTCCGCTTGAGCGAAAATCTTGGCTTCCGTTATGAACTAAGGCTTGACCTTTACGAGGGTATGCAACTGGGCTATATGACACGGACTAGACCAAAAACCAACCAAAAAGTCACGGTTTTTTGAAACGTGTGACACGGACTGTGCATTGGTCGACACTGGCTGCCATGGGGAGGTTGGAATGATTCCGTGCGCGCCCGGAGCATCGTAAGGTCAGTCCGTGATCGCACTGAACCACTCCGGGTTTGAAGGACGTGCGTGCAAAGTGTACATGATATATCAGGTGCGCGTAGTGTGCGGTCTCCTTAAAATGTTCCTTTTTGAGTTAAAACAGAGATTTTCATAAATGTGTTTTAAAGGAATGATTTTCGGGACGGGAAAAATGCAACACGTAAGCACGTAAATTTTCTGGGAGCCCTGGGCCGCCATGGAGCCGAGTAGCCCCAAGCCGCTAGGACCGCCATTAACCATGATTTTTCCTGGTGGAATTGCCACTGAGGCCGCCCGGTCAGAATCCAAGGAGGATTGAGCCGTACGACTGCATGGATCAATTTTCCAGGTTCCACTCCTTTGCTATTTTTTTCGGGTTGTTTCCCGTTCAAAGTATGCACAGATTCCAAGATGCAAATGATGCAATGCAAGGTAAAGAAAGCAAGCAAGATTAATGAAATCAGCGACGGGAGTCTAACCCGCTCAAAGGGAAAAGCTTTCTTTTATTTTTTTTTCAAAATTTTTTTTTCGAAAAGGGATACTGGTACGTGGGATTGTTAAACCACCGGTTATCCCAACTCCCAAATCAGGGAGTGATACAGGAAGGTTAAGTGGTTTCCACCTATATACCGAGTATCGATTTTTGTTTTGAAAATAAAAGCTTTTCTCCTTTGGGATATTCCCCAGCGGAGTCGCCAAACTGTGAATGTGCGCCCCAAATTTCGTGTATTTGGAAATTCACGCGAGTTTGAAGACATCCGGTTTAATTTGAAAAACGGAGTCGCCACGCCATTTTGATTACCTCAAAACTTTGAAAAAAAGGTTTTATGGGTTCGGAGGTTAAGTTACCCCTTGGGAAGAACGGATTGTCGTTCACCCAAGGTGCCCTTCACGGAGCAAGTCTCCCAAGATTTCATTAATCGTGCTTGCTTGCGTGCTTTCTTGTGTGCATGTGTTTGAAAATAGGGGGAGGGAATGTCCCAAGTTGTCTTCCGGACGTACAAACCATTTATTGGTTGTCGCTCGGGATTTCTTGGATTTTATGTATTCGGGATTATGATCCCGTCCTCATATTGGACTTGTGATCATTGCATTCTTAACCTCGGGACTTTGCATGATCGAGAGAATGACTCCCTTTATAGTTAAAGATGAGGTTCTTTAGAAAAGGAGGGTCCTTAGCCCATCAATCCTACACTTTAAGACGGTCGAGCTCATATAGATGCTTCATACTCATCTTAAGTGATAATCGGAGATATAGGGTCCAAGGTTGTCCCTTTCTAAAGAAATTATGAAACCTTTAATGGAAGGAACGATGTAAAGATAGGATCTTTTACACCGGTCCGTTCCAAGGTTGCTAATGGGGACATGGGGAAATGTATGTAAAAATGACATTTTTAGTGAAAAGATGACATTTTGGGGTTGCAAAGGATGCATTTGATTTAAAGAAAATGATCTTTAATTTGCAAAGGATGCATTTGATTTAAAGAAGTGATCTTTATTTGCAAAGGATGCATAAAGACATGATTTTTATGCAAAGGATGCATTTTTAATGAAGAAATTGGGATTTAATATGCAAAGGATGCATAAAGATTGCATTTTTGAAAGCATAGGATGCTAATTTAAGATAAAGATATGATCTTTAATGCAAAGGATGCTTGAAAAAGGGTTTCATGTGCAAAGGATGCATTTTCATCATAAAGATTGGATTTTTATATGCAAATGATGCATAAAGATGATATTTTTATGTAAAAATAGGGTTTTTAGGTGCAAAGGATGCACCTTTGATTCAAAAGATTACATCTTTAATGGCAAGGGATGCCTAATGCATGCAAAGGGGGAAAGGGGGGTATAAAGATATGATCTTTAATCTACCAAGTCCCAAACAAGATAATAGCAATATATGAAATGCAATGAGCAATTAGAATCACATAGAGCAATTAGGATGCAAGTTTAGGGCGTGAGAGGTTACCAATGGCTTCCTCTTCTTCTTTGGATGGAGCTAGGTGGAAAGGTTGATCTTGGGATCTTCAAGGAGGAGGGAGGTGGCTTCTTGGCCTTCTTCTTCACCTTCTTGGACTTCCACAGCCTCTTCGGGAGTGTATTTCACGTATTATGTGTGATGTTGTTGATATTGTTCTTAAAATGGGTAGAGGAGGGCTCTATTTATAGGCAGTCTGGATAAGGCCAATGAAGCCGTGCGGCCAGAGACCCTTGGCTAATGCAGCCGTGCGGCATTATCCCTTGTGACTCAGCATGTTTCTAGAACCATGCAAGGTGGCAAATTCTAGAACATTTCCTAATTAAGAAAAACGTGTTTCTTAATTAGGAAGCTTCCCCTTCAGCCCTTATTTGTTTTGGAACATTTTCGGAATATTTCTGGAACACTAGGAAGTTCCGGGAAATTACCGGGAAACTTACCGAAATTGTCGAGAAATTTAACCGGAAGGCATGAGCCAGATTTGGGTACTTACAATTATGTGATCTACAGAGGAACAAAAGTAGGAATTTTCAATAAATGGGAAACAGTGGCAAAACACATACAGTGCTTGAACCCAATTTATAAGGGTTTCTACAGTTTTAATGAAGCCATCCACAGTGCTCGGGATTATTTTGGAACACAACAGTTCTTTATTGAACCAGAAGAAGTTAAATCTTTTTCTACTGTAATCCAAGAAAATCCAGACCATATTATAAAAGCACAGGAAGATTTGATTGCAAATCTTTAAAAATAGGTGATGAACAAAAGAAAGGCTCCACAAATTACCCAACAGTTACAAATTGAAAATAACATGCTAAAACAGCAAATAACAGTTTTAGAAGAAAACATAAAAAAGTTACATGAGACAGGAAAAACTGAAAAAGAAAGCAATAGAAGTTTTGACAGTTTTAAAGCTAGAGTATTGGATCTCCCATGGAGACAGACTCTTCAACCAGCTTTAGACAGATTTGAAGAATTAGATCAAATTATATCTGACAGAATTTGTGCAGGATTTCCCAAAATCTTGTATGAATTACAACAGAAAATTGTTCAAATGGTGTTTAAAGAAATAAATTACAGGGGAATAAAAATTACAGAAAGGATCAATAGTAGGGGAGAAGATACAGGTGTTCTTCTATTACAGATTGATCTATTTAAGACAGATATGCCCCCAGATTTGATATCTCAGTTTTACCATTATGGTATGATTGATTATATCAAGTTTCGGCTAACCCCCACTACAGAAAAAATTTTAAACAGCTTTAGGGAGAAATTCACAATGGTGGCCGGGAATATTGCTTTACAGTCTTATCCACATGAGGTAGGATGCAAAATTTTTGCTTTCTTTTCGGAAATGGATGCATACACATACAGACCAGCCAGGAAAAGGATCTTCATCAGCAACAGACCTGATGATCAAGAATTGTTAGAGATGGCAGTCAAGATCGAAGACAACATTGACTTCTCGAGCCTTTTCTGGATACATGAAAGAAATGAAGACAAGACAGCTTTTTACAACAAGTTCATTACAGATCAACAGAAAACCCCAGAACTTCCGAGGTATTTCCCATGGTTCCACTACAAGTTAACGGCGGAAGGACATTATACACAGGTCTGGGCAAAAACAAATTGGGACATGCTTCTTCCCTTCATTGGGGAAGCGGACAAATTAGAATTACAGCACATCAGAGACAAAGAAGAAGACACAGAGCAAGACAAAGAAGAATAGGCATACTAGCCAAGTCGTATAATCTTTTGTCTTTTGTAAAATAGTTTAGGTAACCAGTATTAATACTGGCTCTATAGGTTATTGTAGAGGGCTATAAAAAAACCCTCCTCCTCTTCATTTGTAAATACGAGCAAAAACTGAGAAATAAGAATCATTTGCTTTCATCCAATCCATGGCAGCTTAAACACTTTTCCGACCCCTTAGTCCTATTACTTAAATTTCTTTTATACCTTCTGCACTTCATATTAGAGCCCTTACATAAATAAATAAAAAAAAGAGAGAGTGTTTCATTTCTACTCCGCTGTACAATCTCTGAAGAAATATCACTATACCTCCTCAGTCTCTTTGTAAGTATTCATCATCTTCCTCCTTCGTCTAGTTACAAAAATATTTTAAATATTATGTGTGTTCTTTTTGTGTTTGCTTTATGTTTTAACTTTTTGTCCGTTAAATATAAATTAATGGTTAAAATTAATATTTGTTTATACTTAATGTTCATCAAATGTAAATTATTTGTTAAAACTACGAGATATGTTTAAATTAGTAGTGGTTTAACGGAAACCCGAAAAATCCGCCGAAAAATCCGCCATACCCCCCTTTAAAAAAAAAAAAAAAAAAAAAAAAGAGAGTGTTTCATTTCTACTCCATTTGTACAATCTACGAAGAAATATCACTATACCTCCTCAGTCTCTTTGTAAGTATTCATCATCTTCCTCCTTCGTCTAGTTACAAAAATATTTTAAATATTATGTGTGTTCTTTTGTGTTTGCTTTATGTTTTAACTTTTTGTCCGTTAAATATAAATTAATGGTTAAAATTAATATTTGTTTATACTTAATGTTCATCAAATGTAAATTATTTGTTAAAACTACGAGATAATATATTGAATAAAGCAATACACTTCTCCAAGGATCAAGGGTCATGATGATGTCAAAAACGTCTAACCAACCCAAATTCAGCGGCTAGGTTGTATCATTCATGCTTGAATAGCTTGAAAAAATGAGCAAAAACGTAAATTAAGTCGGGGCTTCAGCAGCGAATGCCCACCGGTGTGATAGTAAATAGTAAGTATTTGTGTTTATAAGATCAAATCAATTGACAATAGTTTATAGTCAAATAATTCATTATCAGAAAATTGTGATTTATGGCTGATATTTATAGGTGTAGGAGATAGTGTCCTCTATTGGATAGAAAGTTAGGAGAGATAAGGAGTCAAATAATACTCAGATCTTAATTTCATGATGTCCTTATTGCAGTAGGATTAGAAGCTCTTTATGTACGTATGCCTAGTAGGCCTGCTCCTCGACATAGTGTGCTGGTCTGTATAGTGTTATGCCGGGTAAAAGTGATGTCTAAGGATAGGGAAAGTCATTCCCCTTATAAATGCAGCTCAGTTATGGATATTGCCTCTGATAGTCATAGATAGATCAGTTATCCGGCCATCCTAGTCATAAGGCTATTTCACTATGTCTAGGTCGATATAGTGTTTTATAACGAGGAGAGTAACACGAGCATAATTAGGGAAGCCCATTCCCTATTTCGTATTTAGGACTTATACATATTTTCATTGGGCTCAATCCATTGGGCCTTACCCATTTTATAGCCCACGGTCGTTCCCGATTTATATCGTTCAATAGCCCCCGACTTCCTAGCTCGGATATGCCGAAAAGGAAGTGTAGCACGTCCTCGTTTTTATGAATACGTAGGGGCTTTCTCAAATTACGAGGTAGTTCAATCATTTATATTATTGACGAGACATTCGACTTGGAAATATGCAAAGGCATTAAATTTGGAGAGTGGGAAAACATGCAACCCATTTTTTCGACACGTACCCATTTGGATCCGGGTATAAAAGGTCAAATCCTCCTCAATTTCAATCTTTTATCAATGTTGAGACTTGAGAAGAACTTATAAGGTGCAATTTACTTGGAGCTTTCTTGACTTCGTTTGCTTAATTTCAAGGATTTGTGCTCAAATCTTCAGGCATTTCCTTCATTAAAGACTAAATCAGGTATAATTTCTTCCCCAAATTACTTTTTTCCTTTAAATTTTTGGGTTTTGCGTTTAGTAGGTTCTAGAACCGCCATTGTTGTTGTTTCTTGAAGCTTTTCTTAAGTTTTTTTTGTGATTTCCTTGTTCCTAGTCATGGCAAGAACGTGGAGGAGTAACCCGAATGCCTTATATTGTTATCACACCCAAAACATTCGGATTTTACCATCGTATTGATGGCCCATGGATGATGGTGAGTTTGAATGAGATTGGGGAGATTTGGACGAATTATCAAATACCTAGGACCGACGTTGCTTATCCTATTCAGTTTAGGATTGACCGTCTTAATGTAGACTCCCCCAATGTTGTGGTGTTCCAAGCTTGGACAAAAATTCTCAATCATATCAATTTGTACTACTTGAAGGCCAATCATTTGGAGCGTCCACTGTTAGGTGAGAATCCCTCCTAGACATCGATGAACAAGACGGGGAGGGATACTTCCTCATCCTCGTTATTAACTATGCCTTTGTCCAAAACTGATTCCGTTATTTATTCTGCAGATATGTCGAGAAGAGGTCAAGGTTCTGCCTGTCCTTCAACTGGTCCTTCCTCATCTGGGAATATCGTGGATGCTTTTGCAGTGGGGGCTCGTGTTGGTGGTCGTTTCAGAGGCTATGGTAGGTCCCAAAGGGGTAGATCAGGCACTCCTAGGCCTAGGCAACTTAGAGTCAGGGAACCCATGATTCAGGAGTTAAACGCCAATTTTGGAGTGTCTATGAATGAATACCGCCAAACTTATGTCCCCGATGCACCTACCCATGATAAGGATGCCTTGAAGGATTTTTTATACAATTTGAACCGCGTTTCATTTTTCTATAATCAATTTCAACTAGGTCTCCGTCTTCCCATTGACTTGTTTATTTGTAAATTTTTAAAGAACATGCTGGCTGTCCCCGCTATGATAGGAGCCAATGTCGTGAGGAAGTTGACCGACTTTATAGTCTTATGCCGTAGTCTCGGTTTTGATCCCTGCCATTCCGCTTTCCATAGGTTTTTCTTGGTGAGTTATATGGAGGACACCCGCATCATAGTGGTGAGGAGTGACCCTAATCGTCCTAAGTCATATATCCAGTGTCGAGCAAGGTATCAGGCTGGAACAACTATGTTATACAAGTGGAGAGTAGGCAAGGCTTGGAGTTCGCTGCTCCCTCTAGGTTTCCTTCTGTGCCTTAGCAAGTTTGGAGGCCTGAATGTAGTAACCGTCTAGTAGAGAGGTTGCAACAGTTTGCCCAGGTAGGGACTCTGTGTTGGTCAAGTTTGGAAACTGAGCAGAGATATTATGTACAGGCCGGAATTATGCCTGGACCTTTGGACTGGCTGATGCCCCTCGTCCCCGTCACTAGGGAAAACTGTTATCCTATCTGGAGGGTTCATCCAGGTCTTGTATTCCACTTCCAGTGTGACATCTGTAAGTTATATGAGAACTTTTGTCTATCTGAGGATGACGTGCCCGACTGTAATTTTCTTCCTCACGTATTTAACACTTGCATTTCATATATCATAATTTCTTTATTCCTCATCGTCGTCTTTACTGACTGTATTTTTTCCTCCTTTTCAGATCTCACCGAGGAACAAATTAAACAAATGGAGGATGATGTTTTCTATCCCTAAGCTCTAATGAAATTGAAGAGGAGGATGTCTAGGTCCTCGGCTAAGAGCAAGAGAAGGGAGGATGCCATTGCTCGTCAGACTGTCCTGTCTACCAAGGAGGCTGGGGCCTTGCCCCTAAAACCAGTTGGGGGAGCAGGAGCACCCATAGAGGATGAACATGACGGGCAGAAGGCCTAGGATGGCGATGAGCAAGGATCCTAAGAGATGACCCACGATGCTGGGAGGATATAAGGCAGGCCGATTTGGAAGAAACCGAGGAACTGGAAATCGAGCAGAGGACCCCAGGTCAAAAAAGACCAAGAGTGGAAGTCGTGATAGAGGAGCCCTCCTCTAAGAGGATTACTACTGGTCCCTCTTCGTCTGAGGATAGTTCCAGGCATGTCAAAACTTATGCCGAGGCTGAGTAGGTGGCCAATGAAATGTACATGCCCCCTCCAATCAAAGGCCTAGATGTGCTTGCCCGCAATGGCCCAAAGCTGAAGCTGGGATGCTCTGTCATCCACCGGGAAATGGACAATGATCTCCTTCACCATTTCCTTGATATTAAGCCAAGCAGGGAGCACTTACCCAATAGGAAGGGTCTCATTCTCAGTGAGGTAAGCCTTGTCGTTATATTGCAATCATCTCCTCGACATAACACTTATAATTTTTTAATAATCATTTTTTCTTTTTGTGCAGCTTTCCATGGTCACGGCCTATGAGGCCATCAAAAGCAAAGTCACCGACGAGTTCAAACAGAAGCTTGAGAGGCATGTTGAAAAGGATAAGGCCAACTTGAGAAAGGCCATGGAGCTCCTGAAGTCTTTGAGGGGGGAGGCAGATGCCCAGAAAGGTGCTAAGGCAGAAGCCGTGGAGGCAGAGAGTGCGGCCAAGGAGGTTCTGACTAGAGCCGAGGAGGCAAATAAGTCCATCTAATAGGACTTTGAGAGATAAGTGGCCGAGCTAAAAAAGAATGCCGAGGACGATGATGCCCTGTATAAATTGTTAGAGTCCATCATTCATCCAAGGAAGCTGATGCCATTGCCTAGTACAAGACCAGCTCGACATTCAAATAAGCTCTGGCAGAGAAGATGGCCACTATGTACTCCGATGGCTATCTTCATTTAGCCAGAAGAGCCAAGGTGGACCCAACTCTAAATGCCGACTTGGGGATGCTTACCCGTCTTATTTGCCAAGATTCATATGACGACCTTGCCCGCTCCGGCCATTCCCTGGTGCCTTATTCAGAGAACACCCTTAAGGTTATAGCTGCTCAGGATACATGCCCGTGAAGGCCGTCTAGCTTGGGTCCCTCCTCCAGTTGACCCTCAAAATATAAATATACTGATTAAGAAGATCCAAAATGAGGAATCTTTGGGCGACGAGGAGGAGTAAGTAGAGGAAGATCAAGCCTGGCAGGTCACCATCCTAGAAGCTGAAGTCGAGCAGGATGATCTGTTTAGAGACGGGGACCAACCTTGAACATTTTTTCTTTTAGTCATGTAAACCGGAAAAGCTCCACCCCTTTACTTTCTGTTTTTAAATGCCTTAGCCCATTTTAAGGAAGACAGTACATTTATCTGGTATGTCTTGGGCCATTTTTAGGGAGGCATTGCTAGTCCTTTAGTGTGATGTACTTTTGATTCCACACCTGTCTATTATTTCTTGCTCATGTTAACTGCTTTTGTTTGTTTGAGTTTGTTTGTCGTGTAATGTAAGACCTTTAACTCCTTTATGTCAAGGAAAGGGCTTGACATAGGCATTTTACCGTATCTGAGATGTCTTGCCCATCATAGGTATTTAGGCATTTGATAGCCTTAAGTCGAGGAGGTTGATCGGCATGGCACTTGGGTACTTTGCCCTTTTTGGTTGGATTAAGATGCCCGGTTTAGTGACTTACTTGTGTTTTTATAGTCATGGTTGGGATGCTCCTTGTGTTAAGGACTTAGGCATTTCACTTCAGATGCGAGCAGTAAGCTGCTCGTCTTAGTAACATAGGTATTTCACCTAAGGTGCGAGTAGTGGGCTGCTCGTCTTAGTAACTTAGGCATTTTACCTAAGGTAGGGGTGTGTATGGTTTAGTTTGGTTCGGTGTTAGGTCGAAACCGAACCGAACCAAAATAAATTGGTTTTTGGTGTTTTGAAACCAATAAGTTTCGGTTTATTAATGGTTTTGTGTTTTCGGTTTTGGTTTGATATCGGTTTGGTTCGGTAATTTGCAACCATGGAAATCAAGTGAACTATTGGGCTATGTAGCCCAAGTTGCAATTAATAATTAAGTCCAAACCATAATCCTGTTCAAACCATATTACAGAGAAGAAGGAACAGAGGAGAAGTCATAAAAGAAAGTGTGACTTGTCTTGATCCATGTTTCATTTAATTAGCAAATAAAGCCCAAACATAAATACATGATTTGAGACTTTCACACTTGTAGCTATAAGAAACTATTTAAGCACTTAACAAGATCATATCACATTCTTTGTACTGTACTTTACAAATCTTCAAGCCAAATCATCACTAAAAATTAATGAATTGTGCAACCATAAAAGCTGAATACAAATACAATTTTTATATGATCAAACGAATTGATGCTGAAGTTCTAACTGTTTCGAGCAGTGCTCGTTTTAGTAACTTAGGCATTTCACCTAAGGTGCGAGCAGTAGGCTGCTCGTCTTTGTAACTTAGAAATTTCATCTAAGGTGCGAGCAATAGGCTACTCGTCTTAGTAACTTACGCATTTCACCTAAGGTACGAGCAGTAGGCTGTTCGTCATAGTAACTTAGGCATTTCATCTAAGGTTTGAGCAGTAGGTTGCTCGTCTTAGTAACTTAGGCATTTCACCTAAGGTGAGAGCAGTAGGATGCTCGTCTTAGTGTCTTGTCTTGCTAGTCATAGTCCTTGACAAAAGCTGAATTTATAAATTGAAACTAATTATATCAAACTGCAATCCTATTCTACTTGTAAACAAGAAAAAGCAAATAATTTAAATCTAATCTACTTAACAAAACAGATAGACTTATAAAACTAATGATAGTATCTCCGGAGATGGTCGGAGTGCCAAGGACATTTTAGCTTTTGTCCATCTGGGGTCTTCATTGTGTATGTCCCTTCTCTAGTGACTTGAGTGATGATATAAGGACCTTCGCAGTTCAGAGAGAGCTTATTCTACTCGACTTTTCTGCCTATAGCTTCAATTTTTCTAATTACCCAGTCTCCTACTTGGAATACTCTTTTATTGACCCTTTTGTCGTGGTAGGTTTTGGTCCTTTGTTTATAATTCACCATTATCATTTAAGCAGCCAACCTTCTTGCATCTACTAAGTCTAGGTCTAGCAGCCTGTTGATTTTATTGACTTGCTCGTCCTAGGTTGTATTCCTGGTTGTGGGGATAGCCATCTCTTCTGGTGCCATAGTCTAAGACCCGAAAGTCCGTGCAAATGGGGTTTCCCTGATTGGCCCCCGGGTGGTTGTGCGAACTGCCCAAAAGGCTAAGGGAATCCTGAAAAGAGGAAGATTAAAATGATGGCCAAAAAGACAACTCCTACCAAAGGGCCAAAACGTTTCTTTCAACGTGTTGCCCAAACCAATCTGCCCATTCCTGGAAAGATTGCCTCTTATTTTGATAGGGAATCCACTTCTCACTCCACCTCACATTCCTCCTCCCAATCTGACTTCCACACCCCTCTAAACAAAGATTCCCCTTTACCTCTTGCCTTTACTGAATGGACCACAAAACCATCAGTAGGCCAAGCCCATTCCACTTCACAATTTAGGGATCCAACTCTACCTCATTCTCCAATACATCAAACCACCCTTTCTCCTTCAAACCGCGCCCAAACACCTCAACTTAAAACTCTTACCCCTCCTATATCTCCTCATCCACAAAAAACCCCTTCTCTTTCTATTCACACTACTCAAACCACCTCCTCCTCTGATTCAACTCCTAACAACTCAAATCTTCCAACTTTCTCAATTCCTCCTCCTCTACTAACCGCCCCCATTTTAATCGCTCCCATTCCAATCGCCCTTGCTACCTTACCCCAAACACTACCTATTCCACCCTCAACTGACCAACCTCATACAATACCAACCGCTAGTATATTCCAAACCCTTCATACCCATCTACCCTAAACCGCTCCTCCTACATTTTATCAACCGCCTCCCTCATTCACTCATATTCCTCCCACTTCAATCGCCCTTCCTCCAACTGACTACTCCCAAATTCTTTCAACCCTTAACCTGATTCAAAACCAACTTCTAATCAACCAAGGTCATGTCATTAAGTTGACCGCTTCTAATGCATCTCTTGAAGCCTCCAACCACTCCCTTCTAGCGACTGTTGAAGCCCAGGCCCATCTGATTACCTCTCAAACCCTTCAAATGGCTGATCACAAGGATTCCTTGAAACACTTTTCCATAAGACTTGATGCCATTAAGGGGGAGAGAGATACAACAAACATTGTAAAATCCTCTGCTGAAGCATATTTTTAGGGATTTCGAAAAGATTTAGCTGGTGGAATTCTCCAAACTTTGGGAGATAAAGTATCAACTGCTCAACTGAAAGAAATGCTCAATGCAGTTAATTCCAGACCACAGCAGCCTGCTCCAGTTTTCCAAACCGCTCTGGAATCTTTAGAATCAAATCTCTCATCAGAGATTGATGCAGTTAAAGGAGAAGTAAATGTTAAGACAAACATTTTAGGAGATTCCCTGAAGGCTAAGCTAAATGAGATCAAGGATGAGGTTAATGATCGATTGGAAAACCTCAACGAAGGTTTCAACTACAAACTCAGTTCCAAAATTCAAGAATTGAAAACTTCCTTGAAGGTAGACGTAGATCTTGATCCTATTCAACTAGCCATCTCCAACCAAACCGCAGCAGTTCAGGGGGAGATTCATGTTCTCTTCAATTCTTTGAATACCTCCTTCCATACTCAAATCAATGACATGACTGAACAAGTCAGAGGAAATTCTAGGGTAGTCAATGATGCTAATCTCAGGCTTGCAACTCAGGAGAATACTCTTGGAAGATTAGTGACCGCTCAGGAAAGAACTGCTGATGAGGTCAGAAGAATCAGAAGATCCTTAAGGTCAGAAATATCTGCTTCAAATCCTTCTCAAGCTCATGAACTTGAAGTTGATCAACCGCTCTAGCAACCGTCTCAGCAATGAACCGCTCCTTCCTTGTAATCTTTTGTTTGCTGAACTCTTATTGTTGCTTAAGTTGGACCACACTCTTTGTATTTCCTTTGTCCAACTTCTTTTGTTTTTGTAACCATGTATTTTGATTTCCTACCATTGTAACATGTAACTGCAAAGGTAGTAATGAAAAATCCATTACTGGTTCCAAAATCTTGTTCATATCAAACTGCTTGTTTGTAGAACAATGAAACCGTAATGGCTTTAAACCTCATCCAAATATTTTTCAACTTAAAATCATATTTTTGAAATGAAGTTTAAACATTTAGTTTAAACCGCACTTTAAACTTAAACTCATATCTTCTAAGTGCGCTGAATACATTTCTATACTTTAAAGTTGTAAGTTTTTCAATTTTTCAATAGTATAGAAATCTATGACTTAAGCTAGAGTGTACATTGACTTGGGACATGACTTACCATGTTAATTCTTATAGACATGTTTTTACCAAGTACAATGTTTGCTTTTATTATAGTAGGTAATGGCATCAATCAAATAGGGGGAGATTGTTGGGTATGTATACTTTAACCTTCCTAGCTTTAGCTTAGATTTGATTGATACCATAACCTCATCTCTATTTTAAGGACTTTAGGCCCATATGTAATGAAGCTTAGACTTCAATTTTTTATCTAAGTCCATTTTATAGATTAGGATAAATTAGGCTTGAAGATTGGCATAAGACTCATTGGATATGAGGTTGAAGTTCAAAGGTTTCAGACTGCTCCATCAAACCGCACTAGCAAACCGCTCCAAGCAAAACTACTCTGTAAAACTTCTATATCTGAAACCACTCTTGAACACTAGTGCAAATCACAGTAGTGAACCGCTCTAAGCAAACCGCATTGCAGTTCCAACATTGAGACCGCACTAAGAAATCCTCACTGGTGAAATCGCATTGTCACAACCGCTTCACACCAGACCGCTCTAATGATTGAAGACTTGAAGTGAACCACTTTATGACTGTTGGAATCCACATCAGAAATGACAAAAGTCAACCACCAAATCTTGTCATGTGATTCAATGTCAGAGAAGATCTATAAGGATCTTGAAAAGGTGACAGGTGTCCTTCTCTCCTTACCTGCAGCTGAAGACTGATCAGCTTTGACTGCAAGTTCTGAACAAGGGACAAAAGGTGAATTTGTGGACCAATCTGAAAGCACCAGTACAGTCCATGCAATAGCTGTGTCCAACGGCTAGTTCCTTGGTGCTTGAGTATAAATACCCCTAATCTTCAAAACTTAAAGATTGCTTGAGAAATTGAATTTGCTGTGTGTTCATACAAAGTTGAAGCTCTGCCCAGAAAATATTCAGTCCTTTGAATCTTCATCTTCCCACTTCAAGAAATACTTTTCAGCCCAGAAATCAAGCCTTATACACATCAAGAATCATTGTGCTCTATATCTCTTAGATTCAAAGAGCCTTGATCTTGTATATACACACACACACATCACTTGTTTAATCACATAGATTATTCATTTGAGATACACCGGTTATAGTCTAGGATTGATCTTCATAGAATAGATTTTAAATCTGAGTATTGTACTTTGTAATATCTCATACTCAATATAAAATCACTCTTAGAAAATCCAAGAATAACCATCTTGGTAGTGGACGTAGATCGTTTAACGATTGAATCACTCCAAATTTTGTGTTCTTTATTTTCAGCATTATTATTTACTGTGCCTATTAATTATCTATCTTTATCTCTGTTTGATTTTATATACAGTTATCCATTATTGTGAATTGTGTTTGGAGTTAACGTTGTCAAACCTCACTTTTTAGTTTTATAAACCGAACTGAAAACTGCACCTCCAAAAGCGCCTTGTAATCTTAAATATTTCGCTGTGCATTTTGCAACTCTACTTGCAGTTTCGTATACACTGCAAACGGTTTTGTAAGTAAGAGGTTCAGTTATAAAAAGAGGGCGAAAATTTTGTAACAGCTATTCACCCCCCCTCTAGCTGTTTTTCACCCTTGTTGCCACCTTTGGGACCAACAACTTCCTTCAAGGTTTTTAGCTAGGTCAGTTAGTACCAGCTTGTTTGCTGCTTCTACTTGTCCATTACATTGAGGTCGGCTTACGGAAGACTTGATGTGTCTGACTCCTAGTGTGTTCAATTCTGCTGTAAAATCCTTGGAGAACTGGAGGCCATGATCTAAGATGATAGTGTGTGAGACCCCAAAGTGACACCAGATAAAGTCATGGATGAATTTAATAGCGTTCTCCTCTGTAATTTTGGCCAAGGCCTTTGCTTCTATCCATTTGGAGAAGTAGTCGACTGCCACGATCACGTACTTGCAGTTACCACGGGCGGGAGGGGGGCAGAAGTGTCTGACGATGTCGATTCCCCATATGTCAATGGCCAAGTAGGAATTATGGGGGTTTGCTCGACTGATGGGACTCTGGGAATGTCTGCATATCTCTTGCATTTTCACACTTTTTGACGTAGTCTTGGGCTTCATCTCTCAGGGTTGGACAATAGTAACCTAGCGTAATGATTTTATCAGCTAAGGTTCTGGCCCCCAGGTGTCCGCCGCATATGCCGTTTTGGACTTCTGCCAAGAGATTCTCTGTTTCTTTGGGGTATACACATCTCAGAAGGGGTTTTGTGAATGATCTTCTATATAGGATCTAGTTCCATGCTGTGAACCTTACTAACTTTTTCTTGATGATCCTAGCTCGTACTTCGTCATCAGGTAGTTGGTCTCTTTCAATGAAGTCTATGTATTCGTCTATCCAGCACTTCTCCTTCCTGTCCAATAGCATTACTCGTAGTCTTTGTTAAGCTGGTTCCTCGGTAAAGACTATAAGTGGGTTAGTGTCTGGGTCTGCTACATCAATAGTTTCCAGTTTGGACAAGACATCAGCTACTTGGTTGTCTTCCCGGCATATCTGACTTATCTTGAAAACTCAATCTTTTTCACTATTTCTAGGACGAGATCTTTATATTTTGTAAAGATAGGGTGATGAGTGTTGTACTCCCCTTTTCTTTGTTTGACTATGAGTTGGGAGTCACAAAAGGCAGCAATCTTTGTTGCCCCATAGAAGGATGCCAACTCTATGCCAAATATTAAGGCTTCATACCCAGCTTTATTATTGGAAGCAGGGAACTTGAATCTGATTAAGTCCTAAATGGTGTGCTCCCCATTGGGACTTGCTAGTACCACTCCAGCTCCACTTCTCTCCTTAGTAGCTGACCCATCTGTGTATATGACCCAGCAGTTAGAAGGTAGCTCGATGGTCAACTCTTCCCCCGCAGGTTTTTTGTGCTTACGGGAGGTGGGGTCGTGCTCACCTGTGATGGCGGTCTTGACCATAAAGTCGACCAGAGGTTGTGCTAGGAGTATCTTCCTAGGCTAGTATCTGATATCAAACTCAGTGAGTTCAATAGACCAAATAAGGAGACGTTCAGAGCATTCTAACTTATGTATGATTTTCTTGAGAGGTGCATTAGTATACACATTTAGGGGGTGTGCAAAAAAGTATGCTCGTAACTTCCTTGCAACCATGACCTAGGCATAAGCTATTTTTTCTGCGTTGAAATATCTGCTTTCCACATCCGATAGTGCCATGATCACATATTAGATAGGTTTCTGAGTGCATCCCTCATTTCGGACTAGCACAGCAGCTTTAGCATAGTCTGTGGCTGCTAGGAAGACGTACAACATTTCTCCCATGATTGGGCTACTGAGTAGCGGGGGGAGCCCAAGTACTCCATTAATTTCTTGAATGATTCTGAGCATTCTGTTGTCCAGGAGAAGTTCTTGGTCCCTTTAAGGACTTTGAAGAATGGTAGTGACCTCTTCGCAGATTTTGTAATAAACCTTCCAAGGGCTGCTACTCTCCCGTTCAGCCTTTGCACTTCTTTTATGTTGGTAGGCTCTTGCATGTCGATCAAGGCTTTAATTTTCTCCATATTTGCCTCAATCCCCCTTTTTGACACCATAAAGCATAGGAACTTTCCGGCCGTTACCCCGAATACACACTTACTTGGTTCAACTTCATGATATTTGCCCTTAGGTTGCTAAAGGTTTCTTCAAGGTCTAAGACGTGATTGCCAGTCTTGTCTTAATGACCATGTCATCAATATATGCTTCCATGTTTCGGCCTATCTGCTCCCCAAACACTTTGTTGACCATGCATTGTTAGGTTGCACCAGCATTTTTAAGCCCAAAAGGCATCATAGTATAGCAATAAATCTCTTCGGCTGCCTGTAAGGCTGTCTTCTCAATATTTTCCTCGGCCATTTTAATCTGGTGGTAACCCGAGTATACTTCTAGGAAGCTGAGAGTTGTATGTCCAACAATAGAGTCTACCAGTTTGTCAATTCTAGGAATAGGATAGTTGTATTTCGGGCAGGCTTTGTTAAGATCAGTGAAATCGATGCACATACGCCACTTTCCATTTTGTTTTTTGACCATCACGACATTGTCCATCCAGACAGGATAGGTTGTCTCTCTGATAATTCCGTCACATAGCAATTTTTGCACCTCATCCTTGATTGCATCCTCATTGTCATTAGCAAAAATTCTTCTTGTCTGCTTGATGGGCTTAGCAGACACGTCAACCTCCAACCTGTGGACATCCACCTCTTCTTTTATTCCCCTCATATCCTCAACCTTTTAGATAAATACATCTAGGTTATTTTTAAGTAGGTCAATGATCTCCTCCCTTTCTTCTGGGGAGAGTTGGCCCCCAAGTTTTATTCTTTGCTCCGAGTAGTCGGGGTTGAGTATTATTTCCTCCAATTGATCCACGGGCTCCATTTCTGGTCCCTCTTGGAATTGTAAAGTTTCAATGATTATTTCTCTTAGTCTCCTTCCATCATCACCAGTTATATCCAGGTCCTCAATTTCAACCAGTTCGCCCACGTCCTGCTCTCCTCGTCTCAAGTCCTGGTCGGCCCATGAGTTTTGGCTGATGACGAGCTGAGGGGTTATGTCTGGGATGGGCAGAACTGTGTCAACATTGTCTGCTTCGTGAATGTACAACATTATGTGTTCCTCATCCTCGACTTCAAAGTTTAGATAAAGCCTAGAATTGGTGCTAGTAGTCTTTACAGACTTAGAAATTTTCAGGTTTTCCTCCAGTGTGTCCACCTCCACTTTTTGAGCCATTTTCCTTGACTTCATCACATGTTCCAAGAAGTATTTAGGGGTCACCCTCACACATCCAATTCTCGCGAGGATATGAAACATAACTCGCATGTGGGGGAGGGAGGTGACCATTCCCAGCTTGCCTTGACTTGTAATGCCTATGATGCCATGATAGTACTTGCTAAGTCCATAACCAAGAATGTTAATAGGGCCTCTTCTCGGAAGGAGTATTTACCAAATTCAAGTAGCAAGTCAATCGTCCCCATATCATTGACCTTATGGTTGTTGAAGCCTTCCAATATGTCAGAATTTGGCTCAAGCATGCTATCCTTCAAATTCTTATTCTGGAATGTGGAGTAATACAGAATGTCCCTAGAGGCCCTCGAGTCTATGAGGAGTCTTTCTGATTCACAATTATTAATTCTTCCCTTGATCACCAAGGGTTGTGCACGGGCTGCTCGACTTCCATCTAGCTCATTTTGGGAGACGCTGATGACTTTCTCCTTTTTATGGACCCAGGCGGGGATGTGGTAGACTTTGCTCATCTCATTTATCTGATCTTTCAGTTTTTTGTTAGAGACGGCCTCCTCCCTTATGACGTGGAGCCTTGCTCTAGGAGGTCTGTCCTCCTTTTCCTCTCTATCATTGTCATCTCTTCCTCTCTTGTTATCTTTTCTCATAACATAGCGGTCAAGTTTTCCTTCATCAACCCATCTCTGGATCATCCGTTTGAGGGAGATGCAATTCTCCGTATCATATATGTGTTCCTAGTGGAATGCACAATATTTAGAGTTGTCCTGGATATGCTTTGACATGTCACTTAGTGGTCGGGGATCTGGTAGGTTTACCAATTCCATGATCTACGTGATAGGTTTAGTAAGTGGGGTGAAGACCTCGGCTTTTTCTGTAGTCCGAGTCTTATTCTTTCCCTTGTGGTTATTTCCATTGGAAACCTGGTTGGTACGAGTCGTAGCCGTTTCCATTTTTTCAGATATCTTCTTGCTCTTATCTTCTGTCATAGCTATGGCATAGGCCACATTGTATAGATCAGATTTTGTTTTCGTCTCCCTTGGAGAGAGCTCATGGATCAATTGTCTGGATATCAGTCCGAAGTTGAAGCAGACAATTACCTCCTGGTCAGTTAGACTTTCCACCACTTGGTCAGCCATAGCCCTAAATTGGTTGTAATAACTTAGAGTGGTTTCGTTTTTGACTTACTTAATGTTGGCAAGATCTGTCAATCTCTTTTTTCTTGTTAGTGTTAAACACCAGTGTTGTCTCTTGTGCTACAATACTAGTGTTGTCACTGGTGTTGCCTCATGTTTTGCCATCGTACTGGCAGTTTAAAATGAGGATAGTTACTACATGTTATTTATAAATTACAAAGTGATAGTTAGTTATTTTCGTGTCTGTAGTAAGTTTGTTAGAAATGTGTTTGAAGAGGTCTTAATGGATTTACAAGGCGAGACAATTGAGTAAGAAAAGGAAGTTAAACATAAATCCTCATTTATGTATAAAAGTGGAGATCAAGTAAAGTTGGTTAGAGGCTTGTCTAGATGAAGGGACTGAAGATAACGTGTACAAGGCTGAAGAAGCGTGGATGTACAAGCAATGAAGCAAGGGAAGACCAAGTCTTCCTACAAACAAGGAAGGTGGACCTAAAAGTGGAAAGGTGATTCCACTTCTCTCTCATGGTTGAAATCTGGCGAGATTGAGTAGGCTCCAAGTTCTATAAGCCTATATAAGTGCAAGCATCTTACAACTTCAAATCACCCAATCCACAGTTGAGATTTGCACAAGATAAAACACAGTCTCACAGTGTTATCCTATGTGTTGGCAACACTTTATCCAACACTAGTGAGTTATAGTGATAAGCTCTCATTCTTAGAGTGTTTCTGTGTGTGAGATAGAGCGTTCTTATAAAGAGTGTGTTCTAGAGTAGTCATTCCATTGAGCTATTAATTGAAAATCATTAGGGAACTTTTAGGCCTTTTAACAAAAGTTTATTTATAAGAAAGGTCTTGCCATCCGGGTACCCTATAACTTGAGAAAAATCTACTCTCTTGTTTTTATTGTATTTCCACTGCTATAAATATCTCAATTATTTTTGTCCTTATGGATTGGTGTGAACAATGTTGTTATTAGTGTTGGCAATACTATTAACAATGCTCATTTTGTTTATCTCCCTTTTTAAGCCATTGACAATTTCAATTGGTATCAGATACTAGCACTTGATATACTAAGTGTTTTGATCTATTAGTCTTGGCTTATGACCCTGATAATCCTAATCAAAACAGTCTTCCTGTTATAAATGGGTCGAATTATGCTTATTGAAAGATCCGTATTCACTCGCATATCAAATCAATTATTATTCGAGATTGGCGATATGTAACAAATGGTTACTCTGTTCCAATGCTACCTCCGGATGAGGATGGTGACGTTCAAGTCAAACATGAATCCGAATGGACCAATGAAGAGAATAATCTAGCCAGTTTCAATGAAAATGCACTTAATGTTATTTATAAATGTGTTGATATTCATATGTTTAAACTTATTCAAAATAGTCCCACTTCAAAGGACGATTGGGATACTTTACAAAGATTTTGTAAAAGTGATGGTATTGTGCGTGAATCAAAGCTTAGGGGTCTCACTAGTAGGTTTGAAAGGTTAAGAATATGTGAAAATGAAGATATTTCTTCATATTTTGAAAAGTTGATTGATATTTCAAATTAGTGTCAAGTATTAGGATAATCTTTTACTAACAAACTACTTGTTTCAAAAGTTATTCGCACTATTACCGAGCGTTTTAACATTAAAGTTTCAGCTATTGAAGAGGCTTATAATCTTTCAACTATAAATATTAATTCCTTGATGAGCATCTTGAATTTTCTTGAATTGAATCTTAATGAACAAACCAAAGCTTTAAAAGGCAAAAATATTGCCTTAATAATTCAATATTCGGACACGGTTGTGGATGAAGGAGATGAAGTCTTCGAGGAATTTAATGAGAATGCTAGTGTGGCATTACTTGCTAAGAAATATAATTTCATGCTTAGAAAGTTTAACAATGTGAAGGTTAAATCAAAGGAACAACAATCCAGGGTGCATAGTTTCATGCCCAAGAGAACCAATCCTCCGAATCAAAGAGATACATTACTAAGGAGAGCATCTTCAGAGAAGTCCAGATCTGATCCCAAATACATTGAATCTCTTCAATGTCATGCTTGTTCCGGTTGGGGTCACTATGCCAATGAATGTGCAAATACCTTGAGAAAGGCAGGAAAAAATATATGGCTGTCTTATAGTGATGAAGAGGAGGAAGGTGCTAAAAAGGTAAATAACTTGAGCAAGTGGTAATGTTGGCCACGGTGGAGGAGTTGTAGTCATCAAATTCAGGATGTGTTGCCTCAATTGTTGTTCAGCACATGACAACACATGACACAACACTTAGCAGGTATAATTCATTAAGTCATTCTAATATTGTATGTTATCATGGTTTTGTTAGTTTTGATGCAGAGAATTCATTGGAGGATGAGCTTAGTAAGGATGAGCTCATTGATGAATTAAAAAAACTCTATGAGTCACTTCTCAGAGAATGGAAAAAAGGAGAACAATATGGTAGTGTTCTTGACAAGGAGAACCAGGAGCTTAATGATTGTATGACTCGGCTAGAGGTTCAACTAACTAAGAAGGATGCGGAACTTGATAAATTCAAGTCCAAACTTAAGTTAGCCAAAACAACCTTCAAGAAGCTCAATACCTATACGGGTTCTTCAAAGTTGGATGAGATACTAAATTTAAGTAAGCCTCTCAAAGCAGGTATTGGGTTTCAAGAATCACTAGAAAAAATTACTTCTACCTTGTTAAATGAGGAAACTAATACTAGTTTTGTAAAAGAATATATTAAGGAAAAAGGTAGTTGTTCTAGTAAAGTTTTCGACCATTCATTTGTGTGTAAGTATTGTCACATAGCTGGATATAACAAATCTGAATGCTTTACTCTTCAAAAGAAAAAGTTCAGTTCTCAAGTGTTGACTCAAGTGTTGTCAAACTCTCAAGACAACACTCGAGACAACACAGGTGGTCAGAAAAACAAAAATTCAAAAAGAAAAGTTTGGTTTCCTAAACCTAATCTGAAATTTAATGTTATCTATGCTGCTTAAAGGACTAATGTTTCAGGTGCTTGGTACTTTGATAGTGGTTGTTCACGTCACATGACAGGAACAAGATCTTTTTTGAAGGAATACCAACATATCCACGGAGGCTCAGTTACCTATAGAGGTGGAGGCAAGAGTAACATAATAGGAAAAGTAACACTTAGTGTCACCGGCTTTCCTCCTTTAAAAAATGTATTACATGTAGATGGATTGGTTGCTAATTTAATTAGCATTACCCAATTATTTTATGACGATTTGGAGGTAATTCAATATGGATACTTGTAATGTTTTTTATTTGATAACACTAATGTTTGTGTTATGACAGGAAAAAGATCGAGTGATAATTGCTAATTTGTTGGTAAAAAACAAGTGTGCAATTCGGCTAAAATTGTTGACACAACTTTATCGTATCAAAAGTTAGGACATGCTCATTACAAAAATATTGAGAAGATTGTCAAACTTAGTGTTGTCAAAAGTTCCCAATCTAATCTCAAGAATACCATGGTGAGTAGTGACTTCCAATAAGGTAAACAGACTCGTGTTGCTCAGAGTGTTGGACAACACAGTGAACAACACTCATGAACAATACATTATTTTCAGCGTTTGCACATTTACTTAATGGGTCTAATATAGGTAGAAAGTATGGGAGGTAAGAAGTACATTTATGTAATAGTGGCTAATTTTTCTAAGTTTACTTGGGCCTATTTTTTAAGAGAAAAATCTGAAACTTTTGATAAATTTAAAAACTTATACTCCAAAATAAAAAATATGTTTTGTTCACCTATTTTCTGTATTAGGACTGATCATGGTAAAGAATTTGATAACATTTTCTTTTCTACATTTTGTAATAAAAAGGGAATGCACCATGAGTTTTTGGCACCCAAAACCCCACAACAAAATGGTGTGGCCAAAAGGAAAAATAGGACTTTACTAGAAATGGCCCGTGTTATGCTAATTTCTAGAAAAATTTCTAAAAGATTTTGGGCCGATGCATTAAACACGACATGTCACACTTCAAATATATTTTTCTTAAAACTTGGTACTATTTTCATGTGTTTGGGTCTTTGTGTTAAGTTTTAAATGACCGGGACTACTTAGGAAAACTTGATTTAAAGAGTGACAAAGCTATCTTTCTTGGATATTCTCAAAACAGTCGTGATTACCGAGTATATAACTTAAGATTAAAAACTATTCAAGAATCGGTAAATACTGTTTCTAACGACTTATTGAGTGTCACAAATGAACCAACTGAAGATGTGCCTCTGATGTTGCTGGAAGAAGCTGGAGAAGCTGCTGAGATAGAAGTTGTTTCACATAATGATTCAGCTACAGATTCAGGTGTTGCCCCTAGTGTTGCCTCTGATACGGCAACACCTCAGACAACACATGATTCCAGAACAGGGCCTGTAAATAATGTTTTAGAAGAAGAAGATGATGTGGTGTATCAACAGAGACCCCCCAACAAGAATTAAGAATAACCATCCCACTACTCAGGTAATTGGGGAGGTTAATGAAGGAATTCGAACAAGAAATAAGGAGCCGGTTAACTATAGAGATATGGTAAGGTATGTGTGTATGTGTATGTCCATTGCGTACTACAAGGTAAAACACTCCTGTTTTGTTTCTGTTATTGAGCCTAAAAATGTGGTTGAAGCTTTAAAAGACAATTTTTGGATTCAAGCTATGCAACAAGAGCTTGAACAATTTACCCGAAATAATGTTTGGTGTTTGGTAACTCGTCCTTTACATACTAATATAATTGGAACTAAATGGATTTTTAAAAACAAATCTGATGAATTGTGTAATATTGTTCGTAGCAAAGCTTGTCTTGTGGTTCAATGTTATACACAAGTGGAAGGAATCAACTATGATGAGACCTTTGCACCTGTGGCTATGATTGAGTCAATTAGACTTCTCTTAGCTATAACTTGTTACCTTAAAATCACATTACACCAAATGGATGTTAAAACGTCTTTCTTGAATGTATACTTAGATAAAGAGATTTATGTTGAGCAACCTAAGGGTTTTAAAGATCCATTTTACCCAAATCATGTACATAAACTTGAAAAAACCATATATGGCTTGAAACAAGCTCCACGTGAATAGTATGGGCGTTTAACAAGTTTCCTAATTGAATATGGATTTGTTAGAGGCGAAGCCGATAGGACATTGTTGATTACTTTACTAAGAACCCTGTGTACTACAAGATCACTAACCATTTCATTGAGTGAGATAGACATAAAGATCTCCCTTGGGTTTCAGCTGCTCCTGCTAGTCCTACTGCTATTCCAGTTCCAGGTGTTGTCCCAAGTATTGTTTCAAGAGAAGGCAACATTCAAGGCAACACTCCACCAATAATGATTGATGCTTCTGTTGTACTAAACTTTCTCCACAGGCAAATGAAGCACAATGATTCTCAGATGCAAGGGTGGCTGGAAATGAGAACATACATCGAGTAAATGGTAGACTTGATTTCTTCCAAAATAGGGGGAGATCAAAGACAACGTGATGTTTCTACTGCCGATGCTGGTATAAGTGCTGGAGCTGTGGGAACTGAAGAAGGTGGAACAGAAGGTGCAAGGGCTGATCCAACCACCGAAGCTAGAGGTTGATGGAGTTAATTTTTTTTCTTGGATTTGGTGATAACTAGACATGGGCAACCGGTTCCCGGTTCCGGTTCCGGTTCCGAACCGCCGATTCCAGTTCCGGGAAAAGGGGGAACCGAGATGGAACCGCCAAAATCCGGTTCCCGGTTCCGGTTCCTTGCTGCCGGTTCCGGTTCCGGTTCCACGGTTTTTCGGTTCTATTTTGATCCCTTTTTTTTTTTTTTTTGAAAGCTGTACAGGTGGGCGACCGCCCAAGAGAAGTGGGCGACCGCCCATGTCTAAATTCAAGCATAATAAGTAGATATAAGGGGTCAAACGTAAAGAGTATAGCAAATGGCATACACTCGATCCACTCGTCCAGTGGTAGCATATGCATTCAGTAGGCATATAAATGTTTGCCCAGTAGGCTTTACTTCAAGTTTCTTCATCTCTTCAAAACACTTCATTCAAAGTGAGAATAGGTAGTCATAATTCAAAGTGGTGAGGAATAGGATGAGCGTGTCATTCTGTAAGTAGGTATGTCAAACTCAATGGAAAACATGCAAATTTTGTTTTTTTTTTTGAATTTTCAGCAAGAACCGCCGGTTCTGCCGGTTCCGAACCGCCGGTTTCCCGGTTCGGTTCCACGGTTCCGGTTCCGGTTCCAAAACCGGCGGTTCACGGTTTTCTGAAAAGTGGAACCGAGACTGACTGGCACGGTTTCGGTTCTTGCCGGTTCAGTTCTTAGGATTCCGGTCTGCCGGTTTCGGTTCCGGTTCGATTCTCCGATTCCGCCCGGTTCCGGTTCCGATTTGCCCATGTCTAGTGATAACAATTTTTATTTATTTAGTTTGTTGCTTAAACAATTTATGTTTTTGTTTTGGTTTAAATTGGTTGTTTGTCGGGTAGTTTATTTTTGGGATATTTTTTGATTAGTTTATATAATCCTTGGGTTGATTTTCTTTATATCTAAGGTTGAGGGGGAGTATAATATTAAGGGGGGATCTAATTTGAAGTTACATAACTAATATTCTTATGTAGGAAAATCACTTTGTATTTCATGAAGAAATGTGTAACTAAGGGGGAGATTTTTAGTGTTAAACACCAGTGTTGTCATTGGTGTTTCTCCTGTGTTGTCACACCAGTGTTGTCATTGGTTTTTCCTCATGTGTTGCCATCGTACTGGCAATTTAAAATGATGATAGTTACTACTTGTTATTCATAAATTAGAAGGTGATAGTTAGTTATTTTCGTGTCTGCAATTAGTTTGTTAGAAATGTGTTTGAATAGGTTTTAATGGTTGTACAAGGCAATACAATTGAGTAAGAAAAGGAAATTACACATAAATCCTCATTTATGTGTAAAAGTGGAGACCAAGTAAAGTTGGTTAGAGGCTTACCTAAATGGAGGGACTGAAGATAGCGTGTTCAAAGATGAAAAAGCGTGTATGTATAAGCAATGAAGCAAGGGAAGACCAAGTTTTCCTACAAACAAGGAAGGTGGAGCTAAGAGTGGAAAGGTGGTTCCACTTCTTTCTCATGGCTTAAATCTGGCGAGATTGAGTAGGCTCCAAGTTCTACAAGCCTATGTAAGTGCAAGCATTTTACAACTTCAAATCACTCAATCCACAGTTTAGATTTGCACAAGATAGAACACAATCTCACAGTGTTGTCCCATGTGTTGGCAACACTCTATCCAACAACAGTGAGTTATATGATTAGCTCTCATTCTTAGAGTGTTTTTGTGTGTGAGATAGAGCGTTCTTATATAAAGTGTCTTCTAGAGTAGTCGTTCCATTAAGTTATTAATTGATTGAAAATCATTAGGGAAATTTTTGGCCTTATAACGAAAGTTTATTTATAAGAAAGGTCTTGCCATCCGAGCACCCTATAACTTGAGAAAAATCTACTCTCTTGTGTTTATTGTATTTTTGCTGCTATAATATCTCAATTATTTTCATCATTTTGGATTGGTGTGAACAGTGTTGTTATTAGTGTTGGCAATAATATTGACAACACTCGTTTTATTTTTTTCCTTTCTTAAGTCATTGGCAATTTCATTTCTCTTTCTACCAGTTGCAAAGTGATCTAGAAATCTCGTCCTCATAATCTTCCAGCTATCTATGCTCCCCTTTTTCTTCTCACGAAACCAGGACAGGGTTGTTACGGAGAAGGTACTAGCAAAATCCTTGCATAGAATGTCATCTGCCTTGGTGAGGAGTGTCATGGTGGATTCAAAGCTCTGCACATGGTCTCGTGCATCAGTGGTTCCTCCATTTATTTTAAAGTTGGGGATTTTAAAAGCCGGATTGGGAGGTTGATCAATAATCCGTTGGGAGAAGGGACGAGTGGCACTAGTATCCTTCTCCTCGACTTCCTTCTTCCCCATCCCCATCCCCATCCCCATCTCATCAATTCTTTTTTAAGAGGAGAAGCTCCCTCGCATCTATTCATGTGCTACAGTGGGAACTACAATGGGTCCTTTCCTTTTCTCTATGTGCATTTACTTGACTTTGCTCTTCATGTTGCTGGTGATTGACATGATTATCCCCATGTCCAGCTGGTGCCCTGCCATTTAATGGCCTGGAATGACAAGAAGGAACCTGCAGGGAGTTATCTCTGGACGGGGAGGACTCCTGTGACGAGGAGGGCTCCTAAGACGAGGAGAGGGATTTCGACAGGGAGGAGTCTTTTGCCTAGCATGAATGAGCCTTGCTCTTAAGTTTGCTGAATTGACCTCCTGGTCCATTTGATTATCAAATTGGTCCCTTAGGTCTCTTCCATTACGGGCATTATCGTGTCCATGAGCCCTATGACGTGTAGGGATGTCCTGGACGGGGAGCTATCTGGATTTACTAGTAGCGTCACGATGTGGGCGATTTTGGCCAAGGGAAGGTTTTCCCTATTCCCATGACTACCACTCCTATCAAAGCGACTTCCCCCTATGGGAAATCTAGTCCTGGTAGGTCTAAGAAATTCAGCCAGAGAGTGATCTGGATCAAATTCTAGCAAGACATTTTGTGTTTCATAATTGCGTTGCAGAGTGTCCATCTGGCGGTGTAGTAGAGTTCTGCGATCAACAAGTGGAAGAGATGAGACTCCGCCTCCTTGGGCAGCATTTCTCCCCTTTTGGCTGACTGCTGGTCTTCCTCGTCGTCGACGATGGGCGGGGTTCAAGGGGATCTCAGTCACGGGCTGTCCACTCGACTGCAAGTTTATACCCAAAGGAGGCAGTCCATGATTCAGAGGTAGAGGAGGTGGCAGTCCACCATTGGCTAACATAATTGTTGTTCCAGTGTTGCCATGAGTTTCCTCCATAAGATGATTATCAATATCTAGTATTATGCTAGCAGTGTGTCCTTCTTCCATTAGGATTAAGGGAATGGAACAGAGCAGAATTTTTCGGCTACAAAGGATTGTCCGATCATTTCTCCATAATGGAACCAAACTGATGATGCCAAAAACATCAGATCAACCCAAATAAAGCGGCTAGCTTGTATCCTGAATGCTTGAATAGCCTGAAAAATATGAATAAACACGTAAACTAAGCCGGGGTTTCACCGGCGAAGGACCTACGACGTGAAAGTAAGTATTTATGTTTATGAGAGCAGATCAATTGATACTAGTTCAGAGTCAGAGAATTCATTACCAGAAAATTGTGATTTATGTCTGGTATTTATAAGTGTAGGAGATAGTGTCATGCCTTGCATAGGAAATTAGGAGAGATAATGAGTCAAATTCTACTCAGATCCTAATTTCATGATATCCTAACTGGCGTAGGATTAGAAAAGCTTTCGGTACGTATGCCTAGCAGACCTGCTACTCGACATAGTGTGCTGGTCGACATAGTGTTATGCCTGGTAAGAGTGATTTTAAGGGTAGGGAAACCCATTTCCCTTATAAATGCAGCTCAGTTATAGATATTGCCTCTGATCGTCATACATCAGTTATCTGATCGTCCCGGTCACAAGGCTATTTCACTATGTATGTATAGGTCGAAATAGTGTCTTATAACGAGGAGAGTAAGATGATCATAGGTAGGGAAGCTCGTTTCATATGTTGTATTTGGGACTTATACATATTTTTCATTGGACTTAATCCATTGGATCTTTTCCATTTTATGGCACACAGTCATACCCAATTTATACCGTTCAGGAAACATCCTTGGTAGCAGGTAACACTATTTCATCTGAAATATGAAAAAACCACTTTGAACCATGTATATATAGGTTTTGAGAACAACCTCATTATCACTCGATTAAAAACATATTAGTGAATGAATCAATTTAGATTCAATCTCAGAGATTTGGGAATTTAGATGCTTGATAACTGGATGAGATTTAATCGGTCTCACAAAATGTTTGTTGGGTCGTACATAAGCTAACATGCCTGGCCGAGCCATATGAGTCACGGGCTGAGATCGTGTTTATGTTGTCGAGTTGGGCTGGGTGGATTAAGGGGTTGGGCCTAGACTTACGTTGGACATCCCCAGCCTAGGTGAAAGTGAAACAGATCAAACGTGAGGAGACTTATTTGTTGTACTAAGCAAAGAGTCAAAGGACCGAGTGGCGTTAGTAGTACTCGTTTGTTTCGAATTCAAAAAAAAAGAATTATTTTGAATGACCTATGGATTTTAACTTTGAAATTGAAGTGTTAATCCAATAAGCAATGTACAACCACATTATCTCAGTTAATAAGTAAAAAACGGCCGATCAACCAAGTGGTGCAACGTACTTTCGCTTTTTTTTTCAAATAAGGTAACGTATTAACTAGTTACTAACTTAGATATCGTACTTTCAAAATTAATTTCAAATAAGGTAATGTACCAAATTTTTAACTAACGTCGTTAAAAAATCTAACGGGGGTAGGGGTAGGGGGTGGGGGGTGGGTAGGGCGGGGGGTGGGGGGTAGGGGGTTGGGCGGGGGTGGGGTGGGTAGGGGGTGGGTGGGGGTGGGGGTGGGGGGTAGGGGTAGGGGGTGGGGGTAGGGCTGGGGGGTAGGGCAGGGGGGTGGGGGTGGGGGGTAGGGGGTAGCCCGTTAGATTTTTTAACGATGTTAATTAAAAATTTGGTACGTTACCATATTTGAAATTACTTTTTGAAAGTACGTTACCTAAGTTAGTAACTAGTTATTACGTTATCTTATTTGAAAATGAACCTTAAGTACATTACCCTCCTTGGTAATTATCCCGTAAGTAAAAGTCAAAAGCATCAAAATAGTAGGTTTTGGGGGCTTTTATGAAACAACGAGATACCGAGTTCAATAACAGTGGTCTACATTTGTTGATACTCTTTTTTTCTCCTACGTCAATGAAACCTGTTTCTTTTTTCTTCTTCTTTTTTGTTTATTTCTCCTTTCTTTTTCTTTTACAATTTTTTTATTTATTCTCATTCAACTCTATCAAATCACCTTTTTTGCTCTTTTATTTTTATTCTATCTTTCTTACTTTTGTATACATTCATTTTTAAAAAATTAAAATTAAATTAAGAAAATGAAAATGTAAAAAATATGCACAAAAGAATAAATCATCATGAATACAAAACAAAACTTTATTAAATTTCATTTACTTGCTTATAAATTTACCCTTTTTTTCTCATGTTAAATTAACTTTGATTATATTTATGCTTTAATATATTTTTATATTTTTTATTTCTTTAAAAAACAATTTTATTTTTTTATTTCAGCATTTATTGAGTTTTTTTAACAAACATGTACAACTAGCTTATTACATCTCATAATCTTTTTCAGATCAGCTAAAACAAATAGTCTCAAGTTCATAATCCATAAGTCAATAAGTTGTTATCCGTCATCAACTATCAATCATCAGCAATCAAATGCGACAAATGAGCCTTTAATGTACTTAGCAGGTTTTTATGGGGCAATGCAAAATGAGATGATGATATTTTATTGATTGGATTAATTATTGTTGACATGTCACACTCTAAATAAAAAAAAAACAAAATCATGACAAATTATTTTATAAACTAAATTTTATAACATTATTTTATTTTATGACTTTAGTATCACCCGCTTTTATTTGCGTTTGGTACACACAATTTGTTACCGTTTTGATGTTATTCCTCATTTTTTATCTTTCTTTACATCCAACTGGGTAGCTCATGATACACGCGAAATTAATTTGCCAATTTTTATGTATTTTGCTTATTTTATATTTTTTATTTGATAAATTAGCATAACATTTTTTGGAAACTTTTTTCAAATAATTCAATTTTAAAAATTTAAATTTCAAAATAACCCACATTTGAAACTATTTGTCAAAATGACCAACTTTTTGAAACTCACTACACGGCGTAGCGAGTTTATAATTTTGTCCGATTAAACTCGCTACACGATGTAGCGAGTTTAAATTTGCTCAATTTTATTTTAATATTTATGCTATTAAAAAAACTAAAATTTGAACTCGCTACACGGTGTAGCGAGTTCAAATTACCACAGCCCTAGTACCAAACCAAAGTCCCAAAGTTTGTACTTCGTCTCACTTTAAATTACAAAATAATAATATAAAAATTATGTATTAATAAAGAAAATTAAATAAAAATATTATTTTTCTATCTCAAATAAATACTTTAAAAAATGTACTTTTATAAAAATTATATTCTTCATTTCAAAAATAAATATTACTTTCGACTCAAAATGAATAACCAAAAAATAATACTACTACATTTTTTTTTCCAAAAAAATGAACATTATTTCTTTCATCTCAATGAATATTTAAAAAAAAAAATACTCTTCATTTGCCTAAAAAATTAATGACATATTTTGAGACGAAGACACTAACATTACAAACAATAATTTTAGAGGCGAATGAAGTAGTATTAATTTTCAAAATATTCATTGGGATGAAGGAAGTAATGCTCATTTTTTTGGGATAAAAAATGTAGTATTATTTTTTGGTTATTCATTTTGAGTCAAAAGAGAAATTACCCGATCCGGTGCACGGACGGCATCTCGCGTTTGGAGACTGTTGTTGCTTTTCGTTTTGAAGAGTCGCCACGCCATTTTGATTATGCCCAAAATATTGAGAAAATATTGTTTTTGTTTGTTTTGTTGTGTGATGAGATTTTGAGTTCGGAGATCAGGTTACGCCTAGGGAAGAGATTTTTTAGTGCTCACCCGAGTCGCCTCATATACACGAGTCTTTCTGTACCATTTTTTTAAATGTTGTGTGTGTATATATGTTTTTAAATAAAATACATTAAATAAATAATTGAAAGACAGTGCGGGAATATTAACAAACCGCTATTACCGTCAGACCTCCATAGTTCAATGGAAGGTCTTGTGGGATCGTTTGTACAGTTTGGGTCTGCGTGAATAGTAAATATTGACTACATTATAAGCAGTAAATTTAAAGCATTAATGTATTTAAAGACTGAAATTTAGAGCAGTATTTAAATGTGCGGAAGGAGAACTCACATATGTTGGTTAAGTTCTATCTTCCTAGGGTTTGTAGGAGGAATGTGTTTGATTGAGGGTGTTTAAAGAGGAGTGGGGTTTTGCCCTCACTAATGGTAAAAATCTCCCCTAATTAACCTTCGATATCACACTCGGAAGATCTAAAGAGGAGAGAAATTCTGCACTCACTCGGGCAGAACCTCCCCTAATTAGCACTCGTTCACACTCGTTTGGATTCGCGAGTTTGGACCGATTTGAGCCGTTTGGGTGTTTGGAGTTTGGTTGGAAATGAATAGTATTTGTGGGAAGTCGGGAGGTCGATCGGGACGGACCGGGATCGCCTCGAGAGGGCTCGGAGTGCCTAGGGATGGCTCGGGAGGCCTCGGGAAGGATCGGAAGGGGCCGGAATGGCTTGAAAGGATGCAGAAGCTTGCAGGAAGATGTGAGAGAAGTTGAGGTGTGAATGAAATGGGCTGGGGTGCCCTCTATTTATAGGACCAAAAAAATTGCAAAAGTATCCGTACGGACCTTTATGTAATTATACAATTTTTTGGTTTTCCTGGATTTCAGGAAATATTGTGGACTTTGGAGAGATTCTGGAGTGTTGACAAAGGTGTCCGTACAGACACATCATGCTTTACACATGTGTCCGTACGGACATGTATGCAAGCTGATGTATTTTTTGCATTTTTGTCATTTCCTACAATTCCCTTGAATTCCCTTTTATCCCTGAAAGGTCCTCCCTTGGTTTGGCTGGTCAGTTGGACCTTTTGGACGTTACGGGTCTTCGGGATCACAAACGCGTGAATCATTGGTGTTTCCCGTATGCTCTGATAGAGAGCGGTCCAGATTGGGGTACTTACAGAACCCCCTCGGCAATGTCACTTATGAAGGAAGTGGGGTCATCGATAAAGATAAGAGTCCCAATTTGGATCGCTTATCGAGAGAGAGAAGATGACCGTGTTGGTCAGATGGTTGGACCCTTTGGTAGGATCCCTACGTATCCCGAGTGGGAATCAAGTCTGATCGTAGTTCGTGTGTGAGGAGACCGCTTGGGTTGGATGGCTGGACCATTTGGTAGGATTCCTACATATCTCAAGTGGGAATCAAGCCTGATCCTAGTTCGTGCGTGAGTTGACCGCTTGGGTCGGATGGCTGGACCCTTTGGTAGGATTTCTACATATACCGAGTGGGAATCAAGCCTGATCGTAGTTTGTGTGTGAGGTGACCGCTTGGGTCAGATGGCTGGACCCTTTGGTAGGATTACTACGTATCCCGAGTGGGAATCAAGCATGATCGTAGTTCGTGTGTGAGGTGACCGCTTGGGTCAGATGGCTGGACCTTTTGGTAGGACTCCTACGTATCCCGAGTGGGAATTAAGCCTAATCGTAGTTCATGTGTGTAGGCAATTTTGAGGAGCCTCGACCTGTGGAGAACTATTTGTAGGCGTTCGTCCTGAGCTTAGAAGGACGTGGTGGCGCCTCTGGCTGAGATAATGAGGGTGTGGAGCCGCCTCTAGCTGAGATAGTGAGAGCCTGGAGCTGCCTCTGACTGTAATAGTGAGGGCATGGAGCCGCCTCTGACTGAGATAATGAGGACATTTGTGCCCTGAGAGGAAGGCGTTTGTGCCTTGAGTGAGATTCTTGGAAGGCGTTCGTGCCTTGAGTGAGATTTTTGGAAGGCGTTCGTGCCTTAGGATGAAGGAGTTTATACCTTGGGATGATGGTGTTTGTGCCTTAATTGAGACTTTGGAAGGCATTTGTACCTTGAGATGAAGGCGTTTGTGTTTTCGAAGGCGTTTGTGCCTTGAGTGCCGGACTTACGATGACGGCCGGGACTTGTCTGCTGGGGATATGTGTTCCTTGTACGGGCTTACAATGATTTGCCATTTGTCTTTTGTCCGCTAGGGAAAAATTCAGGCTTACCATGATTGCCGGGGAATGATTTGTCGTACGGGCTTACAATGATTGTCGTTTGACTTTTGTCCACTGGGGAAAAGTTCAGGCTTACATTGATGATCGAGATTATTTTGCCGTATTAGTTGGGGCGAGATCTGGGCTTACGATGATGGCCGGGAATAGGTTCGGGCTTACGTATAACGGCAGAGCAATGATTCGTCGGGCTTACAATGATTGTCGTTTGACTTTTGTCCGCTAGGGAAAAGTTCGAGCATACATTGATGGCCGAGATTATTTTGCCGTATTAGTTGGGGCGAGATCCGGGTTTACAATGACAGTCGGGAAAAGGTTCGGTCTTACGTATGACGGCCGAGCAATGATTCGTCGGGCATACAATGATTGTCGTTTAACTTTTGTCCGTTGGGGAAAAGTCCGGGCTTACATTGATGGCCGAGATTATTTCGCCGTACTTGGGGACCAAATTGCATTAATTCTGCTGGGAATAGCTTTTGGACAGCTAAGGGAAAAGTTTGTAAGGGCAAAAAGGGGAATTGTCAGAGCTTGAAAGATGTCCGTACGGACACATCTTGCTTGCAAAGAGGTCCGTATGGACATGTATGAAAATATGATGTTTTTTAAACAGATTTAGATTGAACACATCGCCATTCCACCCCATTTTTCAGTTTCCAACAGAGGGAGAAGAGAGAAAGAGAGAAGAAAATTCAATTTTCGAGCCTTGTTTTCCCGAGAAACTCTTCCCAAATCGCTAGATTGTTATCATGGCGGAAGGAATGAGGCTAGGTCGTCACCAAAGGGGCCGAGAGGCCATAGAGAGGAGGTTGGATTTACAAAGAAATTCCTCCCCCTACACACCTTCAACAATTAATCCGAATGAGTTGTATCCGGATACGGAGGTGCACAACTCCATAGATAAGGCGAAAGTGGAGGTAAGAAATCAAATTTTGTCTTTGATTCTTATTCGAATGATGTATGCTAGAACTAGGGTTTTGGTCCTTGCAAATTTGGGGCTTTTGTTGTTGCCATGCTCATTTTGTGAAATTGATGATGAATTGTTGAAATTGAGCGTGTATGGATTGTGTTTATGTGATTTTTGTCCAAAAATATGGAGTTTAACTCTTATTTGTGAAAATAAAGTGTCTCTCCTTGAAATGCATGCTTTGGTGACTTGTACCTTGGTGGTATTATTATGTACATGATTTCTTTGTTGAAAAATTGTCGTGTAGGAACGGACTTTGTATGAAAAGTTGTCGTGTAGGAACGGACTTTTGTATTGTAAATGTGCCGTGTTTTGTGACGGACTTTTGTGTGAAAAAAATGTGTGTCGTGCAGGAACGGACTATGTTGTGATGTGCCGTGTTTAGTAACGGATTTTTTTGTGAAAAATTTTCGTGTTTTGTGACGGACCTTTTTTGTGATGTACCGTGTTTTGTGACTGGCTTTTTGTTGAAAATGTGTCGTGTTTTGTGACGGACTTTTTTGTGATGTGCCGTGTTTTGTGATGGGCTTTTTGTTGAAAATGTGCCGTGTAGGGAATGGACTTTTTGAAAGTGTGTGCCGTGTTTTTGTAACGGACTTTTTGAAAGTGATGTGTCGTGTTTTGTGACGGACTTTTTTGTGATGAGTTGTGTTTTGTGACGGGCTTTTTGTTTTTGTGTAGCGTTTATATTTGTTAAATATTGTATTGACGTACCTTTGCTGTGTTTAACTGCAGGAGGAGGTGCCTTCTTCTGGGAAGGCAAAGAGGATGAAATCATGAGGGTCCCTTGAGGCCTTGGTCGAGGTATGGAGGAGCATGCCTGATATCTCCTAGGAGGGGAGACCTAGTCCTCGGAGGCTAGTTATTGGCTCGGGCATGAACGTGTTCGTTGAGAACTTGGCTGGACTAGCGGAGCCCCAAAAAAACAAGGGCGTTTTTCTGGCCTTGTCTGAGTACTGGTGGGATACCACGCACACCTTCCATTTTAGCTGGGGGAGACGACGGTGACTCCCACTGATTTTGCCGCTATCACCGGGCTATCCTTTAAGGGGGAGTCGATGAGATGGAGCGATAAAATGACTGAGGAGCGTCTGATGGAGCTGATGGGATTTGTGCCTTCGCCTCGTAAGGTTTTGGGCATGTTATATCACGATGTGGAGGCAAGGATCACTGCCAACATCGGGGAGTACCGGGGAAGTCCGGGGGGAGTGTCGGCGAAGCAGTTGGCACACTCATTTTTGTGGTTTGCTCTTTTCGAGACTTTGTTCTCGAACCACTCCACCACCGCTCTTTTCCCTCTGCTTGAGAGTTTGGTGTACTTATAGAGGGTGTGTGATATTGCCGAGGAGAGGCGGGCCTGGCCGAGCTCTACTTCGCCTTGGATAAGTTTAGCAGGGGCGCGGTCAATTCCCTGGGGTGCTTCGACTTCGCCTTGGAGGTATGAGTTTACTGCTTTTGTAGTTTAGCATTTCATCATTTCTCCTTTTCGTTTCTGAGCATTGTTTGCTTTTTGTGGCAGGTATAGTGCTACGAGATCTTTCAGTGCTAAGGGGGATCTGCACGACGAGGCCATGATCGGGTATCCCGCCATGCTGTGCTGGGCGCGCTCTATGAGGAAGAGGAGGACTACCCGGGGGAAGATCACTGTCACCTATGTGGATGTGCAGAGATTTCTGGAGAGGGATAGCCCGGTTGGTTGCCAGTTGTACCCCTGGTCGCAGTATGGCGAGGACGAGTTGGAGGGTGCTCCTTGGATGACGTGGCAGAGGAAGCTTCTGCGGGGCCTCACTTGTGACTCGATGTACTTGGGGGAGAGGGTCTTCTGGCAGCATGGTGCCGGTATTCCTCCCTGCACTCCAAGGGATCCGCCGCTCCATATGATGAGCCATGCCTAGATGAACAGACTGGAGTTCGAGATGTATCGGGCCGGAGTGGACGTCGGGGAGTTTGTCCGGGAGGGTGAGGAGTATCAAGGCTTTTTTAGGAAGAAGTTGAGGACGCCTCAGGTGTTGGCGAGGGAGAGGCGATCTGGTTCGTTGCGTCCTCGGGATGTCCCGGTGCCTGGGCCGGACTTCACCTATGTCTGAGGGGACTCTAGGAGGCGGGTATCAGTGCCCATCCCGGAGCAGCTTCCTACCGCTTACTGGGTTGATCCAGATGCCGCGGTGAGTTGTCACTCTTTTCCTTCTTGGCATCTTGTCTTTTCCTTTGTTTATCTCTTTCGTTGAGCATTTTCTATCTCTTTTGTTGAGCATTTTTTTGTTTGTTGTGCAGGTCTCGGGGCGGAGCATGGATGTGATCACTCGCCGGTATCTGGGGCTGAAGGCTTTCACAAAGAAGCTCTTGAGGAGGATGTCATGCGGGTCATCACGGAGTGCGGCGGCTTACGAGCCAATGCCTTCGAGGAGATCCGTGGATACTCCTCCTTCAAGGGCTGAAGCAGATCCACAGCCTGCTTCTCAGCCTAAGATGCCGACACGGGGGTGTCACAGCTACGACGCGGGATCTTCTTCGGAGGGTCGGGGGATGCGAACATTTCATCAGTTCTTCCCTCTGTCCAGTGCATAGGGTGAGGGTTCGTTCCCAGGTGGGCACTCTGTGTTGGTTAAGTCTGGAGACAGACTAGAGATACTATTTTCAGGCCAACATTATGCCTGGACCCTTGGACAGTTTGGTACCCCTCGTCCCCATTGTGAGAGGGAATAGATTTCATGATTGAAGGGTGCACCCCGGTTTGGTCTTTCACGATGAATGCAACATCTGCAAATTGTATGATGATAGGTGTCTTGCTGAGGAAGACGTACAGGTCCTCGGCTAAGAGCAAAAGACGGGATGACGTTGTTGCCCGTCAAGCCGTGATGTCTACCAAGAAGGCAGGTGCCTTGCCTTTGAAGCCGGTGGGGGGATCTGGTGCCTCCATAGATGGATAAACTGAAGGGCTAGAGACCCATAACGAGGGGGAACAAAGCTCTCATGAGATAATAGTTCCTCATGCCGAGGAAGCACTGAGGCAAACCGGTCTGGTGGAGGCCGAGGAGGATAATGTTGGGCAAAGAACCCCTGGCCAAAAGCGTCAAAGGGTTGAGACCGTGGAGGAGGGACCCTCTTCAAAAAGGGCTGATGTTAGTTCCTCCTCTTCTGAAGTCACTTCTCGTCATATGAAGACCTATGCCGAGGCGAGCAAGTGGCCCAGGAGTTAACTGTCCACCCTACCATCAAGGGTCTTGACGTGTTGGCCAGAAAAGGCCCAAAGCTCAGGCTAGGTTGGCCTGTTATCCATCAGGCTATGGGACCATTTTAATGACACACAAAGCCGAGCATGAAGCATTTGGCCAACCGGAAGGGCCTCCTCCTGAGCGAGGTATGCTTGCCCGACATTTTGCCTTTTTCCTTTGCCGTCTTCTTTTACACTTGTAATTTTTCTTGATAAATTTTGTTTCTTCGTGTAGCTTGCAACTGTTACTGCCTATAAGGCTATCAGTAGCATGCCGCTAACGACTTGGAGCAGAAGCTTGATCGTCAAATTGAAAAAAATAAGGCTGACCTGGCCAAGGCGGTGGAATTACTCAAGTCCTTGAGGAAGGAGGTCGACGAGCAGAAGGCAGCCAAGGCAGAGGTTGAGAAAGCTGAGAGGGCGGCCAAGGAGGCGCAGGAAAAGGCTGAGGAGGCCAGAAAGGCCGGGCAAGATGAGATTAAAAGGCTTCAGTCCGAGTTAAGAAAAAATGTCGAGGAATCTGACACTAGGTACAAACAGTTGGAGGCTAGCTTGCCTTCTCAGGTAGCTGATGCTATCTCTCGGTACAAGGTTAGCCCGACTTTCAAGCAGGCTTAGTTGATAAGACGGCCACCATGTATTCTAACGGCTATCTCCATTTAGTCAGAAGGGCCTTGGTGGACCCAACTTTAAATGCCGATGTAGGCTTGCTAGCCCGGCTTGTTTGTCAGGATGCTTATGACGACCTTGCCAGGTCGGGGCACTCTCTCGTGCCTTATTCTGAAAATGCGCTCAAGGTAATTGTCGCTCAAGACTCTAGGGAATGCCGTGCTGAGTGGGTCCCCCCTCCAGTAGATCCTCAAAATATAAATGCTCTGATTGAGAAGATCCAAGATGAGGAGGCTTCTGACAAGGAAGGGTTGATACCGAGGAGAGTCACTTTGACATCTGTATTAGTTATTTTCAAACCGAGTAAGCTCATTCGGTCCAATCACTTAGATAAATTGTATGAGTTTATTCGTTAAGCCGAGGAAACTCATTTGGCCTAACACTTAGATAATTTTTGGAGTTTGTCTGTTAAGCCGAGGAAGGTCATTCGACCTAACTCATATAGTTGTTTGGGCATTTATCCCCTTATGCCGAGGGAGGCGTTCGGCATTTGTTTTTAGGAATTTATCTCTTTATGTCGAGGAAGCTCATTCGACATAGGTATTAGATAAGTTTTTGGGAATGTATTCCCTTATGCCGAGTAAGGTTGTTCGGCATAAATCTTTTCTTTTGAGATTTATCTCTTTATGTCGAGGATGGTCGTTCGACATAAGTCTTAGATAATTTTTTGAGACTATCTTTTCGTGCCGAGCAAGGTCGTTCGGCATTACTTAGATTGTTTTTTGAGAATTTTATCATCTTATGCCGAGGAAGGTCGTTCGGCATAAAGCTTTGCTTTTGAGATTTATCTCTTTATGTCGAGTATGGTCGTTCGACATAATTTTTAGATAATTTTTTGAGACTATCTTTTCGTGCCGAGGAAGGTCATTCGACATTACTTAGATAGTTTTTTTAGAATTTCATACCCTTATGATGAGGAAGGTCATTTGGCATAAGATTTGGACAAATTTTAAGATTTTATTTCATTATGTCGAGGAAGATCACTCGACTTAACTTGTGTAGTTTGAGGAGTAGGCTCCTCAGCTTTTTGCGCTTGTCTTGTTTGTCATTGTCTTGTTGATGAAAACTGATTTCTATTGACTGAAACTGATTACATCTCATATTCTATTTGAAAATAAGGAAAATACTAACAAATACTAATATATTACATCAAAAACAAATTTGAAACTAGTGATATTATCTTCGTAGATGATCAGAATGTCACGGGTGTTTTAGCTCTTGCCCATCCGGGGTCTTCATTTTGTAGGTCCCTTCTCTGATAACTTCAGTGATGATGCTGGGGCCTTCCCAATTTGGGGAGAGCTTGTTATGTTCTGCCTTTCTGGCTGTAGCTTCAATTTTTCTAAGTGCCAAATCTCCGACTTGGAATACTCTTTTGTTGACCTTTTTGTCGTGGCAGACTTTGGTCTTTTGCTTGTAGTTCACCATTCTCATTTGAGAAGCTAGTATTTTCTCATCTACTAGGTCTAGGTCTAACAGCCTACTGACCTTGTTAACTTGTTCATCGTAGTTTGAATTTCTTGTTGTACGGATAGCCATCTCAGTTGGTGCCATAGCCTCAGATCCGAAGGTTAGTGCGAATGGGGTTTCCCCGGCCAGCCCCCAAGTGGTTGTGCAAACTGCGCACAAGGCTAAGGGAAGTTCGTCCAAACATCTACCATCACTTCCTTCTAGGTTCTTGGTTAGGGCTGTTAGCACCAACTTGTTGGCTACTTTCGCTTGTCCGTTGCATTGAGGTCTGCTCACTGATGACTTGATGTGTCTGACTCCTAGTCTGTTCAGTTCTGCTATAAAAGACTTGGAAAATTGAAGACCGTGATCTGAGATGATGGTGTGTGGAACTCCGAAGCGACACCAGATGAAGTCGTGGATGAAGTTTATTGCGTTCTCCTCTGTTATTTTGGCTAAGGCCTTTGCTTCTATCCATTTGGAGAAGTAGTCGACTACCACAATCAAATACTTGCAATTACCCCGGGCGGGTGGGAAGGGTCCGATGATGTCGACTCCCCACATGTCAAATGGCCAAGTGGGAATTATAAGTGTCTGTTCCACCGATGGAAGCCTAGGAATATCAGCATATCTCATGCACTTGTCACACTTTCTTACGTAGGCTTGTGCGTCATCTCTCAGGTTTGGCCAGTAATAACCTAGCGTGATGATTTTTTCTGCTAAGGTTCTGGCCCCCGGGTGACCGCTACAAATGCCTTCGTGGAATTCTGCCAAAAGATTTTATGTTTCTTTGGGGTATACACATCTCAGCAGGGGCTTTGTGAACGATCTTCTAAAAAGTATCTCGTTCAATACTGTTAACCTTACTGACTTGTTCTTGATGAGCCTAGCGCGTATCTCGTCCTCAGGCAGTTGATCTTTTTCAGTGAAATCCATGTATTCGTCTATCCAACACTTCTCCTCCCTGTCTTTGAGCATTATCCATAGTCTTTCGTAGGAGGGTTCTTCGGCAAAGACTATGAGTGGGTTAGAATCAGGATTGCCACGTCAATAGTTGCCAGTTTAGATAGAACATATGCCACTTGGTTGTCCTCCCGGCCTATTTGACTTATTTAGAAAAATTCCAGCTTTTTTGTTATGTATAGGACGAGCTCTTTATACTTTTGTGAGTATGGGGTGCTGAGTGTTGTACTCCCCTTTTATCTGCTTGACTACGAATTGGGAGTCATAGAAGGCGGCAATTTTGGTTGCTTCGTAGAAAGATGCCAACTCTATGCCAAATATCAAAGCTTCGTACTCAGCTTGATTGTTAGAAGCGGAGAACTTGAATTTGATTATGTCTTGGATGGTGTGCTCCCCATCGGGACTTGCTAGTACAACTCCAGCTCCGCTTCTTTCCTTAGTGGCTGATCCATCTGTGTATATGACCCAGCAGTTAGATGGAAGCTCGATGGTCGGTTCTTCTCCCTCAGTTTTTTGCGCTTACGAGAGGTGGGGTTGTGCTCACCTGTAAAGGCGGATTCAACCATAAAATCGACCAGAGGTTGTGCTAGGAGTGTCTTCCTAGGCTGGTATCTGATATCAAACTCAGTGAGTTCGATAGACCAATTAAGGAGACGTCCTGAGCAATCCAACTTATGCAAGATTTTCTTAAGGGGCGCATTCGAGTTATGGGGTGTGCAGAAAAGTATGCTCTTAGCTTTCTTGCCGCTATGACTAGGTCGTAAGCTATCTTTTATGCGTTAAAGTATCTTCTCTCCACATCTGATAATGTCTTGCTGACATAATAGATAGGTTTCTGAGTACTTACTTCATTTTGAACTTGTATCGCAACTATAGCGTGGTCCGTGGCTGCTAGTAAGACAGACATACATCATTTCACCTATGACAGAGCTTCTCAACAAAAAGGGGGATTCCAAGTATTCCTTCAAATGTTTGAATGATTCTGAGCGTTCAGATGTCCAGGAGAAGCTCTTGGTCCCCTTCATAACTTTGAAGAAAGGTAGTGATTTCTCCGCAGATTTCGCGATAAACCTACCAAGGGCAGCTATTCTTCCGTTCAGCCTTTGAACCTCCTTGATGTTGGTAGCTTCTTTCATGTCTATCAAGGCTTTTATTTTCTCCAGGTTTGCCTCGATTCCCCTTCGTGATACCATAAAACCTAGGAACTTTCCGGCCGTCACCCCAAACACACATTTACTTGGATTCAACTTCATATTGTTTGCTCGTAGGTTGCCAGAGGTTTCTTTCAGGTCCGGGGCGTGACTGCCATTCCTAGTATTAATGACCATGTCATCAATGTAGGCTTCCATGTTACGGCCTATCTGCTCCCCAAATACCTTGTTTACCATGCACTGGTAGGTTGCGCCCGCCTTTTTGAGCCCGAAGGGTATCATGGTATAACAATAAATTCCTACAGCTGCCTGGAAGGCTGTCTTTAGGGCTGGAAATTTTTTTTAATCCATACCAATCAACTTGTGTACCAACCGTACCAATTATAATTGATACGTGAAAATCGGTATACCGAAATATTGGTACGGTAGTACCGTACCAATTCTGTATAATTGGTTTGTATACGGTATATAAATATTAAATAAATAAAATAAAAAAAAATATATATATATATATATATATATATATATATATATATATATATATATATATATATATATATATATATATATATATATATATATATATATATATATATATATATATATATAGCAGGTGCAAGTACGAGTCGATCCCACAAGGACAAGGTTTACTTTGAGATGAAATTGTTTTTACTACAATTATAAAAGAAATTGGGAGAAATAAAGATTGATTTAGGAAAAGAATAGGACATACGCAGAAAAATACTTAAATAAAACTCTTATTAAACGAAGCATTCTCGGGATTGGAAATCATTTAGCCAAATATTCATCATATAGTCATGTCTTAGAAAATATAGGTTTTCATAAAAATCAAGGATGGTACGTTATGCTTACACTACTTCTCATGGTCAAGACAGTAGCGTTGTACCCTTCACTAATTATGCACTATCTTTTTGAGATTCCCGTTTATTGTATTCTCGCCCTGTCACAAACGGGCACTTCGGCTTATCTCTAGATGACCATAATTAGTAAGGATCCATTAAGATCGAAAGTCAACGCACTTTCCATTCAAGGAACATCCCTAGGCCATTAAACTACTCTCGTGATCAATGAAACCTAGTTCCTTTATATGGTTCCGTCAATCAAGGTTCTCCGCTAGGTACTTCTCTCGATCGACTGAATCATACAAGTTGGACGTCTCCAAAATGTAAGTCATTTTGAGATTGATATAAAGAAATTGTTTAGATGAAGATAGAAGACAAGACTTTTTATAAAAGGATGATGAACAAGAGGCGTTTTGAGTTTCCAACCCCAAGAACAAGGGGGATTACTCACTAGCCATTATAAGTAAATAAACATAAATAATAAGAAAAGATTAAGAGAAGATGAACTTATGATTATAAAGAGATGATGGCTGGAAATAACACTTGAACTTTTATTGCTTCCTTCCAAGAATACTTCAAGAACAATGTACACTTGAATCTTCAAATACTTTGGAAATAATGGTAAAGAATTGTATATAATGTATTCTAAACTTTGGTATGCTATTCTCTGATGGTTCCTCATATCCTAGACTGATTACAAAAGGGTTTATTTATAATATGGAGGAGACTCTTCAAAGTGGTGCCATTGAAAGGTGCCTTTTAATTCTGCAGGTGCCATTTGCACAGCCGAGCTAAGGGATTTGCACGGCCGTGTCCTCTTGGCGCCAAAAATGAATTTGAACTGGCCATTTGGCACGGCCGCTCCGCTTGCAGCTGCACGGCTGCTCTGAGCAGGATTGCTCGGCCACTCCAGGTTGCAAGACTCGGCCACTCTGGGTTTTGGGGCCAAAATTGGCCTGGACAAGGCAATGTGCACGGCTGCTCCTAGGTTTAGAGCACGGCCGCTCTGGCTGGAAATTGGCTTGTGTGCTTGATTTTGTTTGTTGTTCTTCCATGGCTTTTCACTAAGCTATCCTCAAGCATCCATTGATTATAAATAAACTCTAAAACCTGTCTAAATGTACAATATATACCAAAAAGCGCAAAATCGAAGGTATATAACAAAAGAAGCTAAAAATAGACTAAAATGCAACATAAATGGTAATTAAACTAAGGAAATGATTATGAAATAATAGGATAAATGACTATATAATAGTCACTTATCATTGGGACACCATGTAGCGAGTTTAACCGATCACAAGGATCGGTTGTGACAATGATCGGTAAATCATTGACATGGTGACCGGTCAATAATAAGTGGATGACCGACCGATCCAAGGTGACCGGTCAAGTGGATGACCGACCGATCAAAACCAGGCACAACTGATCCAAGGTGGCCGGTCAAGTGGATGACCGACCGAAGGCACAATTGATCCAAGGTGACCAAGGTGACCGGTCAAGGTCAAGTGATGACCGACCGAAGACACAAATCCAAGGTGACCGGTCAACTGATCTAAATCGGTACAAACTTCGTCTCACTTTAAATTACAAAATAATAATTATTAATAAAGAAAACTAAATAGAAATATTATTTTTTCCATCTCAAATAAATACTTTAAAAAATATACTTCTATAAAAAATTATAATCTTTATTTCAAAAATAAATATTACTTTTGACTCAAAATGAATAACCAAAAAATAATACTACATTTTTTGTCCAAAAAATGAACATTACTTTCTTCATCCCAATGAATATTTTAAAAAAAAATACTGATTCATTTGCCTCAAAAATTAATGTTTGTAATGTTAGTGCCTTCGTTTCTGAAATTGTCACGGCCAGAATCACAAGTGATATCCAAGGTGATAACAGTACCAACGATAGCACTTGGGATAGCACACACACACTTCGAAAATAAAACAATTTTGTAAAAGAGATTGCAGCGAAATAATAACATCAAAATTGTTTTTCTCAAGTTATATAAGTAATGTAACTTGAGAGTGCCTCTTATGTAAGACTTTATAATCACTTTATAAAATAATTACAAAAGCCGAAATGTTCCCTATGGCTATAACACTATGAGCTCTATGGAACAAGAGATAAAGAACGAAATCCTAGCCTTCACACAACTTGATACCAAAGTAATCAAGTGCGAAATTACAAGGGAGGAAGGATGAAAAGAATCAAACAAAGAAGTCTATCTCTAATGCTTCGAAGGTGTGTATAAAATGATTTTTATTGGCACATCTTCAAATGAAACATGTGAGTACCCCGATCCGAACTCATGTTTTGGATCCACTATTATTGATTTTTGGGCTTATATAATTGCTAAAATGCAATATTAAGTCCAAATATCCCACAAGACAGCCAACCCATTGGGCCTGCCAAGCATTCGGCCCAATATGTCAAAAAGGTGTACGCTGTCGTCCGACATGGAAAGACACTAAGGCGGTTTAACTTCCCCTGTCGGACGACAAAGGCCTTCCCATCAGCCTGCCTATAAATACAGGGCATGGCTGATCATTTTGAGGGACTTGAAGAGAGGATTTGGGGAGGATCAGTATAATAGGGGGAAACTCTGTCCAAAAGGAGTCTCTCTCTCTCTCTCACACACACACACTCACCTCCCTCCTCACACACACACACACTTCAAGGCCAAGATCCAAAGAAGCTTCCTTTGTTGGTGTGTAGAAGGGGTGGACACCATACTACTGGTGATCTCACCTTGTGGACTACAATAGGTAGCTACTAAACCCTTCTCCCTCTTTAAATAGCCTTTTAATACGTTCATACTACCTTGCATGCATATTTGCTTTAATATTATGTAAAAATTGGGATTTTTGCATGATAAAGGTGGTGGAGAAGTGAATCTTCAATATTCACTTCTCCTTACCTCAGATCTGGACATTTGGTCATATTAGGATCAATAAAGATTCAATCTTTACGCATTTTCATGGAGTTAGGAGGTGATGACTACTTCAAAGTGGCAAAAAATATGTGATTTATCACATTTGGCCACTAAAGCCATGTGATCCTCCCATAATACTCATATATTATCGTTATATTACTGTTTACAGTTAATAAAGATGCTTGGTTTGCCTTGAGAAACAAAGGGGAATCAAAACGGTGAAGGGCACAGAAATGGCCTATCCTTGTCGGACGACACAGGACTCCATGGAGATCCCGTGTCATACGACATGGAGATCCCAGAAGGCTGTAAAGCCATTCTTGGACTTCAGATCTGTCCAGTTTACTCCCTTTGTAACTCAAAGCTTTCCTAAGCATTTCCGTGGCTCATAAGCCACTATTTGGGTGCCTATGGTCTGTTTGGGTGCGATTTATTGGAGGCGGTTTGAAATATGACATGGATAACTTCGGATGTTCCGTGTCATATGACATTCCGTATCATTCAAAGTCTATCGTGACTTTGCTCACTCCCGTCAATCCCAAACTGAGCTTAGACCTTTAAATAGTGTCTTTAAATGAGTCAAATAAATGTCGTTCAGCCTTCAAATAGCTTGGTCATTATAATAGACAATCTGACCATGAGGCATCATGTCGTGCGACACCCTCTTTCTGTGAGGTCCTGTGTCGGACAACATAGGAGTTCTCTGGACAGATTGTCTTACCTTCTGCCTTGTTATGATAATCATAATATGTAAAAAAGGGTGTGGCCCCCTGTCATGGCTCACAAGTTGTACTCAGCTTTTACATTATCAATGAAATGTCAAATTTGCATGCTTTACACATCGACACATATTGCACACACACTTTGAATGTCCAAAATTGTCCAATATTGATTGAAAGTCTCGAAAGAGGCGTGTTGGGTGAACTTTCTAGTTCTTCCCAAACACGTAACCAGACTCCCGAACCCAAAATCTCTTAAAATAGGTTTTTCAATGTTTTCCTCTAAAAACGGCGTGGCGACTCCCAAAACCGAAGTTTTTCAAAACTTATTGTATCATAGCAATACATACAAAACCTCTTTCAAAAAGGAAAAATGATATCGATAACCAAAACACATTCATTTCTTCTTCTTTTTTCGGGGCGAGCGTTCATTCAGTGGCGACTCCGCTGGGGACTTACATTGAAAAACTTTTTGTTTTTTTAAAAAAAATGATGAAGAAGATACTTGGGACAAATGGTGGACTAGCAATCCCACGTACCAGTATCATTCTTCTATTTTCTAAAAAAAAAAAGAGAAATTTTTTTCTTAAGAGGGTCTAACTTTCTTTAAATCAACTTGGACAATTTCGACATTCTCCTTGTGTGTGCATGTGTGTCATTTTGTGTGCTCACGTGAGCCTTGCCATACTCTTTGATACGTGGCATTCTTGGGAGCCGGGGCTTCCCCCTTTGCAATTTGCTCTTCCCGTTGATCAGAACAGGGCAGGATGACGCTGGACTACAGCTACTGGTAAAATCTGACATTTGGGGCAGTCTCCTTTTGTCATGCTTTGACTCATTATCTTGTTTTTTTTTGCATATTGCATAAAAAAATATATATATCTTTTACAAAAAATCAAAATATATTTTCCTAGAAAATACCTTCACACTACTCGCACGCTACCCGCACATAGAGTTAGAACCCGGGAGTGTACGGACGGCATCGCGGAAAGTGACGTGTTTCGCTAACGCTTGAGCGCCTAAAGTCCTCCTAGCCTGTGAGTCAGCCAACACTTGTCCGTGACACACTTTCTACCGTGACCGGTTGGTTTTTGGCCAATGCTTTTCAAAACATTTTCAAACTCGGTTTTTAAAATTTTCTCACAAAGTCCGAGTCATGCATCGTCTCCAAAAATCTTGGCATACTTTCCCTCTTCGTGTCGGAATTACGACATAGTTCAAGCGTAAGTACTCGTTAAGATCTCTACATATCTCGACGTAGGTACATATCGATTTCTCGGCTTGGCTTCGTGAGAAGTCATGACGCGTTCTCGGCATGTGTCAACGCGGGACCATGTCGAATTCTTAACGCATACTAACGAGAGTTATGCCAAAATTTCGCCGCTAAGCGACAAGAGGCCATGCCAGATTTCCAACTCGAAAAGAGGAGAGGTCATGCCCAATTATTCCAGGGTTTTACCTCCAAATTGCGGTCTCGTACATTCAAATGTACGTTCGATCCTCTCTCCTCCCGAGTTTAGACGTTGACTTGGACTTGGTTTTGAAAACCCCGAGTTTGACTTGTTTTGGCTCGTATGCCCATAGGTTCGTTCTCCCTTTCGATTGGTGGGTTCCACGTGCCCTATAGGACCTCTGCCGGGATTGTCCGTCCCGGAGGTGCAATACAGGTGGAATACAGGGGGTCTATAGACGTAGTGATGGAACCCACTGATCCAGCAATAGCGTAGAATGCGAAAAAATAAGGTTTCCCCCTTTTCCAACCATTCCTAGGATCAATAAAAATCATTTTTATAAAAAACAAAAAAATATATAAAATATAAAAAAACAAAAAAAAGAGAGCATATGCATGAGTCCGTCCTAAGCCTGTCCTCTCCCCTACCTAAAACCGTTCTCTCCCCCTTTCAGCGAGCAAGTATTGGGTCAGAGTTCCGGGCGGTCGGTTAATCAGTTTCTCTCCACTCAGGGGTTCATTTCCAGCAGTCTCAGAAATGGCAGATTCGCAAGTCTCAGCGGGTTTGGGTCCGAATGCGGGTGTTGATCCAGCTCAGAATCAGAATGTCAGTCAGGGTGTAGGGCCAGATCAAGGTCAAAATGCGGGGCCGAACGCAGCTCTGAATGCGTCTCCTAGCAGTGGTTATGGCATGGGTCCTCACATGACACCCCCGGGAAGTCCGTTTGTTAACCCTCACCCAGGTTTCAACTTCTCTCAAGAAGCTTCCCTCCGTGCTGCTCTCGAAGCCTCTCGTGCCCATGAGGAAGCCGGTTGGGCTCGCTATGTCGAAGTAATGCGCATGCAAGGCGTTGCCGTAATCCGTCACCCCGATGGGTCATACGAAGAAATCAGGGAAGAGCCCGATGTTACTATCACCGGCACTGGCTTTGTTCCCCCATCCTCACCTAGGCAAAGCCTTCATAATATGCCCCCACCAGTCTCCTATGGTGTGCCTGGCTCCCTCTCGATGCCGACTCATGGGGGTATGTCAAGACCTACCCCTATCCCAGTATCTACTTATGGTATGCAATACTGGCTGAGGGGCAAATCAAGCTCCTTACCGAAGGTCAGTGCTCGGGACCAGTTTATGTTTTATCCCGTAACCCGGCTTAGGCGGGGGTCGGCAGCAGCCCAGTGGTGTCAATCAAGAGCTGTTTGGGTATACTCAGAATCAGTTTGGGACTCAGGGTCGAAGTCCGTATAACAGCACGGGCCAGCCGCCCAACCCGACCTTTGGTGGTCAGTTTATTGCTCCTCATGATCAGTCCAATCAGCAGCAGAGCGGGTATCGCATGTCAGGAAGCCAGATTTGCCAGGATCAGATCCCGCAATATCCACAACCCCAATTCCAAAACAACATCCCTTAGCCTGCGGTTTGTTCTCCTCTCACCCAGCATCTGTACGGTTCCACCGCGTATTCAGCTCCGTGCACCAGTATCAGGTCCCCTGCCCATGGTCAGTTCGACAGTCAATCAATACAGTTCGGGCCCCGAAATCCCGATGTCAAATTCAATGGTTACAACCCGAATCTGCGAGAAATGGTGAGTGCAGGGGCTGAAAGCGAGAATGCTACCTATTCCATTGTTCCAAGCTCTACCCATGTTGCTTCAAAGGGTAAAGAAACTGCTGTCTCTAACACCGTCAACTACATTCAAGGGGAGAAGGGTCAGTTATCTGGCCGTGGTGGAGGAAGGCCTCAGCGGCAGAAATTTGATGATTTGGGGATGCCAACGAGAGGCATTTAATGGTTTGGTAAAGGCTGGATCGAGCCTGCGGATAATTACAACCCGGTTAAGGCAAATCCCAATCTGGACACTAGCAAGTTTTACCTCTACCATCATTCTGGACATGTTACCAATGACTGCGTCCCTTTGAAGCTGCTCATCCAAAGGCTTATTGATGAGTGGAAGATCGAGAAGGCTCCTCGCCCCAATGTGATTACCAATCTTCTTCCGTGATCTTCACCGAGACCCAGGGCCCTCCCATTCAATATTAATACGGTCAATCGAGTCTTTGTAGGATCTAGATTGTCTGTTTGTTTCTTTAATGAATGTCCTTTATTGGACAAGAGTCTCAAGTCCACGTTGGACTAGTCTTTTCTTCCAATGATAAAAGTCTTTGTTTCTTTTCTTGCTAGGCTCGAGACATCACTCGCCACCCACGTTACAATTAATTGAAATGGTCTTATCCAAGGATGATCACCTGTGCTGCTCAATCGCTAATGCTTTGAAATAACTCATGTTTAAATTAATCAGAATGAGAAAATCAATTAATATCCTTCTCAAGTTGGGGCTTACCAACTCCCCATCTCGCATCTCATATGCTCACATCTCTTTCATTATCCTCATCATTTCGTTGATCGAGAATTTGCATCAATCTTTCTCATTTAAAGCTCAAGCAAGCAACGAAGACTTAATTTCGTTTAAGTCATCCGGTAGGGATTGCGGTTGAAGCCTTTCACCCATAGGAAAGCCATTACCTCACCCTCACCAAACAATATCCTTTCATTTCAAGATCGGCATGTTTTGAAACCCTGTTTAGCCATCACCTTTGCTCCTTGCTGAGAGAAGTCCAAGCAACGCCAAAGAAGCTAGCTTCGAGAGTCGGCGATGCATAAAATACTCAAGTCGTGAAGGAAGGAAAGATAATCCTCAACTCCTCAAAGAGGCCTTCCAAGTTGTCAAAAGAAGGATTTTAAATCCTCACAATCTCAGATATAATCCTCAGCTCCTCAGGAAGCCTTCCAAATTCTTAAAAGAAGGATTTTAAATCCTCACAATCTCAGAAATAATCCTCAAGTCCTCAAAGAGGCCTTCCAAATTCTAAAAAAGAAGGATTTCAAATCCTCGCAACTCAGCAAAAATCCTCGACTTCTCGAGAAGCTCTCCAATGTTCACAAAAGAGCCCAAACCCTCGAAGGTTCATAAAAGTTCTCAAATAGCTTGGACTTCCTCTCACCGTTTTCCTTAATCAATTCCTAGCCATCCTCTCGATTTTAGAGGATATTCCCTTTATCATTACCCTTGCCTTTGGCCAAAGTCAAAATTTGAAATCAATCTTCCTCGCCGTAGATTTCCCAAACACATCCCTGCAAGCCAACCCCTCATTTTTAGAGGTTCGCCGCAAAGGCCTAGCCGACCTCTCATCTTAAGAGGTCATGACATTCCAAATCACCCGATGGCCGATCGAAGCCCAGAAACCCAACTACAGTCCCTACCGGATAGCAATTTCATTCTGATATCTTCGAGATCTAAATCAGATTAATGCTTTATTGCTTGCTTAAATCAGAGCCAAATCCATCTCGGCTCAAAAGATCATCAATCTAAGATTGGGCAAATTCAGTCCATTCATTTGGCACTTTATGTGAGCATATTTCATTTCTCCTCCACAAACACTTGCCGCGAATGTCCCACTGGGGCTTCGCATCCGTGTCTTTCATGGAAACTCCAAGGGGACATGATCTTCAATCCCCCAACTCTCATATTCCTCGAGGGTCCTCGAAATCTCAAATTTTCACATTCATTCTCTTCATTCGGGATAAGCCCGAACTACGGCGACCTGAGCTCCTCATCATGGAGGGGAACGTAGGCAACCATCATTGGTCCGGTCGAAATCACAAACAAATCTCAGAAAATCTGGTCTCATCAAGGATCGTTCCTATACACTTTCCATCATTCCGGACTTGATCTCGATATCAGTTGATTTTCTCCTTGTGATTAATCAAAATATTTGTTCATATCAGACTTAGAGTTTGAATAACTCGAACATCAATAAAGGGTTTTAAGTAGCTTTGTGATCATCATGAATAAGACAACTTTTCAAGTGTCTCGACAAGTCTTCTCTCTCCGTCATAGGGAAATAGAGCCAAACACTTGTCTTTACGTCGTGGGGCTTCCAAACACTTTTCCACACCTTGTCGTGTTTATACTCTCTCAAAAGAGTCAAATCCAAAGCAAGTGTGTCATACACAAATTCGGGATTCATTCCCACTTTTCGAAAAATGTGCCCCCGCACGTATATATTTCCAAGTCTCGCGACTCGATTGACTAAGGTTTGAAAAGATGGGTGCCTCCCGGGTCGCGTGATGATTATGCCCGTAACGGGATTGCATTGGACCTCTCTTCATAACGTTCTATTTTGGGCCAAATATTGGATCTTGGGGATGATGCCAAGGTTGAAGATGAACTTTGGGGCCGCGTGACTTGGAAGTTGCCTTTGCGAAGCCGTCCTTTTACAAACGGGGGCTAGTTTCCCAAGAAAGTCGATAAACGTGACCATCCATCGGACGTCACAATTGGCCGCATCTGCGGCACTCCATCGGCGATCCGATACTTGCTCAAAACCTGTCCAAAGTAGCCCAAAACTCTATATCCATTCCCCTACTCACCAAACGCGCATGGGAGAGGATTTGGCACACTTTGCACCCAAATACATCACCAACCCCAACAAATGCCATCCTTCTTGCAATATATTGGGACGGACTAATACATATAAACAAATAAGTCTAGATGCTATCAATAGAATGCATTAGTTGCAAAATGCAAAGATTTTATAGATTAGTGCATGCATTGCTCCTTCTCTCTATCTAAGAGTCCTAAAGCATGGCAAAAGGGGACCGTCGTGGTCACTCCGACTCAGAGTCGTCGCGTAATCATCCTCCTCATCTAGGACCCAAGGCCGGGGCTCACCATAATGTCCGCGCCACCGGGTACTGCGGCAAGCGGGGCCGGAAAGGATCATCCTCACCATCATCGTCAAAGGCCCATCCTGCAATGACAAATGAATCAAAAGTCCATTTTGAAATGGTAAATCATCGTCAAAGGTCCATCTTGCAACGGCAACGTTCATCAACGGCCAGTTTGGCAAAGGGCAAGTCCTCAACAGCCCATCTTGCAACGGTGAATCATCAGCCATACCCGTCTCGCAACGGCAAATTGACAGCAGAATCCGTCTTGCAACAGTAATATCAACCGCAAAGTTTGTGTTCTACCCGACAAATGTTTCCAAAGTCAGCCAATCACTTCAAGTGATCATCGTGCGCACAACCCTTGCAGGTAAGCACAGCACAGGTATGAAAGCATATCTCATTCACCTGCAAATGATCATTACTTTCTCAGATAAAGTCATTTCAAGTCATAGAGTTCATCTCGCGATCCTTTTGAGTTTATCTCGGACACCTATTTGGGCTTGTTCCCATACCTCTTTAGGCTCGTTCCTATCCGCAGGCTTGTTCCTATGCGTAGGCTTGTTCCTACACCTCTTCAGGCTCGTTCCTATATCTCGCTAGGCTTGTTCCTATGCGTAGGCTTGTTCCTACACCTCTTCAGGCTCGTTCCTATATCTCGCTAGGCTTGCTCCTATGCGTAGGCTTGTTCCTACACCTCTTCAGGCTCGTTCCTATATCTCGCTAGGCTTGCTCCTATGCGTAGGCTTGTTCCTACACCTCTTCAGGCTCGTTCCTATATCTCGCTAGGCTTGCCCCTATGCGTAGGCTTGTTCCTACACCTCTTCAGGCTCGTTCCTATATCTCGCTAGGCTTATTCCTATGTGTAGGCTTGTTCCTACACCTCTTCAGGCTCGTTCCTATATCTCGCTAGGCTTGCTCCTATGCGTAGGCTTGTTCCTACACCTCTTCAGGCTCGTTCCTATATCTCGCTAGGCTTGTTCCTATGCGTAGGCTTGTTCCTACACCTCTTCAGGCTCGTTCCTATATCTCGCTAGGCTTGTTCCTATGCGTAGGCTTGTTCCTAAACCTCTTCAGGCTCGTTCCTATATCACGCTAGGCTTGCTCCTATGCGTAGGCTTGTTCCTACACCTCTTCAGGCTCGTTCCTATATCTCGCTAGGCTTGTTCCTATCCGTAGGCTTGTTCCTATGCGTAGGCTTGTTCCTACACCTCTTCAGGCTCGTTCCTATATCTCGCTAGGCTTGTTCCTATGCGTAGGCTTGTTCCTACACCTCTTCAGGCTCGTTCCTATATCTCGCTAGGCTTGCTCCTATGCGTAGGCTTGTTCCTACACCTCTTCAGGCTCGTTCCTATATCTCGCTAGGCTTGCTCCTATGCGTAGGATTGTTCCTACACCTCTTCAGACTCATTCCTATATCTTGCTAGGCTTGTTCCTACACCTCTTCAGGCTCGTTCCTATATCTCGCTAGGCTTGTTCCTATGCGTAGGCTTGTTCCTACACCTCTTCAGGCTCGTTCCTATATCTCGCTAGGCTTGCTCCTATGCGTAGGATTGTTCCTACACCTCTTTAGGCTTGTTCCTACACCTCTTTTATGCTCGTTCCTATGTTTCATTCGGGTCTAAACGCCCGCCTCTCGGTCTTTCTCAAATCATTATTCTTTGGCCCGGAATGGCCTTAAACTACCCGGTCCGGAAAACCGTACAGTTTCCAACACAGAAAATGGCCCGAAATGGCCATAAACTACCCGGTCCGGAAAGAACATACAGATTTCTCACACAGTAAAAGTTCGCGGGTTGACTTCCCAAAGAAAAACAGTCAAATTCGCGGGTGACTCCCAAAGAAAAAAGTCAAATCATCGGGATGACTCCCCACCAAAAACAGTCAATTTCGCGGGTGACTCCCAAAGAAAAAAGTCAAATCATCGGGGTGACTCCCCATCAAAACAGTCAAATTCGCGGGTGACTCCCAAAGAAAAAAGTCAAATCATCGGGGTGACTCCCCATCAAAACAGTCAAATTTGCGGGTGACTCCCAAAGAAAAAAGCCACTATTTGGGTGCCTATGGTCTGTTTGGGTGCGATTTATTGGAGGCGGTTTGCCATATGACATGGATAACTTCGGATGTTCCGTGTCATATGACATTCCGTATCATTCAAAGTCTATCGTGACTTTGCTCACTCCCGTCAATCCCAAACTGAGCTTAGACCTTCAAATAGTGTCTTTAAATGAGTCAAATAAATGTCGTTCCAGTTCCAGAAATAGCTTGGTCATTGTAATAGACAATCTGACCATGAGGCATCATGTCGTGCGACACCCTCTTTCTGTGAGGTCCTGTGTCGGACGACATAGGAGTTCTCTGGACAGATTGTCTTACCTTCTGCCTTGTTATGATAATCATAATATGTAAAAAGGGTGTGGCCCCCTGTCATGGCTCACAAGTTGTACTCAGCTTTTACATTATCAATGAAATGTCAAATTTGCATGCTTTACACATCGACACATATTGCACACACACTTTGAATGTCCAAAATTGTCCAATATTGATTGAAAGTCTCGAAAGAGGCGTGTTGGGTGAACTCTCTAGTTCTTCCCAAACACGTAACCAGACTCCCGAACCCAAAATCTATTTAAATAGGTTTTTCAATGTTTTCCTCTAAAAACGGCGTGGCGACTCCCAAAACCGAAGTTTTTCAAAACTTATCGTATCATTGCAATACATACAAAACCTCTTTCAAAAAGGAAAAATGATATCGATAACCAAAACTCATTCATTTCTTCTTCTTTTTTCGGGGCGAGCGTTCATTCAGTGGCGACTCCGCTGGGGACTTACATTGAAAAACTTTTTGTTTTAAAAAAAAAATGATGAAGAAGATACTTGGGACAAATGGTGGACTAGCAATCCCACGTACCAGTATCATTCTTCTATTTTCTAAAAAAAAAAAGAGAAATTTTTTTCTTAAGAGGGTCTAACTTTCTTTAAATCAACTTGGACAATTTCGACATTCTCCTTGTGTGTGCATGTGTGTCATTTTGTGTGCTCACGTGAGCCTTGCCATACTTTTTGCTACATGGCATTCTTGGGAGCCGGGGCTTCCCCCTTTGCAATTTGCTCTTCCCGTTGATCAGAACAGGGCAGGATGACGCTGGACTACAGCTACTGGTAAAATCTGACATTTGGGGCAGTCTCCTTTTGTCATGCTTTGACTCATTATCTTGTTTTTCCTTTGCATATTGCATAAAAAAAATATATATATCTTTTACAAAAAATCAAAATATATTTTCCTAGAAAATACCTTCACACTACTCGCACGCTACCCGCACATAGAGTTAGAACCCGGGAGTGTACGGACGGCATCGCGGAAAGTGACGTGTTTCGCTAACGCTTGAGCGCCTAAAGTCCTCCTAGCGTGTGAGTCAGCCAACACTTGTCCGTGACACACTTTCTACCGTGACCGGTTGGTTTTTGGCCAATGCTTTTCAAAACATTTTCAAACTCAGTTTTTAAAATTTTCTCACAAAGTCCGAGTCATGCATCGTCTCCAAAAATCTTGGCATACTTTCCCTCTTCGTGTCGGAATTACGACATAGTTCAAGCGTAAGTACTCGTTAAGATCTCTACATATCTCGACGTAGGTACATATCGATTTCTCGGCTTGGCTTCGTGAGAAGTCATGACGCGTTCTCGGCATGTGTCAACGCGGGACCATGTCGAATTCTTAACGTATACTAACGAGAGTTATGCCGAAATTTCGCCGCTAAGCGACGAGAGGCCATGCCAGATTTCCAACTCGAAAAGAGGAGAGGTCATGCCCAATTATTCCAGGGTTTTACCTCCAAATTGCGGTCTCGTACATTCAAATGTACGTTCGATCCTCTCTCCTCCCGAGTTTAGACGTTGACTTGGACTTGGTTTTGAAAACCCCGAGTTTGACTTGTTTTGGCTCGTATGCCCATAGGTTCATTCTCCCTTTCGATTGGTGGGTTCCACGTGCCCTATAGGACCTCTGCCGGGATTGTCCATCCCGGAGGTGCAATACAGGTGGAATACAGGGGGTTTATAGACGTAGTGATGGAACCCACTGATCCAGGAATAGCGTAGAATGCGAAAAATAAGGTTTTCCCCTTTTCCAACCATTCCTAGGATCAATAAAAATCATTTTTATAAAAAACAAAAAAATATAATAAAAATATAAAAAAAAAAAAAAAAAGAGAGCATATGCATGAGTCCGTCCTAAGCCTATCCTCTCCCCTACCTAAAACCGTTCTCTCCCCCTTTCAGCGAGCAAGTATTGGGTCAGAGTTCCGGGCGGTCGGTTAATCAGTTTCTCTCCACTCAGGGGTTCATTTCCAGCAGTCTCAGAAATGGCAGATTCGCAAGTCTCAGCGGGTTTGGGTCCGAATGCGGGTGTTGATCCAGCTCAGAATCAGAATGTCAGTTAGGGTGTAGGGCCAGATCAAGGTCAGAATGCGGGGCCGAACGCAGCTCTGAATCCCTCTCCTAGCAGTGGTTATGGCATGGGTCCTCACATGACACCCCCGGGAAGTCCGTTTGTTAACCCTCACCCAGGTTTCAACTTCTCTCAAGAAGCTTCCCTCCGTGCTGCTCTCAAAGCCTCTCGTGCCCATGAGGAAGCTGGTTGGGCTCGCTATGTCGAAGTAATGCGCATGCAAGGCGTTGCTGTAATCCGTCACCCCGATGGGTCATACGAAGAAATCAGGGAAGAGCCCGATGTTACTATCACCGGCACTGGCTTTGTTCCCCCATCCTCACCTAGGCAAAGCCTTCACAATATGCCCCCACCAGTCTCCTATGGTGTGCCTGGCTCCCTCTCGATGCCGACTCATGGGGGTATGTCAAGATCTCCCCTATCCCAGTATCTACTTATGGTATGCAATACTGGCTGAGGGGCAAATCAAGCTCCTTACCGAAGGTCAGTGCTCGGGACCAGTTTATGTTTTATCCCCAGAACCAGCTTGGGCAGGGTCAGCAGCCCAGTGGTGTCAATCAAGAGCCGTTTGGGTATACTCAGAATCAGTTTGGAACTCAGGGTCGAAGTCCGTATAACAGCACGGGCCAGCCGCCCAACCCGACCTTTGGTGGTCAGTTTATTGCTCCTCATGATCAGTCCAATCAGCAGCAGAGCGGGTATCGCATGTCAGGAAGCCAGATTTGCCAGGATCAGATCCCGCAATATCCACAACCCCAATTCCAGAACAACATCCCTTAGCCTGCGGTTTGTTCTCCTCTCACCCAGCATCTGTACGGTTCCATCCCGTATTCAGCTCTGTGCACCGGTATCAGGTCCCCTGCCCATGGTAACTTCGGCAGTCAATCAATACAGTTCAGGCCCCGGAATCCCGATGTCCAATTCAATGGTTACAACATGTACGGGAACAAGATCCCCAGCCCAGTTGGCTTAGTGGACAGCAATGTTAGCATACCCAGCACTCTTGGTCTTCCTCCGGCTGCCTTGCCAATCAGGCCCACGCCAGAATTCCCAGTGCCATCCTCAATAGTAGCTCCGACTATGGGACGACCCACATCCTCCGAGGTTTCAAGTTTGAAAGAAGAACTGAAGTATGTGAAAGAGCAAGCAAAAATGACTTTTGGATCCAACATGGTCAGCTCCGTAGAGCTCAAAGACTCCAAGGCTCTCCGAAGAACTTCAAGATGCCCCCCATAACCAAGTTTGAAGGCTCCACATGCCCTAAAACTCACATGAACAGCTACATCATGTCAATGGGTGCCAAAGGGGCCATCGAATAGATGCTAGCCCTTTACTTTCACTTATCCCTCGATGACTCTCCTTTAAGGTGGTTCCTAGGACTTAAACCAGAAGCAAGGGCTACGTGGTCCCAGATCAGTGATGCTTTTTTGGACAAATACAAAGGAAGTATCGAGTGGTACACCACTCGTAGTGACTTGATCGGCACCATCCAGAGGCACGATGAGTCCGTCACAGACTTTTATAAGAGGTGGAACAAGAAGCTTAATGATTTGGCTCACCCAATTCCCCTCTCTGACGAGAAGTCCATCTTCCTTTCATGTGTCAAGCCATCTGTCAGGGAAGCCATTGGCCGGGGGTACTACCCGAATCTGCGAGAAATGGTGAGTGCAGGGGCTGAAAGCGAGAATGCTACCTATTCCATTGTTCCAAGCTCTACCCATGTTGCTTCAAAGGGTAAAGAAACTGCTGTCTCTAACACCGTCAACTACATTCAAGGGGAGAAGGGTCAGTTATCTGGCCGTGGTGGAGGAAGGCCTCAGCGGCAGAAATTTGATGATTTGGGGATGCCAACTGAGGAGGCATTTAATGGTTTGGTAAAGGCTGATCAAGCCTCTGGATAATTACAACCCGGTTAAGGCAAATCCCAATCTGGACACTAGCAAGTTTTGCCTCTACCATCATACCACTCGGACATGTTACCAATGACTGCGTCCCTTTGAAGCTGCTCATCCAAAGGCTTATTGATGAGGGGAAGATCGAGAAGGCTCCTCGCCCCAATGTGATTACCAATCTTCTTCCGTGATCTTCACCAGAACCCAGGGCCCTCCCATTCAATATTAATACAGTCAATCAGTCTTTGTAGGATCTAGATTGTCTGTTTGTTTCTTTAATGAATGTCCTTTATTGGACAAGAGTCTGTCAAGTCCACGTTGGACTAGTCTTTTCTTCCAATGATAAAAGTCTTTGTTTCTTTTCTTGCTAGGCTCGAGACATCACTCGCCACCCACGTTACAATTAATTGAAATGGTCTTATCCAAGGATGATCACCTGTGCTGCTCAATCGCTAATGCTTTGAAATAACTCATGTTTAAATTAATCAGAATGAGAAAATCAATTAATATCCTTCTCAAGTTGGGGCTTACCAACTCCCCATCTCGCATCTCATATGCTCACATCTCTTTCATTATCCTCATCATTTCGTTGATCGAGAATTTGCATCAATCTTTCTCATTTAAAGCTCAAGCAAGCAACGAAGACTTAATTTCGTTTAAGTCATCCGGTAGGGATTGCGGTTGAAGCCTTTCACCCATAGGAAAGCCATTACCTCACCCTCACCAAACAATATCCTTTCATTTCAAGATCGGCATGTTTTGAAACCCTGTTTAGCCATCACCTTTGCTCCTTGCTGAGAGAAGTCCAAGCAACGCCAAAGAAGCTAGCTTCGAGAGTCGGCGATGCATAAAATACTCAAGTCATGAAGGAAGGAAAGATAATCCTCAACTCCTCAAAGAGGCCTTCCAAGTTGTCAAAAGAAGGATTTTAAATCCTCACAATCTCAGATATAATCCTCAGCTCCTCAGGAAGCCTTCCAAATTCTCAAAAGAAGGATTTTAAATCCTCACAATCTCAGAAATAATTCTCAAGTCCTCAAAGAGGCCTTCCAAATTCTAAAAAAGAAGGATTTCAAATCCTCGCAACTCAGCAAAAATCCTCGACTTCTCGAGAAGCTCTCCAATGTTCACAAAAGAGCCCAAACCCTCGAAGGTTCATAAAAGTTCTCAAATAGCTTGAACTTCCTCTCACCGTTTTCCTTAATCAATTCCTAGCCATCCTCTCGATTTTAGAGGATATTCCCTTTACCATTACCCTTGCCTTTGGCCAAAGTCAAAATTTGAAATCAATCTTCCTCGCCGTAGATTTCCCAAACACATCCCTGCAAGCCAACCCCTCATTTTTAGAGGTTCAGTCAGTAAAAGGCCTAGCCGACCTCTCATCTTAAGAGGTCATGACATTCCAAATCACCCGATGGCCGATCGAAGCCCAGAAACCCAACTACAGTCCCTACCGGATAGCAATTTCATTCTGATATCTTCGAGATCTAAATCAGATTAATGCTTTATTGCTTGCTTAAATCAGAGCCAAATCCATCTCGGCTCAAAAGATCATCAATCTAAGATTGGGCAAATTCAGTCCATTCATTTGGCACTTTATGTGAGCATATTTCATTTCTCCTCCACAAACACTTGCCGCGAATGTCCCACTGGGGCTTCGCATCCGTGTCTTTCATGGAAACTCCAAGGGGACATGATCTTCAATCCCCCAACTCTCATATTCCTCGAGGGTCCTCGAAATCTCAAATTTTCACATTCATTCTCTTCATTCGGGATAAGCCCGAACTACGGCGACCTGAGCTCCTCATCATGGAGGGGAACGTAGGCAACCATCATTGGTCCGGTCGAAATCACAAACAAATCTCAGAAAATCTGGTCTCATCAAGGACCGTTCCTATACACTTTCCATCATTCCGGACTTGATCTCGATATCAGTTGATTTTCTCCTTGTGATTAATCAAAATATTTGTTCATATCAGACTTAGAGTTTGAATAACTCGAACATCAATAAAGGGTTTTAAGTAGCTTTGTGATCATCATGAATAAGACAACTTTTCAAGTGTCTCGACAAGTCTTCTCTCTCTCCGTCATAGGGAAATAGAGCCAAACACTGTCTTTCTGTCAGCAGGGGCTTCCAAACACTTTTCCACACCTTGTCGTGTTTATACTCTCTCAAAAGAGTCAAATCCAAAGCAAGTGTGTCATACACAAATTCGGGATTCATTCCCACTTTTCGAAAAATGTGCCCCTGCACGTATATATTTCCAAGTCTGTGACTGATTGACTAAGGTTTGAAAAGATGGGTGCCTCCTGGGTCGCGTGATGATTATGCCTGTAACGGGATTGCATTGGACCTCTCTTCATAACGTTCTATTTTGGGCCAAATATTGGATCTTGGGGATGATGCCAAGGTTGAAGATGAACTTTGGGGCTGCTGTGACTGCTGGAAGTTGCCTTTTGCGAAGTTGTCCTTTTACAAACGTTGGGGGCTAGTTTCCCAAGAAAGTCAGTAAACGTGACCATCCATCAGACGTCACAATTGGCTGCATCTGCAGCACTCCATCGGCGATCCGATACTTGCTCAAAACCTGTCCAAAGTAGCCCAAAACTCTATATCCATTCCCCCTACTCACCAGCCGCATGGGAGAGGATTTGGCACACTTTGCACCCAAATACATCACCAACCCCCAACAAATGCCATCCTTCTTGCCATATATTGGGACGGACTAATACATATAAACAAATAAGTCTAGATGCTATCAATAGAATGCATTAGTTGCAAAATGCAAAGATTTTATAGATTAGTGCATGCATTGCTCCTTCTCTCTATCTAAGAGTCATAAAGCATGGCAAAAGGGGACCGTCGTGGTCACTCCGACTCAGAGTCGTCGCCAGAATCATCCTCCTCATCTAGGACCCAAGGCCGGGGCTCACCATAATGTCCGTGCCACTGGGGTACTGCGGCAAGCGGGGGCTGGAAAGGATCATCCTCACCATCATCGTCAAAGGCCCATCCTGCAATGACAAATGAATCAAAAGTCCATTTTGAAATGGTAAATCATCGTCAAAGGTCCATCTTGCAACGGCAACGTTCATCAATGGCCAGTTTGGCAAAGGGCAAGTCCTCAACAGCCCATCTTGCAACGGTGAATCATCTGCCATACCCGTCTCGCAACGGCAAATTGACAGCAGAATCCGTCTTGCAACAGTAATATCAACCGCAAAGTTTGTGTTCTACCCGACAAATGTTTCCAAAGTCAGCCAATCACTTCAAGTGATCATCGTGCGCACAACCCTTGCAGGTAAGCACAGCACAGGTATGAAAGCATATCTCATTCACCTGCAAATGATCATTACTTTCTCAGATAAAGTCATTTCAAGTCATAGAGTTCATCTCGCGATCCTTTTGAGTTTATCTCGGACACCTATTTGGGCTTGTTCCCATACCTCTTTAGGCTCGTTCCTATCCGCAGGCTTGTTCCTATGCGTAGGCTTGTTCCTACACCTCTTCAGGCTCGTTCCTATATCTCGCTAGGCTTGTTCCTATGCATAGGCTTGTTCCTACACCTCTTCAGGCTCGTTCCTATATCTCGCTAGGCTTGCTCCTATGCGTAGGCTTGTTCCTACACCTCTTCAGCCTCGTTCCTATATCTCGCTAGGCTTGTTCCTATGCGTAGGTTTGTTCCTACACCTCTTCAGGCTCGTTCCTATATCTCGCTAGGCTTGCTCCTATGCGTAGGCTTGTTCCTACACCTCTTCAGGCTCGTTTCTATATCTCGCTAGGCTTGTCCCTATGCGTAGGCTTGTTCCTACACCTCTTCAGGCTCGTTCCTATATCTCGCTAGGCTTGCTCCTATGCGTAGGATTGTTCCTACACCTCTTCAGGCTCATTCCTATATCTCGCTAGGCTTGTTCCTACACCTCTTCAGGCTCGTTCCTATATCTCGCTAGGCTTGTTCCTATGCGTAGGCTTGTTCCTACACCTCTTTAGGCTCGTTCCTATATCTCGCTAGGCTTGTTCCTATGCGTAGGCTTGTTCCTACACCTCTTCAGGCTCGTTCCTATATCTCGCTAGGCTTGCTCCTATGCGTAGGATTGTTCCTACACCTCTTTAGGCTTGTTCCTACACCCCTTTTAGGCTCGTTCCTACACCCCTTTTAGGCTCGTTCCTATGTTTCATTCGGGTCTAAACGCCCGCCTCTCGGTCTTTCTCAAATCATTATTCTTTGGCTCGGAATGGCCTTAAACTATCCGGTCCAGAAAACCGTACAGTTTCCAACACAGAAAATGGCCCGGAATGGCCATAAACTACCCGGTCCGGAAAGAACGTACAGTTTTCTCACACAGTAAAAGTTCGCGGGTTGACTTCCCAAAGAAAAACAGTCAAATTCGCGGGTGACTCCCAAAGAAAAAAGTCAAATCATCGGGATGACTCCCCACCAAAAACAGTCAATTTCGCGGGTGACTCCCAAAGAAAAAAGTCAAATCATCGGGGTGACTCCCCATCAAAATAGTCAAATTCGCGGGTGACTCCCAAAGAAAAAAGTCAAATCATCGGTGTGACTCCCCATCAAAACAGTCAAATTTACGGGTGACTCCCAAAGAAAAAGTCAATTTCGCGGGTGACTCCCAAAGAAAAAAGTCAAATCATCGGGATGACTCCCCACCAAAAACAGTCAAGTTCGCGGGTGACTCCCAAAGAAAAAAGTCAAATCATCAGGGTGACTCCCCTTGGAACAGTCAAATCTCGGGTACAAACGCCCACCTTCGGGGTGACTCCCCTTGGAACAGTCAATCTCCGGTACAAAACCCGTAGCCTTTCATTGGCACCCCATCTTCGACGAACTACGATTCGGCTTGATTCCCCCACGGGATACATAGGAATCCTCTTCATAAGAGGTCCAGCCACTTGACCATCTTGGTCACCTCTTTCCCCGCCGTTCGTGTTCGGCTCGGGATTCGCATGGTGTCGACGACCCCACTTCCCGTGGAAGTGACCCCGATCCGAACTCATGTTTTGGATCCACTATTATTGATTTTTGGGCTTATATAATTGCTAAAATGCAATATTAAGTCCAAATATCCCTGACAAGAACCTGACCAACCCGTTGGGCCTGCCAAGCATTCGGCCCAATATGTCAAAAAAGGTGTACGCTTTGTCGTCCGACATGGAAAGACACTAAGGCGGTTTAAGCGCACTGTCGGACTGACAAGGCCTTCCCATCAGCCTGCCTATAAATACAGGGCATGGCTGATCATTTTGAGGGACTTGAAGAGAGGATTTGGGGAGGATCAGTATAATAGGGGGAAACTCTGTCCAAAAGGAGTCTCTCTCTCTCTCACACAAACACACTCACCTCCCTCCTCACACACACACACACACACAAACACACTTCAAGGCCAAGATCCAAAGAAGCTTCCTTTGTTGGTGTGTAGAAGGGGTGGACACCATACTACTGGTGATCTCACCTTGTGGACTACAATAGGTAGCCACTAAACCCTTCTCCCTCTTTAAATAGCCTTTTAATACATTCATACTACCTTGCATGCATATTTGCTTTAATATTATGTAAAAATCGGGATTTTTGCATGATAAAAGTGGTGGAGAAGTGAATCTTCAATATTTACTTCTCCCCACCCCAGATCTGGACATTTGGTCATATTAGGATCAATAAAGATTCAATCTTTACGCATTTGCATGGAGTTAGGAGGTGATGGCTACTTCAAAGTGGCCAAAAATATGTGATTTATCACATTTGGCCACTAAAGCCATGTGATCCTCCCATAATACTCATATATTATCGTTATATTATCAAGCATAGTTAATAAAGATGCTTGGTTTGCCTTGAGAAACAAAGGGAATCAAACAGGTGAAGGGCACGAAATGGCCTATCCTTGTCGGACGACACGGGACTCCATGGAGATCTGTGTCATATGACATGGAGATCCCGAAGAAAGGCTGTAAAGCCATTCTTGGACTTCGGATCTGTCCAGTTTACTCCCTTTGTAACTCAAAGCTTACCTAAGCATTTCCGTGGCTCATAAGCCACTATTTGAGTGCCTATGGTCTGTTTGGATGCGATTTATTGGAGGCGGTTTGCCATATGACATGGATAACTTCGGATGTTCCATGTCATATGACATTCCGTATCATTCAAAGTCTATCGTGACTTTGCTCACTCCCGTCAATCCCAAACTGAGCTTAGACCTTCAAATAGTGTCTTTAAATGAGTCAAATAAATGTCGTTCCAGTTCCAGAAATAGCTTGGTCATTGTAATAGACAATCTGACCATGAGGCATTATGTCGTCCAGGCACCCTCTTTTCCTGCGAGGTCTGTGTCGGACAACATAGGAGTTCTCTGGACGGATTGTCTTACCTTACGCCTTGTTATGATAATCATAATATGTAAAAAGGGTGTGGCCCCCTGTCATGGCTCACAAGTTGTACTCAGCTTTTACATTATCAATGAAATGTCAAATTTGCATGCTTTACACATCGACACATATTGCACACACACTTTGAATGTCCAAAATTGTCCAATATTGATTGAAAGTCTCGAAAGAGGCGTGTTGGGTGAACTCTCTAGTTCTTCCCAAACACGTAACCAGACTCCCGAACCCAAAATCTCTTAAAATAGGTTTTTCAATGTTTTCCTCTAAAAACGGCATGGCGACTCCCAAAACCGAAGTTTTTCAAAACTTATCGTATCATTGCAATACATACAAAACCTCTTTCAAAAAGGAAAAATGATATCGATAACCAAAACACATACATTTCTTCTTCTTTTTTCGGGGCGAGCGTTCATTCAAAACCTTCCAAGCATATTTATAGTCTTCAATTTACTTGAAGGCTACTCAATAAACAGCCTTGGGGTTGTCTTGCACGTTGAGGGAGAGTGGGGAGAGTGGTTGAGTTTGTTCCTCACTTCTAGCACCCACTTCCTAAATTTTAGCAACCGTGTTGAGTGATCACCAAGTCCAAACTTCAACACCTTGTACTCCCAAGCTTTATCAGCCTTGTACTCTTTATTAAATCAGCAACAACTCCTTGACCAAGTCTCTACACGTTTTAATTTGTTGTTGCCAAAGTAATGATTTTATGCATAAAATGTCATTTATGCATAAACCTTTTCCTTCTAAATTCCCCACGTGTCTAGCTCTTTCTTTGATCATATTGTAGCCTGAAATATGGGCATAAACAATAGACTATACAGATTATATTGGCACATTAGTCCATTAAATAATAAACAAGAAATGTTCAACTATGTAAATTCCAGCACAGGAAATCATCTGCGATATCATCTGGAATTTGGGAAATCATCTACGATATCACCTGCAGTTTATACTAACAATCTCCCCCTTAGTTGGATATTTCTTCTCAAGCCTAATGTGCTGCTCTCCTGCAATGTTAGTCCATAAACAAATATACAGAGCATAGAATCACATTATAGTATCTCCATGAAAATTAACTCCCTCTTAATCAAGGAGCTAATCCAAACAATGATTTTATCAAAATAAACTAATTTATTTCAAACTTAAAAAGTTTTCAAAATAAACTAAGTTAAAATAAAAACCACTAAACCATTGTAGCAAAATATCATTCAAACTAGCAAAACATCCTAACGATTAAAGTTAAACAGACCAACTAAAATGTTTTGCAACCAACATAAAAAATAAAAATAAAATTGTTTAGAGAACCACATCACATCACAAAATAAAAAGAAATTGTTTTAGGACACACAAACCCAATCCACCAACAAGATAGTGGCAACATCAACCTTCAGGTTCAACAACCTTCAGGTTTCAGCTTTCTTCTTCTTCAAACTCCTCTTCTTCTTCATCTTTCTCCTGATCTCCTTCCCTATCACTTCCACCATCACTTGGGCCAGCGCTGGTGGTAGCACCTGCAGTAGTACCAGCTCTAGAAGTTGCAGCAGCAGCAGATCCTCCCCCTATTTGGGAAGAAATTTCATCAATGAAAGCATCAGTAGCCTGCTTAAGCTTAGCCCATCCCTCAACAAGTTCTCCCATTGCACTTGACTGTTTGTGCAAAAAGTTGAGCACTGTTGTCTTTGGGATTGATGGAGAAGTGTTGCCCAGAAGATTTATCATGTTGGACAGAATACTTGCAGCATCAGTTCCTGCAAAAGTATTAGGGGCAGCACCTGGGGAAGCACTTGGGATATCACGTGAGATAGTACCAGGAAGAACAGAGGCAGTTTCATCAGATTTTTGCCAAGGAAGATCCTTTGTATACCTTTTACCCTTTTTCAGTTGTTGATCAATGGTATAATACTCAGGTTCAGAAGTGAAAACATCAGAGGCTTCAATAGGCAAGGATTGAAAGACTAAAACTTTGAAGATTAAAGAAGGATAGGGGAAAAAGCTAATGTTCATTTCTTTCTTTCTACCCCATGAGGCTAAGTGTTTGAACACTAATCTTCCAAAGTTAATCCTTAGGTTCTTACCCAATCTGTACAAAACATTAGCATGCTCCAAAGTAACAATAGGTTCATTCGTAGTAAGAAGCCAATTGAAGATGCAAAGCTTGTGAAGCACAGAATACAGAGAAGTAAGCCTAGAAGCATGAAGTTTTTCCTTTAAAGGCTAGGACTGAAGTTTGTTGTGCGTGAGCAGTTTGACCATTTCATCCCTATTAACCCTAATGATCTCATCATCTAAATTTGGGAGGCCTAAAACCTTGTTAATTATGGCTGGAGTAAAATGAATAAATCTTACCCCTCACAAAAACTTTCCCAAATTTTTCAGAACCTTCATTATCCAAATGAGCATGTAGGTTAGCAAAGAAATTTCGCACAACACTTTCAACAAATACAAAGGCATGATTATTAGCCTTAAGAAAATTCCTGTCCTTCAAAAATTGAACCATTCCTTCCTTTTTTAGCTGACCCTCATCAATGTGCTTTTCTTTTAACAATTTGTTACTCGAATTATTCAACCAAAACTCCATGTTTTCTTTCTTATAAAATTCCAAAGTAAGAAATGGTTTTGGAAAAGCTTTATCCTCTTCATTTCGACTAAGCTCATCACCAGATAATTCATTATCACTAGAAGAACGAGTAGGAACAGAGGAGGGGGCAGGTGTTACCTCATATGATATCCTCTTCTTGGTAGCACTCACAGAAACTTTGGCCTTGCCCTTCTTCTTCTGAAAATCTGACAAGGTTTCTTCCTCTTCAGCATCCACCCAAGCTTCAAAAGAGTCCACAGAATGTTCCTTCTCCTTGTTGACATCGAAATTCTCATCACTCACATGGGGTGAGGACACATCTAAGGAACTTTCTGAGACTTCAATCAGATCAGAGGTGGTATTGATGTAGCCTTGGACCTGATTGACCTTATACGGTTGGAGGACCTCCTCTTTGCAACTTGAGGAGATAGCTTGGCTGATGGAGCTTTCCTCTTCCTTTTCGGTTCAGCTGGGATGAGGGTAACCTTGGGAATGCCATGTTCGAAAGAGGATATGGGGGCAGAAGCTGGCACCACAGCCATTATAGGTGGAGAAGAACTTGGTGTAATCATGGAAGAGGTTTCCATGGCTACACGAGAAACAACGGAGGGGGCAATGCTAGGTGAGATGTCCATTTGGTCTGTGTGTGAGGGTTCGACATTGGTTTTGGATGAAGAAGCCATTGACAAATTTTGGGAATTTTGGGGACGAAATTTGACCTAGGTTGGGAGAGGAAGAAGACGACGTTAAAAGAAAATGGGGAGAGAGAGTAACGGTTAGAGAGAGATAAGTGGAGAGGTGGAGAGAAAATAGGAGAACGGTTAGATAGGAAACAAAAAATTAAATTTGATTTGACACTTTAAGTCCTATCTAAACTATCCCTATAAACCCTCTTAATTAAACAACTTCTAATAAATCCTATCCACTCATTTTGATTAAACCCTAACCACTCACTTTTTTTAAAACCACAATACCCCAAACACTACAGGGCTGTAACAAAATGAAATGTAAAAATTTTATTATTATTTTTTTAAGTAAGACGAAAAATAAAAAATTAAGTAAACAAAATATTTTGTAACTATATTCGAAATTTATGAGAACAAAATCAAAATAAATATAGGTTAGTTACTCAACAATGTTTACCAAAAATAAAGAAAACTTGTTGAAGACGTTTTCAAAATCGTAAACTCTTTTATTCAAAAGACTTTCAGATTTTGAAAAATTAGTCAACAACATTTCAAAAATAAGAAATAAAAAAACTAATATAGCACACACTAATGTGTTAAGGCAATGATGGTAACACGTAGGATAACACATGTGATATAAAACCCCTTGATAAATATTTTCATTTTCAAACACTTAAGGCATAACAAGCTTAGCCTTTTTCAGGCACTTCAAGCATAACAAGCTGAGCAATTTTCATGCACTTTAGGCATTATAAGCATATATATTTTAAGTACATTGCTTGTTATAAATGATCAATACACTTCTTTAAATAAAAAAGCATCGTAGTAACGAGCTTTGTGCTTCGAGTTTTATTTCAAGTATAGAGATAAAGTGATCTATGCATTTCAAGTAGGGTACACTGTAGTAGCTAACTCCATGTCCCTAATACTAAGCATACATCACCTCATACATTCTCATTGGCAAGAGTACATCGTTGCAGCGAACACCGTGCCCCGAGCTCAAGAGAATAGTATGAGCAAATTGCTTTTGCCTTTTATTTATCATAAAAAATATTTGTGACAATGTCACTTTTAGCATATGAAGGGGAATGATATCAAACATGTTAACCTAAGTAATAACCTACCATAACAAAAAGGTCAGCATGTGCCACTGTTAGAACTAAGCTAACCACATTAAAAGAATATAATATATTTTTTTATTTTTATTTATTTTTTTAAATAAAGAAAAAAATACACTAATATACAAGTGTTACCCTAAGTGATAACATTACTTGGGGTAGCACAGACAAACAGACTCAGAGATTACAAAGATCAAGAGATCTTATCAAACTAGAAAATCTCTTGTGGTCTAAGGCCTTGGTAAAGATGTCAGCCAGTTTATACTTAGTATCAATATGATCAATGTTAATTAGGCCTTTATCTACCATATCTCTAAGAAAATGATGACGTATATCAATGTGCTTAGTACGAGAATGCTGAATAGGATTTTTTGAAATATTGATAGCACTCAAGTTATTACAGTACATAGTCAAAAAATTACTCTCTAGGCCATAATCATCTAGCATATGTTTTAGCCAAATAAGTTGTGAGCAACAACTACCAGCTGCAACATACTCAGACTCAGCCGTGGAAAGAGAGACACAATTTTGTTTACGACTATACCATGAAACTAAATTATTATCCAAGTAAAAGCACCCCCCACTAGTACTCTTCCTATCATCTATATTCCCCGCCCAATCCGAGTTGCTAGAGCCTATCAAATTGGTGTTAGTATCCTTACTAAACCAAATCCCTAATTCACTTGTTCCCGAAACATATTTAATTATCTTTTTGACAGAATTAAGGTGGGAGACTTTAGGATTGGCTTGATAACGTGCACAAACGCACACGCTAAACATGATATCAGGACGACTAGAAGTGAGATAGAGAAGGCTACCTATCATAGAACGATATAAAGTAGGATCAACATCCTCACCTACTTGGTCTCTACCAAGTTTAAGAGAAGAACACATAGGGATTTTTGAACTTTTTGCTCCCTCCAACCCAAATCGTTTCACTAGGCTCTTTGCATACTTGCTTTGTGAAATGAATATCCCTTCATTTGATTGTTTCACCTGCAAGCCTAGAAAGAATGTTAACTCACCAATCATGCTCATTTCAAATGTTGATGTCATAGCCTCTACAAAATCTTTTAAACACGTTTGAGAATAGAGTCATAGGCTATGTCATCAACATAGATTTGAACAATGACTGTACTCTTTATTAAATCAGTAACAACTCCTTGACCAAGTCTCCACACGTTTTAATTTGTTGTTGCCAAAGTAACGATTTTATGCATAAAATGTCATTTATGCATAAACCTTTTCCTTCTAAATTCCTCACGTGTCTAGCTCTTTCTTTGATCATATTGCAGCCTGAAATATGGACATAAACCATAGACTATACAGATTATATTAGCACGTTAGTCCATTAAATAATAAACAAGAAATGTTCAACTATGTAAATTCCAGCACAGGAAATCATCTGCGATATCATCTGAAATTTGGGAAATCATCTACGATATCACCTGCAGTTTACACTAACAATTTCAATATATGACATTAATTTTTTAAACAAATGAAGTAATATTTTATAAAATATTCATTGGGACGAAGATAGTAATTTATTTTTTTAGACGATGTAGTATTCTTTTGTGAAAAAATAATGTTTATAATATAAGTGTCTTCGTCTCAGAAAATGAATATTAATTTTTGAGACAAGTAAAGTAGTATTTTTTTTTAAATGTTCATTGAGACAAAGGAATCAATTTTTTTTGGATATAGAAAATAGTATTAATTTGGGACGAAAGTAATATTCATTTTTGAATTGAAGGAATTTTTTTTCTTAAAAATAGAATTTTTTTCTATGTCAAAAAAAATAAAATGAATATGGCTTCCTTTGTCTCAATGAACATTTAAAAAAGAATACTACTTTATTCGTCTAAAAAATTAATGTCATCTTAATGTCATATTTTGAGACGAATGCACTAACATTACAAACATTAATTTTAGAGGCGAATGAAGTAGTATTAATTTTTAAAATATCCATTGGGACGAAGGAAGTAATGCTCATTTGTTTGGATAAAAAATATAGTATTATTTTTTGGTTATTCATTTTGAGTCGAAAGTAATATTTACTTTCTGAAATGAATAATATTATTTTTTATAGAAGTATATTTTTTAAAGTATTTATTTGAGATGGAAAAATAATATTTTTATTTAGTTTTCTTTATTAATAATTATTATTTTATAATTTAAAGTGGGACGAAGTTTGTACCTTTGATTTGGTTTGGATCGGTTGTGGCCCGGTTTGGATCGGTTGTGGCCTGCTTTGGTAATTTGAACTCGCTACACTGAGTAGCGAGTTCAATTTTTTTTTAAAAGCTTTGACCAATAAGTCCCTCAGATAAATGAAAACAATCAATAAAACCAAACATTTTCAAGACATACCAATAAGTAACCTATAATTTTTCTGGACCAAAATACCCCGACCACACTCACGCCACCCTCCCATGCCCAGTCGCCTCTCTCTTCTCTTTTTTTTTACGTATAATATCTAAAAAAATTAAAATACAATATCTTTCTCTCTCCTTTTCTCTCTCTTTCTTTTTTTTTCTCTTAAATTTTTAAAATACAATATCTCAAAATCTAAAAGTCGAAAAAATAATTCGAGACCACTGTTTTAATCCCATCGCCAAGACGAATCAAACAAGTTTACTCATCATATATTTCAAATTTTATAAATAAAATAAAATTATTTTTCAACAACAGTGAAATAAACCTCACTGTTGTTTTATAAAAGAATGACATAAAAACAGTGAAATCAATCACACAGTTATGCACAATAGCTGAGAAAGTATCCTCAACACTCATAACTATAACTGAGAAATTGACCTCACAATTGTGCATAAACATAATTCTCATCTTGGAAATGTGCAAATCATTACACATTTATGCACAATAACTGTGAAAATCATTACACAGTTATTTACATCAACCCAACAACTGTGAAACTTGTTCTACACTTGTCCTAAAGGAATGACATAAAAATAACTGTGAAATGCAATTCACAGTTATGCACAATAACTGTGAAAATCATTACACAGTTATTTAACATCAAACCCAACAACCGTGAAACTTGTTCTACAGTTGTCCTAAATGAATGACACAAAAATAACACTCATAATTATAACTGAGAAATTGACCTCACAGTTGTGCACAAACAATCATCAATAACTAATAAATAACGGGTAAACCAAACATACTAAGTACCAAATTAACTGTGAAATTGACCTCACAGTTCTCAGTTTAGAAAGGTCAAAAAACCAAACCATTTCACATTCATAAATAACTGTGAAACTGACCTTACAGTTTTAGAAGTGTGAAAAACATTTCACATTTATTCACATCACAACCAACAACTGTGAAATAGACCTCACAGTGTTCTATAAAAGAATGACATAAAAACATTGAAATCTATCACATAGTTATGCACAATAACGGAGAAATTGACCTCAATAATCATAACTGAGAAATTGACCTCAACAATCATAACTGAGAAATTAAGCTCACAGTTGTGCACAAACAATCATGAATAACAGATAAATAACGGGTAAACCACTTATAACTGAGAATTCTCAGTTTATAAATGTGAAAACCATTATACAGTTATTTACATGGTTTTGACCAATAACTGAGAATTCTATTTCACAATAAAATACTAAACCCACAGTTTTAGAAGTGTGAAAAACATTTCATAGTTATTCACATCACAGCCAACAACTGTGAAGTATACCTCACTGTGAAAAACATTTCAAAGTTATTAAGAACCATCACCTTATATTCCAAACAAAACATGATTCATACACCAGCTTTCTCTAGCTTCTATGTTCATGATCCTATAAATACCAATATATTCCACAATTATGGCAATGGAGTGTAAGATGTTACATCTCCAGAACCAACTGTCAAATCTGTGAACCCAAGAGAATCCTTTACTTTGATGTATAGTTTCTCTTTCCGGGGATTAATAACTACAAAAACATAAATACACACCATATAATATACTATGGTCCGAAAATATAAGATACTGAAGTTGAATAAAACTCAATAACCTCAAATAGATATCTGATTTCATTACTATCAGAAGAACCAATGATATTCTACAACCAGTTTTTATAACAGTAAAGACAAAAGATATCCAAAAACACTCACTAGTTTAACTTCAACGCAGCATCATAATGCTTTTGAAAGCTCACGATTCTACAATGTTACCAAGCACGAAGGAGAAGAGCTCAGAACTGGAGAGTATTCGACCAATCCAATGTCCGTTGCATACAGGTGCATTGCTCGTGCTTAGTCCTCTGTAAAACACTTTTTATAGAGGACTAAGAATATAACACTATCCCACAAAAAACTCAAAGGTAACTTTTAACTAGTAGATATCCTCGAGCTTTTTTAAATCCAGATGCATCACTGAAGGGCGAACAGACCACATCACCACAACACCTTATTCTCTTTTACTTTTCCAAAACCCTTCTATTTATGAATCAATAAGTCCTCCATAAAAGCTGAGCTAACCCAACACTCACTAAAATTGCAAGGATACCATACACAGGCCAAGATACTTTGCAATGAAGGCACAATGTCTTCTGATAGGCTGTTATAAGAGCTTTACCATTGTGTCATTCATTTATATATCAAGTAGAAAAGGTGAAATTTTTCAAATAACAGACATATTAACTTCTGAAGTGTTTGAAGAATGAGGATTCCTGACTAGAAAATTTACGATAAGGACCAGAGCCTGTTCTTGCAGATGGAGGGTCCACCTGGAGTGAAATTTTAGTAAATGTTAGAAGGGATCTTATGAGAAAGCTACCATTGGTAAAATAAGCAGCAGAACAGAAAGCAAAGAGCGGTCACAAAAATGGAAAAGAAGAAATGACCAAAAACAACTTCAGTCATCTATTGACTGCATTATATACACATTAAGCTGAATATATAGCATATGTGGAACATTGCTCAACAAAATGCCAACTCTCGAACTAATATATTTCATAGAAGAAAATAGTACGTAAAGTAAACTCTTGAATGGTTGTACGTAATAGACAGACAATTAGTTTCTATCTAGATAGTGTGTGGAGATACCCCTCTTTCAGTTATGATGTAGTTAACTTTGATTGCTAATGACAGAGAGGGGTGTAAGGCTAATCCTATGTCTATTTTGGGGTTCTTATCAGCCTTAAATCATCCTTGATCGGACTTCATTTTTCAACCTAGAGATGTCGATAATATTCTTGGAATGAAACACAGATGAGGATTTCTTTGGTGAATCAAATTATGCTTTAGTCCATCACTGCATCTCATTGGCATTTCATTACAAAAAAATTACTAACAAAATCCCCAGAATTCAAAACCAATTTCTCATTAAAATTTGGTCTTTTATCACAAATTGACCAGAAATTATACAAAACAAAGGCAAATGAGCCAAAATCATATCCCTCATGTTCAGAAACATCAATACTTATAAGCATCATAAAACTCAAATCTTAAGTATCTAAAGAGAAAAACACAAAATGGGTTCTCGATTAACAATCTGAAGAAACTGAAATTGCCATACAAATTTTGTATACATTGAAAAATATGGAGATTCAGAAGTACTTTTGAGTGAAAGATACTGAAATTGGCTCTAGATACAAACGATCGGCTCTTGAATTTAACAACAATTAACTTCAAAAGGGTGAAATACAGAATCAAAGTGATCATCAATCGACGGTCTTGACAACGGAAGTGGAATTTGAATCGGAGGAAGGTTGAACATTAGAAGAATTTGACGACGGTCCCACATGAAATATCTGTACAAATTAACTAGTAAGGCACCATACTTTAACGAGAATCAGAGACTTTCTTCTCAAGTCCGGCGCATGCGCCAGTGAATCATCGGTGGTGGCTATGGGTATGGCAGTCAGTCTAGCCATGGAGCTCGCCGGCGGTGGAGAAACTGGAACGAACGAACGAACGGATTGCGCATTGCGGATAGAGAGAGAAGAGAAGTTGCGGATAGAGAGAGAAAGAGAATGATTAAGGACAGTTTTGGCCATTTAAATTATTAAAAATAGGTCAGGGACTCTACGGTCTTTTTTATTTCAACTCTTGGACCTTAAGGTAAAATTTAAAATATACTGTTTTTATTGGTAGATTCCACCCTATCTCAAGGTCTTATTGGTAATTTTTTTTTAATAGCATAAAATTAAATAAAATTGAGCAAATTTAAATTCGCTACACCGTGTAGCGATTTTAACCGGAAAAATTATAAACTCGCTACACCGTATAACGAATTTTAAAAGTTATTCATTTTAGCAAATAATTTTAAATATAATTTTAAATGTGGGTTATTTTGTAATTAAAATTTTTAAAATGAAATTATTTGAAAAAAAATCCATAATCGCACCAGATTACTGCTAGTATATTTCTACAACTAATCTTTGTTCTCTTGTTTTCTGCTTCTCCCTCGTCTCTCGACTCTCATCAGTGCTGCCTACATCAGTACATGTGCTTTCTCTATCAATCAACACTATAAATCTTGCTTCAAATTCAAACCCCACCATTTCAATTATTGTTGCTCTTGGAATATACTTTTCTTTTTCTTTGATTCATACAATTTCTGGGGATTTAAGGGTTTGGTAAAAAGATAATCTTTTTCAGGACTCAATCTTTTTGCACACGGGGAGAAGGAGAGAGAAAATGGGAGAAGGAGAAGCAGCAGAAACAGGAGGAGGGGTGCGGAGAGTTCTTCTGATCTCAGCTGGTGCTAGCCACTCTGTTGCTCTCCTATGTAAGCTCTTCTTCTATATCCCTTTTTTCCTCTCTCTCTCTCTCTCTCTCTCTCTCTCTCTCTCTCTCTCTCTCTCTCTCTCTCCCAATATTCTTGTGTGTGTGTGTGTGTTTCTTTATCCTGAAAACTGGGTTATGATTTATTTTAATCTTCATATCAGCTCTAGAATATTATTATTACTACTAGTTTTTTTCTTTTTAAATAAGGAATGAGCTGACTTGGAGCTTTACATTGTCTTAATCAATGCATTCCTTTCTTCTTTCTTTAGAACAATTTGTTTTTAATTAAAAGTTAAAACATGTCAGTGTTGTAATTTGCTATCTTTCTGATCCCGAAAAAGAATAAGCCCACTTTCCTTGTTGACAAGTACTCCCTCCGTCCCACGTCATTGTGAACCATTTTTCAGGACACAATAATTAAGAAATATTATTAAGATAATGAAAATGTGTGGTAGGAAATGAAGAGAGAGAATGAGTGGAGTTAATAGTAGGTTGGTTGAATAAATTGTATGGTGGAAAATGAAGAGAGAGAATGAGTGGGTGGGGTAGGGTGAATATAAAATAATAAATTTATTTCCTTTTTGGGCAGTTTGCATTCACGTGGGACGGACCAAAATGGAAATAAGTTTGCAATCACGTGGGACGGAGGGAGTATATCCATTTAGCATACACTTATTATGACTTAGGTGATAAAATTTTGATCATTGGAACCACACTAAAGATGCAATCATTTACTTCCTCCTTCTCAAAGTAAGATGGGCATTTCCGATTTTAGGCAAGTGTTTCTTGGAATGTTGATTTTGAGCCCTTGTAGTTCGTCAATGATATTTGTAGAGAAATAGAAGTCAAATGACCTAAATCTAGCTTCAGCTGTGGCCACACAAGCTACTGAGTTTATCAATCATTCCACTATGGTTACCGAATAACACCTCAAATAGTTATCGGTTCATTGTAACTTAGTGATGTATTTTGTAGTGTGAAACAGTGAACGTCCTGTCAGAGATTACTAGTCTCATTCAAAAACATTAACTTTATTTACAATGTTGCAGCTGGAAACACTGTTTGCTCATGGGGGCGGGGTGAGGACGGACAACTAGGTCATGGAGATGCTGCTGAAGATCGACTCTTTCCTACTCAACTAAGTGCATTGGTTGGGCAGCAAATAGTATCTGTCACTTGTGGAGCTGATCATACAACTGCACTGTCAGATTCACATGTTTATAGTTGGGGATGGTATGTATGATCTTGTCTTTGGAAGTATCTATATTGAACTGCGAAATTGGATATGTAATGCATTCTACTTATGATAAATGGATAGTTTCTTATTGTGTAGATAGAGCTCAAGAAGGCAGATTTGAGAAATCCCTTTCTTAGAGAAGAAAGGCATAAACTGTCTGTGCGTGCTGATGCTACCTTACTTACATCGATATCATCACCCACGGAATGTGCAAGAACAATAGTACTCCCTCCATCACATAGTAAACAGCCTAATCCATTTGGACACGATGATTAAGATAATATGTTTTCTTCCACAATTGCCCTTTGAATGGATAATTAAGAGATATGTTGATGTACGAGAGAGAGAGAGTTTGTGTGTATGCTGGTGGTGGCCACGCAATAAATGGTTGAGGAGTTTAATGTACAACACTTCTCTCTACACACATAGTTCAATTTTCAAAGTACATTAATAATTATTATGCGAGGGTACAATGAAGTGCATGGTAAAAAGTTGTGTAAAAAAGGAAACATGACACTTATTTTGGAACAACCCAAAAAGGAAATTAGGACCTTTATAGTGGGTCGGAAGGAGTATGAGCCATTGATGCTACTCAACATATTCTTGTCCCAATTACTAGGGGTTGCCTGTATGAATCCTTTTTGGCCACTCTACTTAAGCATAGACGAACTAGTTCTTTACTCGCACTAGTGCATGACTAAATAAAACTGTTTGGTTATCACTCATCTCCATGCTTGCCACCAATGAGTGTGATTCTGTATTTGAAATTTGGTATTATGTCGTATAATCGGTATGCAAGTCTAGCAAATAGCCTTTTACCCTCCGAATCATTTGATTGCGACTCTTTGTTGTCGGTGCCTCATATATAACCTTTGTGCTAATGTTTATTGGTTTATAGGGGTGATTTCGGGAGGCTAGGTCATGGGAACTCTAGTGACTTGTTTATTCCACAGCCAATAAAAGATTTACATGGCTTGAAGATAAGACAAATTGCTTGTGGGGACAGCCACTACTAGAATAAACAAATTTGGAGACTAAATTTGGAGACCAAAAGGATGGACGCAAAGTAGAGACCAAATATTTTAAATGTTGCGACCAACAAATGGTTGCAAATAATTGGAGATCACTGTGTGGTCCCTATTTTGATATGGCGACCACTCATTTAATTGGAAACCACTATGTGGTCCCTATTTTTAGGCAATTTGTGTGGTCCCTATTTTGGAGGCACCATGTGGTCACTGCTTCTTTTAATTGGTTGCAAATAATTGGCATCACTATGTAGTCCTATTTTGGCAGTACCACTATGTGGTCCCTGTTTTTTTTAATGGTTGCAAATAATTGGAGACCACTATATGGTCCTATTTTGAAAACCACTATGTGGTCACTGTTCTTTTTAAAAACTGTTTTTTACATTTTTTGAAGCTTTAAACGGAGGGTGTATATGTTTAGGTATAAACCTACATTTTTTGAAACTTATTTTATATAATTTTTTTTAAAAAATATCCTTACCAAAAAATGTCTAAAATATTTATCTCAATTCAAAAATAAATTAAAAAAAAATAATTATACTTTTAAAATATTAATAATACTTATAGGGTATAAGGTATAGTGTATAAGGTATAGGGCATAGGGCATAGGGTATAGGGTATACCCTATACCCTATACCCTGTACCTATGGGTATACCACACATACCTTGTACCCTATAGGGTACACCCTATACCCTATACCTTATACCATATACCCTATAGGGTATACCCTATACCCTATAGGGTATACCCTATGCCCTATTCCATATACCTTATACCCTATACCCTATAGGGTATGTCCTATGCCCTATACCTTATACCCTATACCCTATATCCTATAGGGTATACCCTATACCCTATACCTTATACCCTATATCCTATATGGTATACCCTATACCTTATACATTATACCCTATATCTTATACTCTATACCCTATACCTTATACCCTATACCCTATAGGGTATACCCTATACCCTATACCCTATAGGGTATGCCCTATACCCTATACCCTATATCCTACAGGGTATACCCTATACCCTATAGGGTATACCCTATACCCTATAGGGTAAATCCTATACCCTATAGGGTATAGGGTATAGTGTATAGGGTATATGGTATAGGGTATAGGGTATAGGTTATAGGGTATAGTGTATAGGGCATAGGGTAAACCCTATACCCTATACCTTATATCCTATATCCTATACCCTATACCCTATACCCTATACCTTATATCATATACCCTATACCCTGTACCCTATAGGGTATACCCTATACCCTATAGGGTATACCCTATACCATATGCCCTATGCCCTATACCTTATACCCTATACCATATATCTTATAGGGTATACCCTATACCCTATATCCTATAGGATATACCCTATACCTTATACCCTATACCCTATACCCTATAGGGTATGCCCTATACCCTATACCCTATACCCTATACCATATACCCTATACACTATACCCTATAGAATATAGGGTATAGGGCATACCCTATAGGGTATAGGGTATAAGGTATAGGGTATACCCTATAGGGTATAGGGTATAAAGTATAGGGTATAGGATATAGAGTATAAGGTATAGGGTATAGGGTATAATGTATAAGGTATAGGGTATAGGATATACCCTATAGGATATAGGGTATAAGGTATAGGGTATAGGGTATACCCTATAGGGTATAAGGTATACCCTATAGGATATAGGGTATAGGGTATAAGGTATAGGGCATATCCTATAGGGTATAGGGTATACCCTATAGGGTATAGGGCATAGGGTATAGGGTATACCTTATAGGGTATAGGGTATACCATATAGGGTATATGGTATAAGGTATAGGGTATAGGGTGTACTTACTATAGATTCTGAGTATAGTGGTATACCCTATAGGGTACAGGGTATCGGGTATAGGGTATACCCTATACCCTATGTCCTATGCCCTATTCCTTATACCCTATACCTTATAAGTTAGAAATTAACTAAATATTTCTATCAATTATTACTTAGGTATATTAATATTTCTTAGAAGTTTAAATTATTAAATTAATGAGTATTATTATTAATTAATAACATTATTATTATTAATTATATAATAATAATTATTAATATATTCAATTATTTAATTGAATAATTTACAATAAAAGTATATAAATATTTTAGACTTTTTTTAGGTAAGGAAGTTTTTATTAATATTATTATTAAGTATTATTTTTTTTTTAATTTTTTTTTGAATTGAGATAAATATTTTAGACTTTTTTTGGTAAGGAAGTTTTTTAAAATATTTATTAGGCATAATTAATTATTAGTACTATTATTAATATTAATTAATTAATATTAATAATTCATTAATAAATATTATTGATAATAAATATTTTTGATATCAGGCATAATATTATTTTATAGTTTAAATTATTAGTATTATTATTAAGTATTATTAACAATAGCATCATTATTAGTATTATTATTAAGTATTATTACTAATAATTTTTAAAGAAATAAAAGTATATAATATACAAATATTTACTTTTTTGATATTATGTATTATTACTAGTTATTATTAATATTATTATTAAGTATTATTATTAATTATATAATAATAATTATATATTCAATTTTTTAATTGAATAATTAACAATAGCATCATTATTAGTATTATTATTAACCATTATTAATAATAATTTTTAAAGAAATAAAACAATGCCATGTGGCATTGTTTTATTGGGTCTCAATTAATCACGCGGATCATGACTAAACCAAATCCAACCATTCACACATTCAATCCAACGATCCACAATTCTTCAAACAAAACCAATAATTTAACTCCCTATTTCTCTCTCATAATATCTATCTCAGTTTAACAAAACCAATTCAAAAACCACGCCTCCTCAATTTCTCTCTCTCCGTCTCTCTATTTCTCTCCACACAGACCCATCACCGGACCGGAGACCATCACCGGAATCCCACCCCTCCCTTTCCCCCTCAATTCGACTCTCCCCCTCGAATAATCCATGGCTGCCTTCCTCATCTTTCCTTTCCCCAACCCACGCCACTACCCTTCATCGTCTCCGGCGACGGCAACGGTGGCTCCGCCCCTTCGCCACTTCTCTTCTTCTCCAATATTCATCAGTAACATCATCTTCTCAAACAAGATCGAACTATCCAGATTCGACCAAGCTAGCTTTCGCGAACATCGCAGCTGTACGCTCGAACCACCTCAGATCTCTGAGAGTTTTGTCGCTTTTACTCCATCTCCGACGGCAATTCTAATGTATAATCACTTGTTCACTGCCACAATTACTCTTGTGACGTCCGTATAAGGGTTCAACCTGATTAGATTTTGTCGATTGGACGTACCTATTTGCTACCGTTGACTGAGTAATACGAGTGATTATATTTTTTTTGAATGAGAGTTTGAAGTTCAAATTGATTTTGGTTATGCAGATGGAGGTATCTGTTGACCCAAATCTTGCAGGAAGCAAATTTATATCAACTGGAATGGAGAATTTGAAGCTAGGAAATTGTAATGGTTATAGGAAGAAGAAATCAAAGGAGGGAGTGTCAGGTTCATTGTTGTTTCCAGACTTATTTCTTTGAGACTATGTTTGATCATACTTTATGGTTCTTAATAATCATGACCATTAGAAACTCGCTAGAAGTATACCCCATTTTGTCATTAAAGCATTTTTTGTATTTATATCGAAATCAAAATTGTAGCCTTTGTCTTAGATTTGAAATGTAAATTTTTGGGTTTTTTTTTTTAATGTGTAATAAATTATGAAAAATGAAATGTAAGTACATTTTTTGGCTGTATTTTGGAGATTCATTAGGAATTGATGTATTTTGTTATTTTTAATTGATTTATTTTGTCATTTTTCAATTTAAAATTATTTTTAATTTAATTTCATTATATTTATATAATTAATTGTTAAAATATGTCTGAATTATCAAGGAATGATTTGAAAATGTTTTAAAATAATATATTTTAATTTATTTTGAATATTTTTTTTTTAAAAAAAACAGAAGTTTGGAGACTACTATGTGGTTGCTAACTTTCATACTTGGCGACCATGTCCTTGGTCTCCATTATTTGAGACCACGTCAGCGTTGGTCTCTATTCAAATTCGCGACCACCTAGTTACGTGGAGACCACAAATTTTGGAGACCACATTTTTTGTTTGGAGACGACTGAATGGTAGCAAATTGGAGACCACTCTAAGTGGTCGCCTTTAGTGACCAGATATTCACAACCACCATAATGGTCTCCAAATTGTAAATTGGAGACGATTTTTGTCATTTAGAAACCAAATCCATCGTCTCTAATTTTTGTTTTTCTAGTAGTGAGCCATTGTTTGGCAGTGACCATGGAAGGCGAGGTGCAGAGGTTAGTAACTCTTTATCTATAATATCCTGCAAAATTTGTTTGAATCTTGAACCAACGATTTTATGCACATCAGAATGCTAATCCCGTGTGCAAACTCCGGTTATTATCCCGAAGGACTATTCATAGCCGAATTCGTTATAATATATTTTTGGTTTTGAGTTGTCTAGTCTTTTTTTTTTCTTTTTTTTTCACGATGACATATGAGGATTCATGTTAGCCGACCCCAAATTATTTTGGGCTAAGGCTTTGTTGTTGTAGTTGTCTAGCCTCTTTCAACTAGGTCATTTTGGACTCTTTCTCAACTGTGTACATTGTTTTCTCCTCAAAATGTTTCTTCATATATACTCCCTCCGTCCCGGACTTATGTGCCTAGTTTGACTTTTCACGTAAATTAAGGAGAGAGTATTATATTAAAAGTGTTGTGAGTGTGGAAATAAAATAGGAGAGAGAATGAGTGGAGAGAATAGTAAATTATAATGTTGTTGTGAGTATTAAAATAATGTAGGAGAGATAATGAGTGGAGGGAATAGTAAAGATTCCTTTCCATTTTAGGAAATGTGCACGTAGGTTTGGGACGCCCAAAATGGAAAGTGTGCACGTAGGTATGGGACGGAGGGAGTATATATTAAGGATATTAAGGAAACTCCTCCTAAAGTTTCCTAAAGTTATTTGGTTGACTTTCTCTAGATTATTCCTTGTGAATATTTTCATGTATTTAGTTTAGGAAACTAAATATTTGTATTGTATTTAGAATAGGAAATTCCTTTTCCTTATTAGAATAGGACTCTCTCTCTTTTATAAATATTGGAAGTTTGTGAATAATAAACCAAGGTTTTTTTTTATTCTCACATGGTATCAGAGCTCTAAAGATCCATAACTTGAATCCCTTCAAAATTCGGCAGCCCCTCCCCTCTATTCCCATGGCCGGCTCCCCCTCCTCCACCATCCCCACCACCGCCTTCACCGCCCAAGCCTGCCCATTATCCAACCGTAACTCCTACCATACCTTCAATCCTTCTCCTTCCTCCCATAGACCCTCACCCCTCCCCTTCAAGGGCAAGTGCCAATATTGTAGTACCATTCGTCATGTCCTCTCCCAATGTCGTCAATTTAAACGTGACCACCCCACCGTAAATTGCTCGTCTCAACCTCACTAAACCGAAACCCAAGCCCTAACTACCAAAAACCCCAAGCCCACTCAGTCGCCCACCATACTCCCTCTCCCCCTCCTGGCTTATTGATAGCGGTGCCACCAACCACATCACCAATGACCTCTCCAACCTAGCCTTACACACACCCTACAATGACAGTGACGCGTCATTATCGGAAATGGTTCCTCTCTTCCTATCTCTCACATAGGTTACACTCTATATAGAAGTAAGCGGCTCTTTGTAGCTTATCGTGGAACTTCAAATGAGAAGGAGTTGTCACGTGCAGGACTTTAAACCTCCATATCTAGTATCCTTTATCGGATTCTAGTATTCTACTACCTTGTAAGGGTGTTTAGATCAAGCATAAGCTTATCCTGTCATTGTGGGTTTCTACATGGGTAACAGACCCTAAGACAAGCAAAGAAGTTGAAAGGCAAACCTTTTATTTAATTAGGCAGACTTGCTCTTCATTGATTCTTCAACAGAAGCTGACTGAGTAGCAGCCTATTCATAACTTTCCTTAAGTCTGTCGGCATGAAGTGCCTTTTTTCCTGCTTTCTTGGTTTACTACTTAGTTTTAATTTCCCTTGCTTGGCTTCAGTTTATTGCTTCCCTGTAGCACAATCCTTAGCCTTAGTATGAATTAGTTGTGGTGCATCGAAGAGGATATCCACCCGACTAAATAGTAGCTTAACCATATTATTCCTTAGGTCAGTCGGCATAAAGTGACTTTCGTCCCTGATTTCTTGTTCTCCTACTTTCTTTGCCTTCCCCTTGCTTTAACTTCACATCATTGCTTCTCTTTCCTTAGCTTTAGTAAATCAATAGGAACCATTAGAGTTTGATAAAGTCTGGGGTTCCATCTCAAAACCAATTGGCTATGAGAGGAGTAGCCCTAGATCTTTTTCTATAGAAGGCTTAGCTTGTTAATTTCCGATGTGGGATAATTGCTCCAACAAGCCCCCTCACATGTAGCCGAACTTTAGGCTTACGCGTTGACATAGATTTGGGTGGTGCAGAGTGTTGTGCAATCGCAGCGGAAGGCAATTGACAAAATCAAGAACACACACAAACAAGCAATTGAGAAATCGAAAGAGAAAGAGATGTAATTGGGGTTATGAATTTCGGCCACTCTTCTATTAATCTGTGCAAAATCTATATTGTTTACATAGGATGCAATCATATATATATGAACCAAACCCTAGCCCAATAACAAAGACAACGAAAATAGAAAAGCTCGCAAAACAGCCTCAGCCCGTCACCCAGGCGCCCGCCTGGCAATTTCCCAGGCGCCAGCCTCGCAACGAACGCATCAACCAAAAAGCTTCTGGAGCCGAGGCGCCCGCCTCGCATGAATCCATGCGGCCGCCTCAAATTGTTCCAACACAGACCAACATACTGGCTTTGAGGCGCACGCCTCACGCATTCCCATGCGGCTGCCTCAAAGCTGCTGAAGCTCCCCGCTTTGCTGATGATCCGAAATCCATACCGCGGGGGGCGTAACCCCCCGCACCCCCCTTTGAGGTCCACTACCAGTCTACACATCGGAGGGCACCGGGCCCTTTGCCAGAACATCGAGCCATTACATCCAACAATTTCCACCTTCGCGAGCATTCACCCAACCCAACAGAAGATACAAGGAACCAATACCCGAACCACCCCGTGTAGACATCGAACCTCCCCATCTCTAACAGCTAGAGATGTGCAACAAATCCAAACAATGCTTGAAATTGTCAGTAGTAACCGGCTTCGTCAACATATCAATAGCATTTTTCGTGGTGTGAACTTTCTCTAACACAACCTTACCCATATCAATCAACTCCCGAATCTTGTGAAACCGAACATCAATATGTTTTGTCCGTTGATGATAAATATGATTATTTGCTAGAAAAATTGCGCTTTGACTGTCACAAAGCAACTTCACTCCACCTTGCTGAATACCCAATTCGTTGACTAAACCCCGAAGCCATAAGGCTTCCTTTGCAGCTTCAACCGCTGCCATGTATTCCGCTTCCGTTGTAGACAATGCAATGATAGACTGAATCATAGATCTCCAACATATAGGGCTACCTGCGAGAGTAAACGCATATCCCGTAGTCGACCTCCTCCGATTCAAGTCACCCGCATAATCTGAATCAACATATCCCACAACAGAAAGATCCTCACTCTTTCCTCTAAACATGATGCCATAATCCATAGTGCCCTTCAAGTATCTAAGAACCCACTTAACTGCTTCCCAATGTTGTTTACCCGGATTCGCCATATACTTGCTAACCACACTTATGGCTTGCGCCAAATCTGGCCTTGTGCAAACCATAGCATACATGAGACATCCCACTGCGCTTGCATAGGGAACCTTCGACATATTCTAAATTTCTTCAGTAGAACTCGGGGAATCTGAGGCACATAAATTAAAGTGACTCGCCAATGGTGTCTTCACAGGTTTTGCATCCCGCATATTGAACCTCTCCAACACCTTCTCCACATAGCCGACTTGAGACAACCACAATCTCCTGGATTTCCTGTCTCGGTGAATCTCCATCGCAAGAATCTTCTTGGCTTCCCCCAAATCCTTCATGTCAAACTCTCTACTCAACAAGGCCTTCAACTGATTGACCTCGTTCTTGCTTCTACCCGCGATAAGCATATCATCCACATACAGTAACAGAAAAATATATGAGCCATCATTAAGGCTCTTCACATAAACGCAGCAATCATACTCACACCGCTTGTCGCCAATACGTACCATGTAGGAGTCAAATCTAGTGTACCACTGTCTCGGAGACTGCTTCAGCCCATAAAGTGACTTCTTCAATTTACAAACCAAACGCTCCTGCCCGGGCTCCGTGAACCCATGTGGTTGCTCCATGAAAATCTGCTCATCCAACTCACCGTGTAGAAACGCAGTTTTCACATCCATCTGCTCCAACACTAAATCATAGTGAGCTACAAGGCCCAACACAATTCGAATAGAAGTGTGCCTCACAACAGGCGAAAAAATCTCATTATAATCCACCCCCTCTCGCTGCGAGTACCCCTTTGCTACCAACCGAGCCTTGAACCTTTTCCCCCTCTTTTTCTGATACTGCTTCCTTATGCTTGAAAACCCACTTGCAACCAATAGCACGCTTCCCTTTAGGAAGCTCCACCAAATCCCATGTATTGTTCTTGTACAATGACTCCATCTCCTCCGCCATAGCCGTTACCCACTTACCCTTTTCCGGACTGTTTATTGCCTCCTTAAAAGTACTTGGGTCTCCACTACTAAGAACAAGAACATATGAAGCCATGTCTTCAAACCCATACCTGACCGGTGGTTTGATTACCCTCTTAGGTCTCCCAACTGAAGTACTAGCCACTTCCTGTGTAGTTACCTCTGATTCCGGAAGAGTGAGATCCGTATCAGCTTCATCCTCATGTAACTCCACCTCAATGACTTGCTTCTCGCTCCCTTTGCTTTCTGGCACCTTCTCCTTGTCATCTTGAGTACACTTCAACATAGCCTTTTCATCAAAGACCACGTCCCTACTGATCACCACCTTGCTCGACTTGGGATCCCAAAGCTTGTATCCTTTCACACCTATTTCATACCCGAGAAAAACACACTGTTTTGACTTTGGGTCAAGCTTCGACCTCTCTTCACCAGGACTATGCACATAGGATGGACACCCAAACACCCGGATATCGATGAAGTCTACCTCATTACCCGTCCATACCTCCTCCGCAAATCTGTTATCCAAAGAGACTCTAGGTGATCTGTTTATCAAGAAACATGCCATACTCACCGCATCAGCCCAAAAGTTCTTCGCTAACCCTGCATTGAATCGTAGACACCTAGCCCTTTTCACAATGGTTCTATTCATCCTTTCAGCCACACCATTTTGCTGTGGTGTCTTGCGTACTGTGTAGTGCCTCTTGATTCCATGCTTTCTGCAGAACTTCTTGAACTCACCATCTGTGTACTCTGTCCCATTATCACTTCTCAAAACACTTGATTTTTCGCCCCGTTTGATTTTCCACTTCAGCTTTCCACACCTTGAACTTCTCAAAAGTTTCTGACTTGTGCCTCATGAAGTAAACCCAAACCTTCTTCGAAAAATCATCAATAAATGTCACGAAGTAATAATGTCCACCCCTTGATTCTGTTCTAACCGGCCCCCACACATCTGAATGAACATAATCGAGAATGCCTTTTGTTGTATGCTTACCCGTCTTGAATTGCACCTTGTTCTGCTTTCCAAGAACACAATACTTGCAAAACTCAAGTTTACAAGTCTTCATACCCTTCAACAACTTTCGTTTATGAAGTTCCCGCATCCCCCTTTCACCCATGTGACCAAGCCTCATATGCCATAGAAGGGCATCAGTATCTACCTCAGACTCAACAGATGTGACTCCACCTACAACCGTGCTTCCTAGCAACCTGTAAATGTTCTTAGAGCCCTTCTCACCCTTCATCACCTCCATAGCACCCTTAACTACTTTCAATACTCCACCTTGTGCTTTATAGGACATACTGTTTGCATCCAAGGTACCCAATGAAATCAGATTTTTAGAAACCTCCGATACATGTCTAACATCACATAACGTTCTAACCACACTATCATACATCTTAATTCTTATAGTTCTTATGCCAACAATTTTACATGTAGCACCATTACCCATAGTAACTATACCAGAATTAACTGACCTGTAGGTATCGAACCAATCACGATTCGCCGTTACATGAAACGAACATGCTGAATCCAGAATCCAGCCATCTGTCGGGTGCTCTACAGCTGATGAAGTCGTGAGCATATCTCCATCCACATCATCTGAGCAATCTTCAACCACATTAACTGACTTTGAAGATCCTTCTTTGCCTTTACCGTTCCCCTTCTCCGGACAATTCTGCCTCTTGTGCCCCTTCTTCCCACACTTGAAACAATTCCCCTTATACTTTTTCCTTGACTGCGAACGGGAACTCTGCCTCTACGAATTATCCCGGAACTGGGCTCTCCCACGTTCCTGATTCTCCTTCACAAATAATCCCTCACCCGCAGGTTCATCAACGGACTTCTTCCGTTTATGAAAAGCTAGAAGAGCTTCTGTGATCGGTTGCAATTCCACAGTATCCTTCCCCCAAGTCAACGTAGTAATTAGGTTTTCGTATGTCGAAGAAGTCGGCAACGAATTCAACAACATCAACGCCTTGTCCTCCTCTTCAAACGTCACCTCCACCCTAACCAAATCATTAAGTATTTGATTAAATGTGTGGATATGAGATTCAAGATCTGAACCTTCTGCCATCTTAAGCCCATACAACCTTTGCTTGAGATGCAACTTGTTCGACAAAGATTTTGACATATACCTGGCCTCCAAAATCTCCCAAACCTTCGTCGGTAATTCTTCATCAATCACATGATACACCACCTCATCCGCAAGGCACTGTCGTATTGAAGATTCAGCCCGTTCTTGCAACTCCTTTCATGGACCTTCTTCGATATCAGCGGGTTTAGTCAAATGTCGAAGAACCTTTCCCAAGCCTGCTTGAACCAGAAAATCCTTCACCCTCCTTTGCCACAACGCAAAGTTTCCATGCCCATCAAACTTCTGAACATCGGACTTCACGGTGATAGAATTAACCCCAGCCATCGCAGCCGTGCTCTGATACCAGTTGTTGTGCAATCGCAGCGGAAGCTAATTGACAAAACCAAGAACACACACAAACAAGCAATTGAGAAATCGAAAGAGAAAGAGATGTAATTGGGGTTATGAATTTCGTCTACTCTTCTATTAATCTGTGCAAAATCTATATTGTTTACATAGGATACAATCATATATATATGAACCAAACCCTAGCCCAACAACAAAGACAACGAAAATAGAAAAACCCGCAAAACAGCCTCAGCCCGTCACCCAGGCGCCCTCCTGGCAATTTCCCAGGCGCCAGCCTCGAGACGAACGCAACAACCAAAAAGCCTCTGGAGTCGAGGCGCCCGCCTCGCATGAATCCATGCGGCCGCCTCAAATTGTTCCAACGCAGACCAACCTACTGGCTTTGAGGCGCACGCCTCACGCATTCCCATGCGGCCGCCTCAAAGCTGCTGAAGCTCCCCGCTTTGCTGATGATCCGAAATCCTCTTTGAGGTCCACTACCAGTCTACACATCGGAGGGCGTCAGGCCCTTTGCCAGGACATCGAGCCATTACATCCAATACAGAGTTAAATCACCGTGGCCCAAACTTTGGGCTCGCACGTGTAAATAGATCAGCTCTGATATCATGATAAAGTCTGAGGTTACATCTCAAAACCAATTGGCTATGAGAGGAGTAGCCTTGGATCTTTATCTATAGAAGGTTTAGCGTGTTAATTCCCGATGTGAGACAATTGCTCCAACAGAGTTCAGAAGAGGATATGCTTTCATTGACGAGTTTATATCAGGATTCATGTTAAGCGACTCCAAATCTTTTTGGGACTAAGGCTTTTTTGGTGTTGATGTTGATGATTGTACTATGAGAGAAGTTTCTATAAGATTTGTCGATGCATAGATGTGTGTTGTTATTGTTAGTCTTGTTAGTATGCGGAGGGGTGATCTAAAGGTATTAGAATCGTATATGACAAGCTTCTGTTCAAGAATTATTGCATATTAGACATAAGTTACAATGAACACTTTCATGGTACCCTTTATTCTCAAACAATCTTGTCACCAAAGGTTCAAGCTGAAGATTTGACAAGTCTTGCAGATTATTGTCTCTTGGTCGCATCCAAGTTCGATCAGTTGAGGGCGTACATGCAAATCCTTTATGTATTTGATGTATGCAGGATGTCCCTGTTTATGCACCGAAAGTAGTGACTTGGATGTAAGAGATGAATCATTAACGGGCACTAGATGCTTAGGTGTTTTGGTGTATAGACCATTACTATAATTCTCATATTCTGGAATATAGTCATTGTTGGGCCCTACATTTTCAGTCAACATGTTTTACAACTTGCCTATAACGACTTGGTGCTAACAACTTGAGTTGTCTTATTTACATCTTGGTTATTCGCAGGTTGAATTCTTTGTTACGTTAGTCCTATTTTTTAGGGAATGTGACGAGAGGAAGCGAAGACTGGTTCAACCACGTTTCTTCAGCAACGGATCATTATCTTCTTCTCAACAAACGACTGCGGATAAATCTCACCAAGATCGGCATCACTCCCGGGATTTTAGGATTATTTTTACTTCTTTGTTAATTAGCCGTTATTTGAGGTATAAAAGGGAGAAAACACTGTATTTTCACACACATGATTCACTAGCCTAAGATCCCTTCTTTATACGCTCTTAACATTGTAATCACCAAGAACACTTAGTAAACTTTCGATCAAGGTAGGAGCCAAATCCTCCCGGGGTTTTATGCCGGCGAACAAGTTGTTCAAGGGCTTTCCCTAGTCAACAAACGTCTTGTGTCCATTTCTATTCAATTCGATAATCACTGTACCTAGATTCATATCACTTTAGTCACTTTTCTTCTCATTAAAATACACTTGTTGAAATTTGACCAAAACAATTTGGCGCCGTCTGTGGGAAACTTTGATTATTTGCGTAGAAATGGTTAATCCATCATCCGGCAGTCAAGCTGAGAAGAGTCGGTCACTTCCAGTTTCCGGCACCCGAAGCAATCCTTCTTTGAATGCAGAAGCTATCAACCTGGAATTGATGACCAACATGGCCGATATGTTGAAGAAAGTAAATGACCGGTTGAATGCTCAGGAGCATACGAATACCATGATATTCAATGCCATTGATAGTCTGCGTAAAGGGAAGCAAGCCGAGACTCAAGTATCCACTCCGTTTTCACCTTTACTTCCTAGATCTTTGTTTGGTGCGCAGTACGGGACCAAGCCATGTCGTAGATATCCCTATGTCCAACACCTTGCCGCGAGAGCACAATTGTGACATCCATTCCAATCGAGCAACCAAGATTCGGCCTACCAGCTAGCCAACATGCGCTATCATCTTGCTACACTTATGCTACGCCCTCTATGGGGCAAACGGGAAGTTTCTTTAATACTTTCGATACTTTCGCACCTCAGGTTAATAATGCTCCTCTTTTCGCAGAGAACCAACTTGTTAAGGAAATGCAAACCATTAAGGAGTTGCTTCGAAGCGTGCCTGGAGTCAACTTGCCGTATCATCAAGTCTCTCCAACTTGCTACAATGAGTCTCGTTTTGTGCCAGCAATAGCCAATGTGGAGATCCCGAAGAAATTCTCAGTCCCTCATATGAAGAAGTATGATGGGAGTACCGATCCAGCGGAGCATGTATTGTTGTATCAGGAATCTATGGATATCATAAGTATCCCCCCTATGTTTAAAGAAGCATGCTTTTGCAGGGGCTTTGGCTCAACCTTGTCAGGACCGGCCTTAAAATGGCTAACAGGGCTTCCTCTAAACTCTATTTCATCTTATGCTCAACTTGTCAATATGTTCATTAATCAATTTTCATGCAACAGGGCATTCGACAAGTTGACCAGTGATCTTTATAGAATTGTGCAACAGCCTAACGAAAATCTTAAAGAGTATTTGCACAGGTTCAACAAGGAGGCAGTGACTATACCCAACTTGGACGTGTCCACAGCAACGGAAGCATTCCGTATAGGCTTGAAGAAGAACTCATTGTTCTACAATGAGTTGGTGATGAATCCGGCGAAACAACTTGAGGAGATCAGAACCAGGGCCTTGCCTATCATCAGATTGGAGGAGGACAGCTTGGCAATGGGGAAATCAACTGGAAGGAATCCTACTCCTCTATTTGAGCCCTCTGACAGACGATCGGATTCCCATCACTATAAGTCCAACAGGGGCAAACCCCCTGTTAAAACTGAACCCTCTAAAATTCACATTGTAGATGATGATCAGGAGGGAGATGATAATGATTATCCAAAGATTTCTGAATACTGCTTTTCTGTGGACATTGCAAGAATCTTGTGCGCCATGGGAAATCTTGGAGATAAAGCTAGGTGGCCCAAGAAGAACGACCAGTCTACAACTTGGAAGGACAAGTCCAAGTGGTGCGCATTTCATGAGGATTTCGGGCATACTACCAAGAATTGTTTTGCCTTAAGGAAGGAAATCGCTCACTTATTGTCCAAGGGTCTTCTTAAGGATTTGCTGGGCAAGAAGAGGGTGAGGAGCGAGTCTAAAGAGCTGATTCGGGGGAGCGATCCGGGCAGAAAGTTGCACCGCCTCCGGCTACCAAGGTGGTAAATGTCATTTCAGGTGGATCTCATATTTGTGGCACAACTTACTCTGCAGCCAAGCTTCATGCCAAGAGCTCTAAGGAGGATCAGTCAGAATTGCCTTCACGGCGTCGTGACTTCACAGATGGTCATATCATTTCTTTTGAAGATGAAGATAAGGACAACACGTTGGACCCTCATCATGATGGTCTAGTTGTTCAGGTGCAGATTGCTAATTGTGTGGTCAAGCGGATTCTGATCGATGGTGGCAGCTCGGTCAACATCATCTTCACTCATGCTCTTAAAGATATGGGCATCCCTCTGTCCGAAGTGGTGAAGAATTCATCCGTACTGGTAGGGTTCAGTGGTGAGGTGAAGCAAATAGTCGGAGAGATCAAGTTGCCCATCTACCTAGAGGGTATGAATTCCATGGAGAGGTTTTGTGTGATTGAGTGCTCTTCCTCGTACAATGTTATATTGGGAAGACCTTGGATCCACAACATGAAGGCCGTGCCATCAACTTACCATCAATGCGTCAAGTTTCCAACACCTTGGGGAGTTGCCAAGTTGAAGGGAAACCAGCAAGTCTCTAAAGAATGCTACAAGGTCAACATGAAAGCAAGTTCAGCCCCTCGGCAAGCATAGCAATTAAATAAGAAGGCCCAGGATGTTCTTGAAGCAGTGGAGCACGATACAAAAAGCGTTCCTGTTGATGCATCAAATCCTGAGGCCCTAGTGCAAGTTGGGATAGACCTACCGTCCGAAATCGAAGAGGAACTGATTGAGTTCCTAAAAAGCCAGAAATGTTGTTTTGCATGGAAACACGAGGACATGACGGGGATAAGCAAGGACATCATCACTCACAAGTTGAACATCGATCCGACCATCCGTCCTGTCCGTCAAAAAAGAAGGAAGTTCGCCCAGGAGCGAAACCAGATCATAAAGGATGAAGTTGAGAGGCTTCTGAAGTCCAAGATGATTAGAGAAGTTCAGTACCCAAGGTGGTTGGCTAACGTTGTAGTGGTGGAGAAGAAGAATGGCAAGTGGCGAGTATGCGTGGACTTCACCGACTTGAACAAGGCATGTCCGAAGGATCCATTCCCTCTCCCTCATATTGATTCTCTAGTTGATGAGACATCTGGCCACGACATCTTAACATTCATGGATGCATCTTCCGGGTACCAACAAATTCAAATGGAGCCTTCAGACCAAGAAGATACAGCATTCATGACTCCAGAAGGTATATATTGTTATATTTCTATGCCATTTGGTCTTAAAAATGCAGGGGCAACCTATCAAAGGTTAGTGAACAAGATGTTCAAAGATCAACTTGGCAAGACGATGGAGGTCTACATAGACGATATGGTAGTAAAGTCCAAGCGTATTGAAGACCATGTAGAACACCTTGCTGAGGCCTTCAACATCTTGAAAGCCTTCAACATGAAGCTCAATCCTTCGAAGTGCAACTTCGGTGTCGAGCGGTAAATTCTTGGGATATATGGTGACCAAGAGGGAATTGAAGTAAGTCCCGAACAAATCAAAGCCATTCTCAACTTGGAATCCCCTAAGAATATCAGGACGTACAAAGGTTAACGGGTAGAGTATTTGCTTTGAATAGATTTATATCCAAATCATCGATAAGTGCGGGTTATTCTATGAAGTGTTAAGAAAAAACAAACTCTTTCAATGGGTGACCAACATGAGGCGGCTTTCAAACAACTTAAAGAATATTTGATGACGTCACCCCTACTTGCCAAACCCGAACATGGTGAGCACCTTTATTTATATTTAGGCGTATACGAAAATCTTTGTTAGTGCGGTATTGGTGAAGGAAGTCCAAGGTGAACGACATCCTGTTTACTACGTAAGTAAGTCTTTATTAGATCTTTGAAACAAAGGTACTCTCATCTTGAAAAATTGATATTAGCCTTAACTATTCTTTGCTACAAAACTACGTCATTATTTTGAAACACATTCCATAAGCTTGTTAGAACTAATTATCCTATGAGAAATGTGTTGAGAACTCCAAAGATGTCGGGCGAGGTTGGCGAGTGGTCGGTCAAGTTGAGCACGTATGACATTTCATACGAGCCAAGAACGACCATCAAATCACAAGCCCTAGCCGATTTCGTAGGCGACTTCGGTCCAAGTTTGCGGCCGAGGTAGAAGCTGGAAGTACAACAACTTGAAGGTAAAACTATTCCTAGATTTGGGGCATTGTTTACAGATGGAGCTTCAAACTCCAAAGGAATTGGTTTGGGAATAGTCTGAAGTCCCCTCGAGCGATATCATACCTCAAAGGCTGTATCTTGTGAATTTAGTGCAACAAATAATGAAGCGAGTATGAAGCTCTAATCACGGGTTTAACTACAGCTTTAAGTTTAAATATTACGCATTTAAATGTATTTGTTGACTCTCAATTGCTAGCTAACCATTTTAATGGCAGTTATATGTCAAAGCATTCCAAGATGACCCTGTACCTCCAACATGTTAAGGCTTTAGCTTCGAAATTTCTATCATTCTCTTTAGAACAGGTCCATAGAGAAGAGAACGCAGAAGCGGACGCCTTGGCCAACTTGGGTTCAGCTTGCAAATCAATGTTGCATACCAATATCCCCATTATTTATGTTAAGTACCCAGTAATAGACCAAGTTGAGGAAACTCAAGTGGTTACTCCACCTACTGGGGCACAAGAAGCTAAACCTTCTTGGACCCAACCTGTAATTGAGTTCCTTCAACTTGGAACTATTCCACCCGATGTTAAGAATGTTAGATCTTTTAAGATCCGTACTTCTACTTTTGTTTTGATAGATAATGTGCTATTCAAGAGGTCTTTTGCAGGACATTATTTGAGATGTGTCGATAATGAGCAAGTTGAACTAGTACTCAAAGAAATCCACGAAGGAATTTGTGGGAACCATTACAGTGGGAAAGCACTTTGGCGTCGAAGGCCCTCAAGACGGGATACTATTGGCCAACCATGCGTCAAGATGCTATGAGCTATGTACAAAAGTGTGATGCACCGAAGACACGGTAACATCTTGCATCAACCTGCTGAGCCTTTACATTCTATAGTCCCATCTTGGCCTTTCATGCAGTGGGGCATGGACATTGTAGGCAAGTTGCCTAAGGCTCCCGGAGGCAAGGTGTTTATGTTGGCATTAACCGATTATTTCTCAAAGTGGATCGAAGCATAAGCTTATGTACAGGTGAGAGATAAGGAGGTAATCTCATTTCTTAAGAAAAATATAATTAGCAGGTTTGGTGTGCCATCAGAGATTATATGTGACAACGGGTCACAATTTATAAGTAAGAAGACCAGGGATTTTTGTACTCGCTGGGGCATCAAGTTGATCATGTCTACACCTGTCCACCCTCAAGCCAATGGCCAAGCTGAATCAAGCAACAAGTTGATCATCAACAACTTGAAGAAGCGTCTAGATCAAAAGAAGGGAAAATGGGCTGAAGAGTTACCACTTGTACTTTGGGCAGATAGGACTACCACAAAAGGAGCCACAGGTAGAACTCCATATTCATTGGTATATGGGGCGGAAGCTGTAATACCAGTTGAAGTAACGATCCCAGCAAAGAAGGTATGGCTTATTAACTCAAGATGAAAATAATCTCTTGCTAACTCAAGATTTAGATACAATTGATGAGATCAGGGATTTAGCCAAGATAAGGATGGCGGCTTATCAACAACGAATCGCAAGATCCTACAACAAAAATATCAGAGTCAGAAGGTTCCAGGTTGGTGATTTAGTTTTAAGAAAAGTATTTCAAAATACAAGAGAATTGAATGCAGGTAAGTTAGCCCCCAAGTGGGAAGGACCATATCTCATCGACGCCGAAGTGGCAAAGGTGCGTGCTTGGTTGTCAACCCCAAGTGGAGATAGAATCCTAGAAGTTGGAACGCCATCCACTTGAAACTTTATTTCATGTAAGTCCGAGGTTATTTGCAACTAGACTTCTCAGGTACGATTTATTTTTAGTTATCAAATTCATTCGTATATTTCAAGTTGTTAATTTTTGTGGAGAATCCTTACTAACTTAAGCATCGGAGGGGCGTTAGCTACGCTAACGCCCAACCCTAACATAAATCTGTTTTACGAGGTGCAACTTGAGCAAATGGAGTAGGCTCAACATGTTGACACGCCGATGCGGGCTGATACTTGTTGAGACCTAAGCTGGAGCAGGACAAACATGTTGACACGCCAGTACGGCTGATACATGTTTGAGCCTGAGGAAGAAAAAGTTCAACATGTTGACACGCCAGTACGGTTGATACATGTTGAAACTTTAGCTGGAGAGGGATGGAACTTGTTGACACGCCAGGACGGCTGATACTTGTTCTATCTCTTCAAACGATTTACCTCTGATCAAAGGTACATATGGTTAAAAGATATTCATCTTTTCTTACGAATTAAGGTTTTGACACCTTCGCCTGGGCGCACGTTTTCACACTTTCTCAAGTTGTGAACTATTGGTTGTAACATTTTCATGTTACCTTCGGTTTATAACATTTACATGTTATCTAAAGAACAAACAAAGTGTCTCTCAAAGACATAAAACACTTTGCTAAAAAAAAAAAAAAAAACCGTTAAAGTATTTTCAAAAGATTTTTTGCAAACTAGTGGACAAGTTGGGTAAGCCAACCAGTCCCTAAAACCCTAAAAAAAGCTTGGAGTACTAGACCAACCTAGTACCCCCAAATAAATTGTCTCGGCTCTTATGAGCCATTACAAAATAAAAAACCTTATTTTTGGGGACACTCCCCCCATTTGTTGTACCAAAATAAAAGCAAAAGTTGTTTCTTCACCCAAAATACCCAACAAAGTTTTAAACTGTTTTTTAAACTTGGCCCGTTGCCGCCGGTGTTGTATTCTCCCCTTGACCATTTTGAGCTACCACTAGGGTACTCAGGGTTCTATCAGTATCCTCAACCAGAGCTTTCAGAGCCGCAGAATTCACTTCCTCTGCATCTACCGGCTCACCAATAAAATCTTCCAAAGACCTTTTCTCTGCTTCTACATCCCAATCCGGAGCCAGCCCATTCTTGTACTCTTCCATAAGTTCGATCCTGGCTTCAAACACCACTTTGGTAGCATTAAACGTGAAGTCCTTTTTCGCAGCATCAAATTCCTTCTCGTGGGCTTCCTTTTCCTTCACTTTTTCAGCCTTAACAACTTCCAACTCCTTCTTCTCAGCTTCAAGATTTTTCTTCAACTTCTCGACCTCCTCAGCATTCTTGGTAGCTTGCTTCTTGTAGTCCTCAGCTTCATAATTGTATTTGGCTGCTTTGATCTTCAAAGCATCAAACTGGTCCATAATAGGACACATGATATCCGCTACCTGTGTAAAAGAAATATTAGCACTCATCAAGAATCTAGAGCAAAGTTCAAGTTTTCTCATCTTACCTTGTCAACAAAGCATGCTATTGCATCTTTTAGCTTCTTCTGTACTTTAGCCGTATCACAATCATCATTCGTGTCCGTAGCCTCAACTTCTGACATCTTCCTTTTCTTCGCTTCCTCCTTCTTCTTGGAAGCATTTAGATCAGAACTAGAGGCCATGGACATTGGAGTTGGAGGTTTGCTTTCCTTCTTGGCAATCCTTTTTGCCTTAGCAGCAGCCATCAAGTCAGTAGCACTCACAATGGATTTGGATCGTGTAGCTGCAACTAGGAGATAGGAAATTGTGATAATTAGAAAGACTTGCGAAAGTACAAAGATTTTTGAGGAGTCAAACCTGTAGACATCTCAGGTAAGTTTGGGGGTAAACTTTCTTCAGCTTCAACCTCTGCTTCGCCTTCAACCTCTGCCCTCTCAACGAAGAACTCAACAGGAAAAGCCTTGAAGGTCCTATCAGATACACCCAATTGGAGAAGCTGGTTTACGTTTTCTTGCGTTCCTTCTTGCCCCGGAAACAAGTCTGACAGCTTAGCAATTTCTACAAAGGGAATTTTAGTAGTTAGTTATCAGAGTATTAGGGAGCGTTCGTAAAAAGGAAAAATTATTTTCACTACCTTGAAACCTCCATTTGGAAATAACACCCTCCACGTGACCCAAGGTGTCCCTCCTTGCAAAGAAAAACTTATTCCTCCATTCTCTATCCGCAAGATCATGATTGGAGATCAAAATAGGCTCACCATTCTTAACCCTAAAACCAAACCTTCCTGGACCAAAACCCCTTAAATCCACAGTTGGGCATAGTTTAGTTTAGTGTAGGAGAAGAACCTTGTGATCAAGTCGGGGAAAGGAAATTTTAAGCCTATAACAAAGGAATACTCCGGAAAGCATACCCAAGTAGGGGAATAACATTCGGAAGTCAAATCAGAGTGAGTGAAGAAGACTGTTTCGTAGGGCATGGCGTGATTCTTCTTAATAACCTCTAGGTTAGCCTTAGGCATCAAACATTTCTCATTATCAGGTTCCTTCAACAAGTTTTGGGTTATGAAACCCTCGGGCAAACCCTCGTCACTTTCAATCACGACTAATTTCTTCCGACCCATTTTTCAACTTAAAACAAGAAATCAGAGATGGAATTGAAGAGAAAACAAGAAACTCACCGTAAATCTCTACTTGATTTCTCGCCCCAACCGTCTTCCCTGGTTCTTCTTCGAGAAACCACTGTGAAAGCTACGTTTTTGATTTGGTGAAAGGGAGAGTTGGAGCAAGAGTCTATTTATTTATGGAGATTGAAGGTGGTTGGAACTCTAAAACGATCATGCCTTTTTGCCTTGGGAAACTACTCAAAAACCGTCCCATCGCGTCCCTTTTTCTCTTTTGAAAATCGTCGTTCTTTTCTTTCGTATTTGGCAAACTTTTTGAAATTTGTTGTCTCTTTATATTCTACATTTTTAAAATTCAAAAAGTTTGGGGGCAATTGTTGGGCCCTACATTTTCAGTCAACATGTTTTACAACTTGCCTATAACGACTTGGTGCTAACAACTTGAGTTGTCTTATTTACATCTTGGTTATTCGCAGGTTGAATTCTTTGTTACGTTAGTCCTATTTTTTAGGGAATGTGACGAGAGGAAGCGAAGACTGGTTCAACCACGTTTCTTCAGCAACAGATCATTATCTTCTTCTCAACAAACGACTGCGGATAAATCTCACCAAGATCGGCATCACTCCCGGGATTTTAGGATTATTTTTACTTCTTTGTTAAAATGCCGTTATTTGAGGTATAAAAGGGAGAAAACACTGTATTTTCACACACATGATTCACTAGCCTAAGATCCCTTCTTTATACGCTCTTAGCATTGTAATCACCAAGAACACTTAGTAAACTTTCGGTTAAGGTAGGAGCCAAATCCTCCCGGGGTTTTATGCCGGCGAACAAGTTGTTCAAGGGCTTTCCCTAGTCAACAAACGTCTTGTGTCCATTTCTATTCAATTCGATAATCACTGTACCTAGATTCATATCACTTTAGTCATTTTTCTTCTCATTAAAATACACTTGTTGAAATTTGACCAAAACAGTCATGACGTTGAGGCAGTTGTTCCTTCAACGGTACAGCAAGCATCTAAATTTATCATGATGTCATATTGTTTTTCTTTTACAGGCACGAGTGTATACGTATTACTTTTCCTTCTTTTTATTGATCTCCTTTTGTATTTGCTTGCGTTTAGTTGGGGGCGGAATCAAAATGGTCAACTTGGTCTAGGTACTACAGAGGACTCTCTAGTACCTCAGAAAATTGAGGCATTCCAGGTACTCGTCGATAACTTTTGTGCTGAAAACTTGTGTACATTTCCGTATAGTGTTGTTCAAGTCCTCATCCTTTATTCGTTGACTTTCAGTAATATTTGAAGATAACAACTGATATTTAACAACAAATGTTTTATTGTTTCCTACACGGACATGAAGAAATGACCCCCTTTCCTTTCGTTTGCTAGTTCTGATGTGCCTCCTTCAGTGGCAACTACATCTTAGGTCATTTATATATATATATACACACACATATAAGTGTTAAGAGCACGTTGATCCAAGAACCTTCTTTGAACTTTTAGACTCATCCTTGTGTGGTAGATTCAGAGGCTAGGGTGATACAAGTCATGAAGTCATTGCCACACACTTATATATGGGTTCCTTGTCGCATATATATTTGTCTAGCGGACAAGAATGACTGAGTAGCTAGCTTATTTACTTTTTTTTTTTTTTTTAAATATTACCCCCTCCATCCCTACTTGAAATTCCAAATTTTCACTTTGAGGGACATTTACATAAAGGCTAATTTTTGAATTTTTAGTAGCATAAATACATAAAAACCTTTAATGATCTCACCATATTGCATTATGAGTAAACGTGAATTTGATCTTCTTGTTTGATGGAAGAATATAGTAACTTCCCTAAAAATTGGACATTCATAATGGGACAAAAACTCTGGAAAAATAGACATTCATTCAAGGACGGAGGGAGTCCTATGTTTTCACATGAAGTAGAATGATTGTGATAGAGAACGTGAGTTACTTGTTGAAGTTGTCTACTAAACAATTTTTGCGCTTTTCAAACGTAATTTTGCATTTTGAAGGGAGTATCTGTCAAAATGGTAGCCGCTGGTGCAGAGCATACAGCTGCTATTACAGAAGATGGCGAGCTTTATGGCTGGCCGTTATGGATATTTAGGTTTAGGCGACAGAAACGACCGCTTGGTCCCGGAGAAAGTATCAGCTATTAATGTATGTCAGCATCTCGAATATTCCCAATATTCATAAAGAGACTCAGTCTTCTTGCACATGATTCTTTTGACTTACCAATACATGGGTGTTTTTGTCGAACGAATCATGAAAACTCTCATATCCTCTTGAAGTTTTTTGCTCTGATATAGAAATGTAATAACTAGAAATTGCAGGATGAGAAGACGGTCCAGGTTGCATGTGGATGGAGGCATACAATATCTGTCTCTTCTTCTGGTGGTCTTTACACTTATGGTTGGAGCAAGTATGGTCAATTAGGCCATGGGGATTTTGAGGACCACCTCATCCCACATAGGTTGGAAATGTTGCGTGATCATTTAATTTCTCAGGTTACCTCGCATTCTACTGTTAGCAGATAAATATATACTGCAAATATTTTTAAGTTTTCATCTTTAGGATTTTTTTTTCCTCTAGTAGGTTTTGTAACGTCTTCTGGGCACTAGCGGGGAAGCCTTTAAACTGTCAAAATATTCAAGTTATTGATATAATTTGGATATTTCCTCTGATGTATAAATCTTTGTCAACTTTTTTCTCTGAATTAATTATGTTCATAAGCTTGCTCTTGATTCCCAGATATCAGGGGGCTGGTGACACACTATGGCACTAACATCAGTTGGAAAGCTCTACGGGTGGGGATGGAATAAGGTTTGTGATTACTTTAATTTTCATCATGAGTAGATATTATATTTCTGTATCTATTTCTGCAATGAACGTTGTTATTCTCTTTTCATGCACATTTCACAGATCAAGAGAATTACGACAATCACTAACCTATTGGACTAACACCACGGGCAAAAATACCTTAACCACAACAAACAATATAGTCCCAAAATTGTACACCCAAAATCACCATTATTGACAGTACAAAACAGATCAACCTAGAAAACATCAACACTAATATGCATCCAAAACAAACGTTTTTTCTAGGCAACATCCATAAGTAACATAACTCTTGCAAACTAAAGATACCCACTTTGAGATTATTGACTAAACACCTCCTTGCAAGAAAAGACATTATTATTACCTTTATTAATATTGTTATTGCCTATTAGCAATATATTGAGGGTAGTAACTCCCTTCTGCTTCATGTGTATTCACTGAAATTGGTTACTTTTGTGTATTTCCTAGATTTTTTTCCTGAAGCTGAATTCTTTTTCCTACAGTTTGGACAGGTTGGCGTTGGTGACAATATTGATCATTGTTCTCCTGTGCAAGTCAAATTTCCGCACGAGCAGGCACATTCTTTCGCCGAACATTTTTTTCTCTGGCTTCTTGTTTTATACTCCCTTCATCCCAAAATAATGTTGCATTTTCCTTTTTGGTCTATCCCAAAATAATTGTTGTGTTTCTAAAAATTAGTTTTAGTACAATTTTACAATGGTACAAACAAGTAAAACATCATCCTTAAAAAATTTGACAAGTCAAACAAGTCATTTATTTTGGAAGGGTAGGGGTACGAATCTTTCTCCTAATCACAGCGATCATTTTACCAAATTGGGTTTAAACCTTACTTGTCCTTATATTACAGAAAGTTGATCAGATCTCGTGTGGATGGAGGCACACAATAGCTGTTACTGAAAGAAAGAATGTATTTTCTTGGGGTAGAGGTACAAATGGGCAGCTTGGGCACAAGGAGGCTATTGAGAGGTAGATGACATATCAATTGGGTTAATATTTAAGAATCTTGATAGTTCATGTAGTTTTAATTCTTCTTAATTTCCCAAGTACAAAGAAATTTCGTGTAAACTCTTCATTTGTCTAATTGACTTACCCACAGCCACAATATGCCAAATCAAAGTCATGATCCATTAGAGCAAGCCAAAGCTAGCTAATTCAAGACATGGTTGAAGGTGAGAAAAAGGGGAAATGGGACAAGTTGCTGAATCGGTCCTAGATAAGTACATATTTTTACTTACGAAAAAAAGAAGAAGTTATAGTACATTATTTGCATTGCGTTGACTCCATCATCCCTCTTTCACACCATCAATTGAAGTGTATTACCGAATACATCAAATGGAGCTAACTAAATATTTCAGGTTTCCTTGCATAACTTTTTTTCTTTTTCCTGGATGCTCTTATATACTTTCAAATAACTTAAGAACAAGTCAAGTATTTTGTGTTTTACTACCTCTGTCCCAAATAAATGTTCAAAAAAAATTTCAAATTTTCTCTTGATTAGGAGCAAATTTGAAAAAAAAATAATCAGACATTCATATCGGGACGGAGGGAGAACATAACCCGGAGGGAGAACATAACCCTGTGATTATGAATTGTAACAGCTCCTAATCATGAGTTTCTCACATTTACCTGAAATTTCTTAGAAATTTTCCCACAATAATTGAGGCTTTGAGTGTGGATGGATCTAGTAGACAGCAGATAGAATCCTCTAAGGCTGAGCCATTGTCAGGTGTTGTATACTTGACCTTTTATCTTTTTAGTCTATGACTGCAGTTGACCTAGTAACTGACACAAACTTTTTCTTAAGCAGGGAAATTTTTGGTCTCTACCTCAGATAGATATGCTGTTGTTCCTGACGAACATAATGTACGTTCTCATTTCTCTTTGTTTTCGTTTAGGAATGGTTCGGACAGTTTATTATTTATTTGTGGTGTTTTATATTGAAATATCTGCTGACATGTTAGCTAGGCTTTTATTATTATTAATTTATTTTTTTCTATGTTCATACAATATCGTTATACTAATCTCATTCGTAAAGTAAATTCAAGTTATATAAAACCAACACACAATTCTTGAAAGAAAGATTTGTCAGACTTATGATCATGAGAAATTTCTCAAACTCTTGCCAGAACTCTTTATCGAGGATTGCACTATGTAATATGATAAGAGTATTTTATGTTTTACAACTGATAATTTAATAAAATGCAATTAAGATATACTATGCATTTTCTTCTATATGTGGCAATTACCTGATCTCAACCTATCATTATTCAAAAAAATTATGTTGGAGCCGTAAAATTGTGAGCTTCTTTTTTTTCCTCCAAAAAGTAGGAACTTTTTTGCTTGAACATATCATAATGCTCTTCTTTTAGCAGGTTCAAGGAGTTCCTTCGGTCAAGGGTAATGGTGGTGATGCTAGCATCCCATAGAATAATGTGAAGAGAATAAAGCTATGAAACTCTTTTGACTCAAACCTAATGTTTGCTGATTTGGTAATGCTCTAAACTGCCACTATCGCTTGAGATCAGATGCATTAACGACAAATTCCGGCGTTATCATTTCAAGTCACTGTAAATCCTCCAAGCCCCGTGTTATATATGTACGACATTGATTTGTTTTTGGATATGGAGAATGCAACTTCTGAATGTGTTATTTTAATGTGGAATAGTATGAACAACTTTTGAGAGGATTATCCAAAAAAAAAAAAAATGAACAACGTCTGAATGAAGATGGTTCTCAAGGTATGGTTGAAGACTTGAAGTTATGAATGTAAGCCATGTTCTTCATGGGCTGCTTCCTGAATGCAACCTTAACCCCCTCCCCCCCCCCTCTGATTTTTATTTCTTTTTTTTTGCACTATGATCCTTATAATTTCTTATATTATATACTTCCTCCTTCCCTAATTAGGGAAATGGATGTCTAGTTTTGCAAAAGTTGTCTCAAAATGAATATGCATTGATGATGACAAAAACGTTCGTATCAGCCAAAATTCAGCAGCAGGTTGTATCCTGTATGATTGAATAGCCTGAAAAAGAAGAACAAATACGTAAAACTAAGCCGGGGTTTCACCGGCGAAGGCCCTCCGGCGTGAGAGTAAGTATGTGTTTAGAGAGAGAAATCAATTGATAAGAGTTTAGAGTCAAAAGATGTGTTATCAAAATAATGTGAATTATGGCTTGTATTTATAGGTATAGCATAGTAGAGTCTATGTTGGATAGTAATGTGTGTGAGATAAGGTTATAATCCTAGAAGGATTATAACTATTCACAGTTTTATTTGAGTAGGATTGTGTATTAGCAATCTGCAAGTGCGTCTTTAATGCGTCCTCCTCGTCGTATATGGCCTGATCGGCCCACATTGAACCGAGGAGGAAAGTTGGGAAGGATAGGAAGCCCATTTTCTTGCTTATGTTAACAACCGAGCAGGGGCTCCTCGTATTCAAAGGAGGCATTGCTCGGCCTTGATTGATATCTTGCTCGACATTGATGATTATGCCTCGTCGGCATACAGTTTTGTTGGGCCTCATTCATTATACGCTCACCTATTTATAAGTCGACATAGTGAAAATGACGAGTAGGCAAGACGAGCAAAGGTAGGGAAGGCCCACTCCATTTGTCGTAATTGAGACTTATATGGATTTATATTTTGGGCCCAATCCATTGGGTCTTGCCCGGTGTAGCCCACGTTCGTTCCTCGTTTTATACCGTTCAGTGGCCCCCGACTTCCTAGCTCGACTATGACGAGGAGGAAGTAGTGCTCTACCTCGACTTAAACGAATACGAACGGACGCTTACGTGTCATGAGTCGCTTCATTTCCCACCGTTTAATTCGTACAATGATGGGCGCGTACATATTGGTCTGACATTCGTCTCGGGAACCACTGGAGCATTATTTGGAAGGGAAAGGACGGCGTCTTTACCCGATTTGGACCCATACCCGTTTCAGATTTGGGTATAAAAGGAAAAACCCTATTCGATTTCAATCTTTTATCACCCTTCGAGTTTGAGAGTGAAATAGCAAACTTCAAATCGCCAGTTTCTGTTCTTGATTTCTTTGCTCTTTTCTGTTCATTTGTGTTCGATTGGCTCGTGTATTTCTTCATCAATCTTCGAATTAAAGGTATATTTTCTTCCTTTCTTTTTTGCAATTTTTATTTCGTTCTGGGTTTCTTAAGCTTTGTTCTTGCTGGCCGCCATTGTTGTTATGGGTTGAAGGTTTTCTTGAACCATCTTGTGTCTTCTTCATATTTAGAAATGACACGTACATGGAGGAGCAATCCCAACGCCCTATATTGTTACCACACCTAGAATCTTAGGGTTTACAACCGAACTGACGGTCCTTGGATTATGTTGAGTTTAAATGAGATAGGGGAAATCTTGACGAGGAATCAAAGCCCTAGAACCGACGTACACTACCCAAGTCGATTTAGAATTGATCGAGTAAACGTAGATTCCCCCAATGTCGTATTGTTTCAAGGCTGGTCTGAGATAATTGACCACATCAATCTCTACTACTTGAAATCTAACCATCTGGAGCGTCCCCCATTGCTGGGTATGGATCCCTCCTCGGTTTCATAATAGGATGAGGAGGGATACTCTTCCTCGTCCCTTACTTTGCCTTGGCCAAAATTTGACCCTTGTTATTTCATTTGTGCAGCTATGACTGAAAGAGGAAATGATGCTGCTCATCCTACTGGTCCTTCGACTTCGGGGAGGATCGTAGACGATTTTGCCGAGGGGGCCCAATCTGGAGGCCGAGGAAGAGGCTGGGGTAGAACAGGTCGAGGTAGGACTTATACCCCTATGCCAAAACCCATTAGAGCCGGGGAGCCCATGTTAGAGGAATTACATTCCAAGTATGGTGCGTCAAGAGAGGATTATCGCCTTAGTTACTTTCCCGGTATGCATGTCAAGGACGAGGAAGCCATGAAGGACTTCATGTACTCTTTGAACCATGTACATTTTTTCTATAAACAGTTTCAAATTGGCCTTCGTCTTCCCCTAGATCCCTTCATATGTGAATTTCTTGAGGATATGTAAGCCGTCCCGGCTATGCTAGATGCCAACGCCGTGAAGTTCCTTACCGGCTTTATAGTTATCTGTCGTAGCTTAGGTTTCAAGCCTTTTCAGTCTGTCTTCCATCATTTTTTCACTGTTAGTTACAAGGAGGATTCTAGGCTTGTGGTGATAAGGAGTGACCCCAATCAACCCAAGCTCATCTATCCAATGACGAGCAAGGTGTCTAGTGGAATAATCATGTAATTAGAGTGGAGAGCCAACAAGGCTGGGAGTTTGCTTCTCCCTTGAAGTTCCCCTGCGTGCCCGAACAGCTATGGAAGTCTGAATGGAGTGGGCAGTTGATCGAAAGGCTAAGGCAGTTTGCCGAGGTGGGCACCCTGTGCTGGTCGACCTTGGAAACTGACCATAGATATTATGTACACGCCGGCATTATGCTTGGACCTTTGGACGTGTTGATGCCTCTCGTCCTTGTCACAAGGGGGAATAGGTTTCCCGACTGGATGGTGCACCCCGATTTTGTATTCCACGATGAGTGTGATGTCTACAAGTTATATAAAGACAGATGTCTTGCCGAGGATGGCGTCGTCGGCTTAAATATCTTCCTTCCTCGTCTTTCGTACTTTTATAATTTTTTTGTTCTGTTTTAACTGTCCTTTCTCGTCTTTTATTAACCGTCTTTTCTTAATCTTTACAGATCTGACAGTCGAAGAAGAGAGGAAGATGGAAGAGGAAATTCTTGACCCCCAATCATTAGCAAAACTGAAGAGGAGGATTTCTCGTTCCTCGGCTAAGAACAAAAGGCACTCTGATGCCATTGAGAGGCAATCCATTTTGGCTTTCAAGGAAGCTGGGGCCTTGCCCCTTAATCTGGTGGGCGGAGCTGAAGTTTCCACCGAAGAGACCGAGAAGGAACAGGCAGTCCAGGCCGGGGACGGACAGACTTCCCATGCATCCACTGTTCCCCAAACCAAGGTAGCGTTTCCCCATACCGACCCTACTGAAGTCGAGGGAGCAGATGCTGGGGGCAGGAAACCAGGTCCAAAGCGGCTAAGGATTGAGGCCGAGGTAGCGGTCTCCTCGAAAAGGCCTTGCACTGATTCTTCTCCCCCCATCCTCACTGCTCGGCATATCAAGACTTATGATGAGATCGAGCAATTTGTGAAGGATGCTAAGCAAGTCCCCATTCTGAGGGGCATGGACTTGGCTGCCCGTAGGGGTCCCCATTTGATGGCAGGCCGAGTAGTTCTTCATTGGTCCCTTGATGAGGAGTACTTGGACCAGCTTATTGAGTCCAAGCCACCCATGGAGCATCTGGTCAATAGGAAAGGCCTTCTGCTGAGTGAGTTAGGCTTCCTCGTCTTATTTCCTTTTCATTGTTCGGTTATTCGTACACATGTATTTTGCTGATCAATTTTCCTTTCCTTGTGCAGCTTGCCTTGATCACGGAATATTAGGCAATCAAGTTCAAGGCGGCTGAGGTCCATGAGAAAAAGCTTGAAGAGCAAGCGAACAAGGACTAGGCCGACCCTGGAAAGGGTCGTGGAGCTTCTCAGAAACCTCCGAGATGATGCCGACGCCTTTAAAATGGACAAGGATAAAGTAGAGGAAGAAGAAAGGGTTGCCAAAACGGCATTAACATGTGCTGAAAAGGCGGCCAAGTTAAGAGAGGCCGAGCTGGAGAAGAAAAAGATTGAGGTCGTGAGGGAGTCCGAGGATGCTGCTGCTCGGTTGAAAGACTTAGAGGCAAGCATCCCGTCTAGGGAGGCGAGTGCCATTGCTCGTTATAAAGCCAGCTCGCTTTTAAACAAGCAGTGGCTGAGAAGACGACCACAATGTAAACTGATGGGTACTTACATTTGGCCAGGAGGGCTATGGCGGATACGTCTCTCAACCTCGACCTAGGGGTGCTTGCTCGGCTGATATGCCAGGATTCCTACGATAAGGCTGCTCGGTCTTTGCACTACCTTGTTCCCTTCTCCGACAATGCTCTTAAGGTGATTGCCTCTCTTGACGCTCAGGTCGGCCGTCCTACTTGGGTTCCTACTCCCCCTCCCCTTGATCCACAAAACATTCATGCTATAATTGAAAGGATTGAGGACGAGGTCCTGAGTTCTGGAGAGGATGAGGGGGCTAATGCTAAAGGAGCCAACTACTGAAGCTCAAGCCGATGATGTTATGATCGACCAGATCATCATTCCTCCCCCTGTTGCTGATCAGGAAAACCTTTTTTTGGGGGGGGGGTGTGGGTGATCAGGCTTAAGAATTTTTCTTATCTTTCGTTGTAATAGAATAGGGATTCATGTACTTCAATTTTTATATTAATATAATGTCCTTTTCATCAATTTCTTCGTCGTCTTTACTTTATAGCCTTCATATGAACTGCCTTTGACTTGAATATTTATTGTTTTGAAGATATGTTGTGTGATTGTTTGATAAATGTTTACACAAGTATCAAACTGTCTTGGGGAGCCGAGTAAGCTCTTCTCGTCGCTTGTATTTTGTGGTTTTAAACCGAGGAAGCTCGTTCGGCCTTAAACACTTGATAAATTTGAAAGTTTGGTCATTAGGTCGAGGATGGTTCCTTGGCATGACACTTGAGTTATTTTTTGATTTTATCTCTCTAGGCCGAGGAAGGTTGCCCGGCCATGGGTATTAGATAATTTGTTGGTGCTTCACCTCTATGTCGAGGAGGATCGTTCGGCCATATGTATTATGCGATTTTTAATGCTTTGCCTCTTTATGCCAAGGAGGGTCATTCAGCTATAGGTCTTGGGCAATTTTTTGGATTTACATTTTTATTCAGAGGAAGGTCGTTCGGTCATAGGTATTATGTAATTTTTAATGCTTTGCCTCTCTATAACGAGGAGGGTCGTTCGGCAATAGTTGTTGGGCAAGTTTTTGATGTTTTACCTCTTTATGTCGAGGAAGGTCGTTCGATCATAGGTTTTAGGTAAGTTTTAATGCTTTAAACGAGTAGGGTCGTTCGACCATAGGTATTGGGCAATTTTTTTATGTTTTACCTTTTTATACCGAGTAAGGCCGTTCGATAATAGGTATTAGGTAATTTTGTGGGAGTTTTATCCCTTGATTTCGAGGAGGAGCTCCTCATTTGTCTTTCTAGTCGTTAACATTGATAAAAGATAAATCTTCATTAACTGAAACTGATTATATCAAACTGCAATCCTATCTTACTTGAAAGGTAAAAGACTAACAACGACTAATGTATTACATAAAAAACATACTAAAAACTAGTGATAATGATTTCGTACGTAGGTGATTAGAATGGCACAAATGTTTCAGCTTTTTCCCATCCGGAGTATTCATATTGTAGGTTGCTTCCCCTTTGAGCAACTAGTCTTTTCTCATTTACTAGGTCTAGGTCTAGCAGCCTATTGACCTTATTGTTTTGTTCGTCATAGTTTGAATTTTTTGTTGTAGGGATAGCCAATTCAACTGGTTCATCTACGTCCTGCAGCTCTCCTTGTCTCAAATCAGGGTCGGCCCCCGAGTTCTGGTCGCTGACGAGATGGGGGACTATATTTGGGACGGACAGAAATATGACGTTGTCATCCTCATGGACATCTAGTATCTCAATTTCAATTGGTTCGTTTACGTACTGCAGCTCTCCTTGTCTCAATTCAGGGTCGGCCCCCGAGTTCTGGCCGCTGACGAGATGAGGGGCTATATCTGGGACGAACAGAACTGTGTCATTGTTGTCATCCTCATGAATGTCTAGTATCTTAACTTCAGCTAGTTCGTCTATGTCCTGCAGCTCTCCTTGTCTCAAGTCAGGGTCGGCCCCCTAGTTCTGGCCACTGACGAGATTAGGGACTATATCTGGGACGGACAAAACTGTGTCATTGTTGTTATCCTCATGAACATCTAGTATCTTAATTTCAGCTAGTTCATCTACGTCCTGCAGCTCTCCTTGTCTCAAGTCAGGGTCAGCCCCCGAGTTCTGGCCGATGACGAGATGAGGGGCTATATCTGGAATGGACATAACTGTGTCGTTGTCATCCTTATGTACGTCTAATATCTAAATTTCAATTAGTTCATCTACGTCCTGCACCTCTGCTTGCCTCAAGTACGGGTTGGCCCCCCGAGTTTTGGCCACTGACGAGATGAGGGGCTATATATGGGACGGACAGAACTGTGTCATTATTTTCGTGGACATCTAGAATCAGGTGTTCCTCTTCCTCTGTTTTGACAATCAGACTCAGACTAGAACTGGTGCTGTTAGTCTTTACAGAATTAGAGATTTTCAGATTTTCCATTGGTGTGACTACCTTCACCTTTCTAGATGTTTTTATGCTTCTCATTACATGTTCCAAGAAGTATTTGGGGGTCGCCCTCACACATACGACTACAACACGAGTAGGGAATTTAACTCGTTGGTGAGGGAGGGAGGCGACCAACCCAAGTTTGCCTTGACTTGGAATGCCTATGATGGCATGGTAGTCACTTGCCAGATCTATAACCACGAATGTTACTGTGGCCTCTGCTCAGAATGGATGTTCCCCCAATTACAACAATAAGTCAATTGTCCCCATGGCGCTGACTTTGTGGTTGGTGAAGCATTCTAATTTTCCAGAGTATGGTTCTAGCATGCTATCCTTCAGATTCATCTTATAAAAGGTATAGTAATACAGAATATCTCGGGAGGCCCCCGAGTCAATGAGGAGTCTCTCGGATTCACAGTTATCAATCCTCCCTTTGATTACAAGGGATTGTTCGCGAGACACGTGACTTTCGGCTAGCTCATTAGGGAGAAGCCGATTACTTCCTCCTCCTTATGAATTCAGGCGGGGATGTGATAGACTTTACTCAGCTCATGGATCTGGTATTTCAGTTTTTTGTTGTAAACGGTCTCTTCTCGTATGACATGGAGTTTAGCCCTAAGAGGCCTGTCTTCCTTTTAATTATCTTCGTCATCGTTATCGTCATCATTATCATCATCTTTTCTTATTCGCTTGTTATCATTTCTAATAACATAATGATCAAGTTTTCCCTCCTCTACCCATCTCTGGATCATTTTCTTGAGGGAGATGCAATTCTCCGTGTCATGTATGTGATCTTTGTGGAAGGCACAATACTTAAAACTATCACGGGTGTATTTTGTGTTTTCATCAAGTGGATGGGGACTTGGCATATTTACCAACTGCATGATTTATGTGATTGGTTTGGTGATGGGGGTAAAAACCTCGACTTTTACAGTAGCTCGAGTCCTATTTTTTCCCTTATAGCCATTTCCATTTGAAGCCTGGTTGGTGCCAGCTGCCTCTATTTCTGGTTTCTCAGACCTTTTTTTACTTTTCTCTTCTGCCATTGCTATGGCGTATGCCACATTGTACAGATCATATTTTGACTTAGGCTCTCTGGCCGAAAGTTTATAGATCAATTGTCCGGATCTCAGTCCGTAGTTAAAACAAACAATCACCTCCCTGTCTGTCAGGCTTTCCTCTACTTGGTCTGTCATTGCTCTGATTCGATTGTAATAACTAAGAGTAGTTTCATTCTTCCCTTTCTCAATGTTATCAAGTTTAGTCAATCTTTTCTTACTCTTCCCTGCTGTGGCAAATTGGTATAGGAACCTCCTCCTCATTATTTCCAGCTATTGATGTTTCCCTTCTTTTGCTCACGTAACCAGGACAAAGCTGTTCCGGAGAAGGTACTTGCAAAATCTTTGCAGAGAATGTCATCTGACTTGGTGAGTAGGGCCATGGTGGATTCAAAACTTTTCACATAGTCCCGTGCATCGGTGGTTCCCGCATATTTTTCAAAACTTGGGATTTTAATAGCAGGATTGGGAGGTAGATCATTAATTTGCTGGGAGAAAGGACGGGTGGCACTGGTATCATCATCATCCACTTCCTTTCTCCCCATTTCCATTTCCATCTCATCTATTCTCTTTTTCAATAGTAGTGATTCTCTGTCATCGATCCCTGAACTGAAATGAGAGTTGTGGTTGGTCCTTTCTTTCTTTCTATGACCGTTCAATCTACTATATTCCTCACGCTCTTGGTGTTTGTCCCCATACCCATATGGTGTTATGTCTCTTCTAGGTGCCAATTCAGGATGAGAAGGTGATCTGTGACGAGTAGGGCTCCTTGGCCGAGGAGGGCTTCTAGCACGATGAGGGCTCCTAGGCTGAGGAGGGGTATTACGACGAGTAGGGTTTTTATGTCTTGCATAACTGAGCCTTGCTCTTAGGTCATCATAATTAACCTACTGTTCCCTTTGTTGGTTCAAGTGACTTCTCAAATCTACCTCATTTCTTATGTTGCCATTCACATGTGCCTTATGACGAGTAGGGACATATTGGAGGATTTTGTCTGGATCTATGCCATGGTGAGGGGGATATTGGCCATGAGTAAGATTTTCTCTATTCCCCTTACTACCATGCCTATCAACCTGACTCAGTCCTTCAACGGAATTTCCATTCCTCGTATGCCTCATGAATTCAGCTATAGAATGTTCAGGATCTAATTGTAGCAAGACATTTTTCATTTCATAAATGCGTTGCAAAGTTTTCATCTGTTGATGCAGTAGAGTTCTGTGATCAACCTGTGGAGGGGAAACCCCAGTTCCTCCCTGGACAGCATTCCTCGTCGTCTGGCTACCGGCAGGCCTTACTCGGCGCCAACGACGAGAAGGGTTCGTCTGAAATGTGTAGGTTATCGGTTGTCCCCTAGAACGCAAATTCATTCCTAGGGGCGACAGTCCGTCAATCAGCGGCGATGGAGGGGCAATTCCCCATTAATGAGAGGGAAAGCAGTTCTTGTGTTGCCATTAGTTTCTTCCACAAAAACGTTATCATGTTAAGGAGAAATACTAGCAGTACGTCCATCTTCCATTAGTATTAGAATAGCGGAATGAGAATTTTTCGAGCTATTCAATGGGTATTTCGAATCGTTTAGCTACAATGAAACAAAATTGATGATACCAAAAACGTTCGGATCAGCCCAAATCAAGCGGCAGGTTGTATCCTGTATAATTGAATAGCCTGAAAAAGAAGAACAATCACGTAAATTAAGCCGGGGCTTAACCAGCGAATGCCCTACGGCATGAGAGTAAGTATTTGTGTTTAGAGAGAGAAATCAATTGACAAGAGTTTAGATTTAAAAGATGTGTTACCAAAATAATGTGAATTATAGCTTGTATTTATAGGCATCATAGTAGAGTCCATGTTGGATAGAAATGCGTGTGAGACAAGGTTATAAAATTAGAAACATTATAAATATTCACAGTGCTTATTTTAGTAGAATTGTATAGTAGTAATCTGCAAGTGCGCCTTTGATGCGTCCTGCTCGTCGTATATGGCTTGGTCGGCCCAAATTGAACCGAGGAGGAGAGTTGGGAAGGATAGGAAGCCCATTTCCTTGCTTATGTTTACAACCGAGTAGCGGCTTCTCGTTTTAAAATGAGGCATTGCTCGGCATTGATGGATGTCTTGCTTGACATTGATGATTATGCATCGTCGGCATACAGTTTTGTTATGTATCAGTCATTATACGCTTAGCTATTTCTAGGTCGACATAGTGGGAATGACGAGGAGGTACTACGAGCAAATGTAGGGAAGTTCCACTCGATTTGTCGTAAGTGAGACTTATATGAATTTATATTTTGGGCCCAATACATTGGGTATTGACCGACCTATCCCACGTTCGTTTCTCGGTTTATACCGTTCATACATCTATTTGTGAAACTACTCCCCCTTGTTAATTGACATGTTGTAGTTTGCACTTTGTTTTGGACAATTTTCAACAAGGTGAATTTGTATTGAAGAACTTTGGGTACAAATGGAATATAATCCACTATCAAGATGGACGCAAGGATGTAACGAGGAAAACCCTTGAACAATCGTTCGTCGGCACAAAACCTCAGGAGGCTTTAGGAAAAGCCTACCTTAACCAAAATGTATTGTTATTGATCTTAGTATTTTTCAAGTACAAAGTGCAGAATAATGGTGTCATGTGTGTACAGGTGCTTTCTATTTCGTTTATATACTTGAGATGTAACGGAAATAACAACATAATTGACATCCCTATTTCTTCGCCTAGAATCACTCCTTTGGTTGATGATTGCAGTTGTTACGCCTTTGTTGAAATCAGGGCCGTTATAAGGATAATGCCATCCTTTGACTGGGTCTTCAAGCAATCGTGAAGGTATGAAGTTACTATTTGACCAAATTTGTTTATGCATGACTTTGTTCCTGAAAAGTAGGAAAATATACAACAAACAATCCCTCAAGGTGTTAGTTCAAGATGTAGTTCCAAGACATTACCTCAAGGCGTATGATCAAGATGTAAAACATGCAGAAGGAATTTTTTCACCCCAAACAATTGACCCAAAATATTGGAATTTTCCAAGTGGAATGCGGAAAGTCTTGATATTTTGCCACGTGTCTTTCCAACTTCCAAGGAGTTATTGACATGGTAGGTTTGTGCGGTTAATAGGAAGTTAGGGTAATGATGGGCTTCTTAGGTGCCATAATCGTCATTCAGCCTTAAATACCCATCTACACGGTTTTAAAAAGGTAAACTGAATCCTTTTTCAAAATTTTCCAAGTCTGGCGCTAGGTCTCCGTTTGTCTTCTCTGGTGAGTTTCTTTTTCTTTGATTTTGTTTTTCCGTCTCTTTTGATCGTCACAATGGGGAAAAGCAAGAAGAAAGTAATAGATTTAGATGTTTCTCTTCCCAAGGGTTTCAAATGTCTAGGGTTTATTCGTAACAAAGAGGATGAACGATGTAACTTCAATGCGTCCCATGTTGGCCCTTTGAGGAGAAACAATGCTTTTCCTCCTAATGCAGAATTCTTAGTCCCCGGTGAGTCCTGTAGTGCTGATTGTGTTTCTGATGAGTGGGTAGGTTTCTACGAGTATCCATTTAGTGTAGGCCTGAAATTCTCCTTCTCCTCGTCTATCACTCGGCAACCCAGCTGTTTTATTGTCAATTAATGCCCATAGGTTAGCGTATTTTGCTCACCTTGGACAAGATTGCTGTCGAACATGGGTAGTAGCCGGTTTGGAGGAGTTAGCTTTCGTTTCTGAAATTAGGGATTATGGGAATGGTAGGTATAATTTTAGGATCAAGGTGGGTAAGGATCCTTTAGTTTTGGAGTTGGATGCGGCGGATAGAGGTTGGAAACGTAAGTACTAAGTATTTTATGTGAAGAAAACTAGCCTGGAGGGTGGCGAGGAGTTGGTGTCCACTTGGAATCCCCAAGGTAGTGGCTGTTAGTCCTTCGTTTACACTTTCCCATCTTGTCTACTCTCATCTTGACAGGTTGTTTTTGCTTCTTCTTTTCATAGTTAGCAAGTTGGAGGATTTATTCCCTCCTTTGAATAATACCGCTGCCAATGTAGACTGGATTTTGCGTCTATTTCCTGAGTCTATCCGTAAATATCAGCCTACAATTGTTGAATTTGTTGGGGAAAGCACAGGGAGGAGGAGAGGGCTAGTAAAGCATCTGTTAGTACAAGTCCAACCAAGATGTCTTCAGGTAAAATCTTTTCTCATGTTGGATGACCCCTTGAATATCTGTTTACTTTTATGACTTTTTTCATTTTTATCATGCAGTGACTCGTTCCAAAGCTGGATTTGATGTGAATGACATAATGTCAGGTCTTAGAGCCAAGGTGGGAGTGAAGTTTGAAGGTGGCAAGCCATATATTCCCAAGGTAGATAGTTCAAGCAGCAAGATGGAAAAGAAGAGAAAGTTTGAAGATGTAGAGATCGTGGAGAAGGATGATCTGAAGGTAGAGAGTGCAAGAGCCAGTGTGGAAGGTTTTTCTGGGAAGGTAAACTTCATTTTACTGAGTATTTGGTGCAAGGGATTTTTGATGCGTAAATTATTTAACATGATAACATGTTTTTATGCAGACAACGAAGGTTGTTGACTTTTTGTTGAAGGAGATGGAGATAAAGGATGATAAGATCAAAATTCTGGATCAAAAAGCTAAGGCGGAGAGTTTGAGGGCTAACCAAGCTGCTAGTGAGGTTGATAAGATGAAGAAGGAGTTAGGGAATCTTACAACCAGGATGTTGGAGGTGGAAGAAGAGCATATTAAGGAGTTGGACGGAGCAAAAGAAAAATTCATGATGGATGCTACCAAATCGGTGATGGAGAGCAGGATCAACATGATAAAGGAATTCGAGATGGGGAAGCATGTTGCATGGAAGATTGAAGATAAAGTGGCCATGTTGAACGCTTTTCTGGGTGAAAGTGTGGACGTTGGAGAAGTTAATTCGCAGGAGGTCAAGGTACCAGAACAAGGTGAAGGTAGGGATGGTAAGGTGGGTGAAGGTGTTCCTACAACAGAAATCTGAAAACAATTTAATTTTAAAATTCGAACAATTTATGTTTGTGTTTTTATACGTCATGCCTTTGTTAGCATGCAAACTTGGTTAAAATAGGGGTGTGTCCCTATGACACCATTTATTTTTGGTTTGTAACAGGCTCATAAGAGTCTATAAATTTCTTTTGAAGATGTTGGGTTGGTTCAACATCTTTGACTTTTGGTAGGTCACTCCTAGGTGCGCCATAAACTTTTAAGATAACCTCAGGTTTTTATTACAATATTATCGGTGCTTTTATTCCTAGGACTATCAAAAGACAACACGTAATAGTATTGTAACCATAAGGCTTGTGATAACAGGTCAATGTTATAACCAATTTTGAAAAGACAACATGTAACAATGCTGCAACCGATATGTAAAGATAACATGTAACGGTGTTATTACCAGGATGGATAGATAACATGCAACGATGTTATAACCAATTGATCATGTAGAAATGTCATTTTTCTGTGTCCTTTAGGTAACATGTTCAATGTTACAACCTTTAGTTCACAACTTTAATTAAAATAGAAGACATAATTCATATAGCAAGATGAATTGAGTTTGCTTTTTTAAATCAAGTGCGAAAATCGTGCGCCCAGGCGATAATGTAATTATAATTCTTATAAGTATACTTTGTATTGCTTTCGCGTACGAATAGGTTGTGTACCTTATATTATCAAGAAAATCTTATCCCTTCAAGGCGTGTAACACATTGCCTCTGATGCTCTTTATCCAATATGTTGAGGGGTTTTCATCTTGCAACACAGGAATATGTTAGGGTTGGGTATTAGCTTAGCTAACACCCCTCAGATGCTTATGTCAGTATGGGTTTTAGTTAAATAAAAGGAACAAGAATTCGAAAAATGTTTAAGAAGAGATCCATACCTTGGCATTAAAATTTTAATAAATTTTAACTTACATATAGTAGTGCTTAAGTTGTATTGCATTCCAGCTTCTACCCATTTAGAAAAGTAATCCGTCGTAGCTAACATAGAGATTCTCCCTCCTAGGGATTTTGTAATTTACCAACTATGTCCATGCCCCACCGCATGAATGGCCAAGATGAAAGTTCAAGATATAAAGGCTTTACAGGTTGATGTAGGATGTTTCTATGCCCCCGGCAAGCATTATATTTCAAGGCGTAATCCCTCGCGTCTTGTCTCGCTATAGGCCAATGGTATCCTGTCTTAAGCACCTTGGAGGATAACGACTTGCCTCTAGAACGGTTTCTGCATTTATCAGCATGTAGATCTCTTAGCACCTCCTTGACTTCCTTTGGCCTTAAGTACCTTACGAATAGACCTGTTGCAGATTTCTGAACAAGACATTGTTAATTAAAATGAATTTGGATACCTTCATCCTGAATGATCTGTGGTTCCTGACATCCGAAGGGACGGTTCCATCTTGTAAGTACTTCACGGTTGATTAGATCCAGGTTGGGTCTGTATCTTGGCTTGGAATAGGTGCATCTGATTGATATAAGGCTCAGGTTGTAACGTGGAACATTTTGCTATTCTTTGTCACGCTCTACAACTTCCTAGACATCTTTGAAACTCTTCTTTAATAGCTATGCTTGGCGAGAGGTAGAACATGCTTTCATATCTATTTTGTAACATTCCTTGGCAGCTTGTTGATCTCCCTGCACTCTGATCACGTCCTAAGGCGTTGGCATCTTGACACATTGATGATATGTTGATGGAATTGCTTTCATGTTATGGATCCAAGGTCTTCCTAGGATGACATTATAGGACGATGGGCAATCGATCAAACAAAACCTTTCCATGGAGTTTATTCCTTCGATATAGACGACAACTTGACTTCTCCAATTGTCTTCTTGGTTTCCCCACTAAATCCTACTAGAACAGAAGAGTTTCTCACGACTTCCATCAGAGGAATCATCATTTCTTCTAAGGTGCTTTTCATGATCAGATTGACCAAACTTCCATTGTCTATTAAGATACATTTCACCTTGCAATTGGCGATTTGCAGGGTGATGACTAATCCATCATGATGTGGATCCATGATTTCCTCCTTATCATCCTCGTCGAAAACGATTTGTTGACACGGAGACTGGTCTGGACGCTTAGTTGGTAGTTCCGACTTGTCTTCTTTGAATTCTTTAGCATGACGTTTTGCCGCAGAGTACGTAGTGCCACAAATGTCTGAGCTGCCTGTGATATAATTGATCACCTTGGTTGCAGGAGGAGGTGAGGATGGGGCCTCGGCTACGGCTTCTTTTTGTCTCGACACGTCCCTTCCTTTTTCCAAGCAAATCCTTAAGGAACCCTTTTGAAAGTTGGTAGATGATCTCCTTCCTCAAAGCGATGCAATTATCGGTAGTGTGGCCAAAATCTTCATGGTAAGCACACCACTTAGACATGTCCTTCCACGGTGAGGGTCTGTCAGTTGCTTTTAGCCATCTTGCCTTGCTACCCAAGTTGTCCATTGCATATAAAAGTCCTGAAACATCAACAGAAAAGCAATATTGACTAATTTTTGGGTAAGTTGCATCATCTTCATCGTTATCCTCATCTACAATATTAATTTTAGAAGAGTCAGCTTTAGAGTAGGGTTTCCCCCTATTAGATCGATGATGAGAGGAGTCCGCCTTTCTGTCAGGATTTTCATATGTAGGTGTCTTCTTTGACGCCTTGCCATGAACCATTTCGTCTTCTTCCAACCTGATGAAATGAACAGATCTCGTTATAATCTCTTCTAAGATCTTAGATGGGTACATGACTAAATCTTGGTAGAATAATGACTCTCTCTTCAGGCCCATCCTGAAGGCTTCTGTTTCTGTTGACACTTCAATGTGAGGGATGCTTACGGCCTCCATATTGAATCTAAATACGTAGTCTTTCAGCGTTTTGTCACGATGTTATACCACCCTATAAAGATCACTCGTTAGTTTTTCAAACACACGATTACAAGAAATTTGATTAAGAAACATGTTAAGTAATTGAGAGTAAGAGGAGATAGAATTCATGAGCTGATTGGTTAGCCACATCAAGGCGGGACCAGATAAGGTGGACCCAAAGCCTCTACACAAACAAACTTCTTTAAGATGGTGGGGGATGCTAATGATGTCCATCTTCTCTTGTTATAAGGCTATGTGTTCTGCAGGATCCGTCGTGCCATTATATTGTTTCATTGGAGGTACTTGAATGTTTTAGGGATCTCCACATCGGCTATGGCAGGAACGAAACGTGAATCATGATGACTGGTTGGAGACGCTTGGTTGAAGGGTAAGGTGACTCCTGTGACCTTCTTGTGAATATCTTTGATCTGCTGCACTTCTCTTGCGAGGGTGTTATCTGCAACAGGGTTAGTGGCAACAAATTGATTTAAAGGAGTACCAAACATATTAAAACTTTATATTTTCCCCATAGGAGGTTGGGTTACAAAGGTGAAGCATGTTGACAGTGAATTGGGTTGGATGCAACAGTAGTGCTTTCAGTCTGAACAGTGCTGGCTATTGAGATATTGCCTTGATCGTTTCTCATACTTGGTTCAGCATTTGGAAAAAGAGTCCTAGGTTGCAAAGGTGAGACTTCAGGCATGCTGACTGTTGGACCACTGCGCCCTGAGGTTGATATTTCATGTTGCATTATGTTAATTGAATTGAATATCATTCGATTGGTATATTGTTGCACGTTCATCTGATTCTTCAACTGTTGCATCATGGTTGTCTTGTTGGTCACAAATTCCAGTGAGATTCCAGGCAGCGTCATGGATGAAGAATCTCCCAAGTTGAGTCGTTGGCTTTGAGGCGTCGCAGCACTGAACCCAATAGTCGAAGGAATACCAGACGTCATGGGTAAGCTTGACGTGTTGGTTCTTGCCCCAGTTTTGATAATGGGTGTAGAAAATTCAGAAGTAGGATTGCTCATCTTGATTGGAATCTAACAAACCAAATTTCCCACAGACGGCGCTGAATGTACGCTCGCCGAAATTATTTATAGAAATTTTAGGAGTCGCCACGCCATGTTTTAAGGTACACTTTGAAAAACCTTTGAAAGAGAAAATGGGTCCGGGGGTCAGGTTACGTGTTGGGAAGAACCGAGAGTTCACCCAACACGCCTCGTCCGTAGACGAGTCTTTCTAATTAAACATCCAAATAATCCAAAGTGTGTGCAAACAATGATAATAAAACAAGTGTGGTAAAACATGAATTTTATTAATTGAATGAGATTATTACAACTTGTAGACCATTTGGTTAGGGAGGCCACATCCCATTACATGGATCAGAAACAGATTACAAATGGAAAATGGTCTCTGCAAACAGACATAATGTGTCGCGTGACACATAGCATGCATGACTGGATGTGTCACGTGACACAGGATCCACCCAGACACGATGTGTTGAGTGACACATGGTGTCCATCTGCAGAGACTTACATATTTGAACACAGAAGAGCCAACAATCAAAACAGATCCAATTATTTAATCAATTCAGCTTCGAAATGAACAATTAACAATAATTCAACCAAGGGGGTATGGATATGGAGAGATCCACACTCCCTTGGGAATTAAACAACAATTCTCACAAGGATCAAATCATAAGCAAGCAATTATTCAAAACATCATGATTAAACAGGGAGATTGCGATTGGATCTTAGTAATCACGATAGATGGAGTCGAATTACTGAGATCAGATGGAAGACTATTAGGGGGCGTCTGAACCCGATGGAAGACTGTTAGGGGGCATCTGAACTCGGTGGAAGACTATTGGGAGGCGTCTGAACCCGATTGTGCGAGATGAACTGAAGGAAATGATTTTTCGAGAATACCAGACATGATGATTTGACAGTTTGAGCGAGACATGATTTCATACCTGTGTTGTTCTTACCTGTAGTTGCTGGAGGGACTGATGCTACGGCTGATGATTGTGGAGGGTTGTAGCTGCCGGAGGGACTGATGCTACTGCTGATCATGGAAGGTTGATGAGTTGTTGGTTTGTTGTGCGAGGGAAGGTCTTTGTTGATGATTGGTTGACTTTTGGAGTAATGAACTTTGTTTGATAGGACCTGTTGGATTTTGCTGACAATTTGGCGACGTAGCCGATGAACATTACTGGGGAGACTGATAGATTTGGGATCTTTGTCTCGATTTTGCTTTGAGGGACAGTCCTCAAGGTTTGGCGGTGCTCAGTTGGTTATTGTACCTGCGGGGGAAATTACAAGATATGGCCATAGGGGTTAAGTGCAAAGCAGCAAACTACAGGGGGGGTTTGAAAAATTGGCCAAGGGGACTTATGGTGTCGCACGACTTCTTAAAGCATTTTAACAGACCCTTTTAAACGCTGAACAGTCGTCATTTGAAAATTACAACTTAGAGGGAGACGATCGGCTTGAGAGAAAATACCAGGGTTGCACACGAATTGATTGGAAAATCCGGAGATTCCAAGGGTTTGAATCCGATTTGGATTGTCACAATGCCTCCTAGATCACGTCCCACGAAGAAAGGGCCTCAACAAGCGGAGTTGGCTGCTCGTCGGAAGGGAGTTCTGAGAAATCAACGCCCATTTATCCCTCTAGCTGTGAGGGGAGAGTTCTATCCGCAGCTCAAGGAGCATACTTCTGCGCCCGAGAAGAAAAACACGATATTTCTGTAACCCTTGTTTTTTATTGATTTGAAAATTGGGTTGTATGCCAAAAGATTCAAATTTTGCCTTTGAGATTATGACTTTGCTGCATGAATCTGGATTAGGAAAGATTGTGCATGCCTGCCGTATGTTTTAACCTAATTTTTCTTGAAAAAAAAAGGAATAAAACAAATTCAAAGTACAAAAATGACTGCTTTTATGTTTTTAAGGAGATAATGAGATGTTCATACCTGAGCTGTGTTTACCTGCAGGGATTGCGCACCCGGGACTCGCCGGAGGTTATTGGCAAGCTGTGGGACAGCTTTCCTGGTAGCCAGGAGGTGGTTCAGTCGCCGAAGGGCATGGTGTATGCTGCTGGGTTTGGTCAGTTTTTCGAGATGGCAAAAGCCATTGGAGATACTCAGCAAAGTATCGAGCTGATGAAGGCGTTCCGAGAGTTTTGGTGGGAGACTACCCACTCCTTTCAGTTTTCTTGGGGAGAGGCGACGGTCATGCCATATGAATTTGCTGTTATCACAGGCCTGCCTTTCACTATCGAGCCTCTCTACTTGGAGGAGCCTGCACCCGTTGCTGATTCTCAGCCTCTTACTGATGCGGACTTTATGGAGCTGATCGGCTTTATTCCCCATGATAAGAAGGGGAATGGACATGAGTTAGGTGAGCTCCACAGTCACGTTGCTGAGCAAAGCAGAGATTATCCTGCGGATTTGGATAATTCTGAGGAGAGTCGGTTGAGGGCTGAGAGGTTGGCGAGGGCCTTTGCTTGGGTAGGAATCTCCGATATGCTGTTCCCTAATGGGGCTTCTACTGCTTTGAATGCCCTTCTGGAACTTTTGAGGGATTGGGGGAATGTCGGCAACCTGTCTTGGGGAGAAGCCGGGCTGGCAGAGATGTATTTGGCTCTAGATGACATTAGCCAGGGAGAGGCTAAGTCTTTTAATTGATGTCAGCTGGCCTTTAAGGTAGCTTCCATTCTGACTTCATCTCTTTTGGATTTCCTTCTTTTTGTTACTCATTACTATCATCTTACTTATTTTGATCTTCTCTTTTCAGGCCTGGGCTTATGAGGTCTTTTGTTGCTACGCCTGGCAGGTTCAGAATGAGTATCCAGCTACTATGTTTCCTGCCTTGAGACATTGGGTGAAGTATGCTCGGCTGAAGGTCTGGACAGCTGATACTAGAGGACGGGTGATAGCCTCTTATCCGAACACGATGATATGCTTAAGAGGGACACCCCAGAGCTTGAGTATGTTCCCTTGGGTTGGCCGGTATGATGCACTTGATCTGGGTCACGTTGTGCACTTTACAGAGTGCCGCAAGCTTCTTGTTGGCTTATCCGGAGATGCCTTGTACCTGGGAGAGAGAGTTTGCAGACAGCATGGTCCAGCAGTATTGCTCGGGTCCCAGTTGATCCTTCGATGGATATGTGGTTTCCTCGGCAGCTGGATGATCTTATTGTTCTGATCCAGGGAGATGGTGCTTTCAACCATACTGAGGAGGGAGATTATGCAGCATATGTGTCAGATGGTGGATTTGTCAGGAGGGAGAGACTCCGGTCTCCGCAGGTGGTGGATTTGTGACAAATGCACCCTTGCCTCCTCCATTTGTTGATTTCTGGGATGGGGACTATCTGAGACGGGCTCCTCTTCATACTAGTCGGATCCGTCCTCATTTCCGGCTTCCAGAGGGCTCTCAATATGTGAGTACTATCTTCTCTTTCTTGAGGTTGCTTGCTTATATCAATTGTTTATTTGTTAGGACTGGCTTCTTGATTCTTCTTTTGTTTGATTGTACCAGGTCTCAGCTGATATTTATTGGAGCTTTGCTCGGTACTATACTGGATCTCTGGACATGATCGAGCAGCTGGAGAGGAGTGCCCGTTACTGGAAGGAGCGGTGCCTAGCCCGGAGTTCAGATGATGACGATTCTACCCCCAGCTTGCCTGATAGGAAGAGGGCTCGGACTGATACGACTGCGAGCGATCAGCATAGACCCATGACCAAGAATGCTTCATATCGTACCCCTATCTCTTCCAGCTCTGAATATGATAGTGAAAATGCTCCTGTTGACCCTCATGAGATTGAGACTATGGCCATCCCTGCTATTGATGATTTTTATCGTGATGATCCTATCGTTTACCGAGGTCCTGTTGTTGATCCGGATCATGCACAAGCTGAGGAGAATGATGCAGATGGAGAAGATAGCGAGGGTGCTGATGATGACGATAACGATTTCGGGGATGATGATGGTGATGATGCTTCAGAAGGTGATGACTCGGAGTAGCATCTTGGACCAAATTGCAGCCTTTTGATTATTGTACCCTGAAGGAAACAAACAAACACTCTTTTTTCTTTTTTCTAAAAAACTATTTGCTACGCATTACTTTAAATCTAGTACATTATTATTAGCTTATGTTATTTGCACGAGTCCAACTTTTGGAATATGAAAATGAATGGAGTAAATGTTATGATTTTGGTGTATAAATGGTTTGTATGGTTTGATTGTGAAATGTGTATGGAATGATGGTTTGTATGTATGTATGAGGTGTATGGATGAATGAATCCTCTCCCTAGCTATTTGCAGGGTGATGGTTGATTGTTTGCAGCTTTGGACAAGTCGGGGCGTGCCCTGGTACAGAACTGGTTACAGTTTTCTGATGTCTGGTGTGAGGCTGAAGATGTCGCACAACTCAGGACTCCTGTGGCACATTGTGTCGCGTGACACAACAAGTCAAACTGACAGTCTTTCCCCATCAAGCTTCAACATTGTCTCAAAACCTCCTCCCTTTGCTTAGGGCTAGAAAACCAGCCTCCCCATCATGAAGTAAGCCTTAAGTACAGAGCCATTCCCAAGGATCGAGATTATAAAGCAAGCCCCGGAATTTGCACAAATGCACAGATCAATCTTCTTTTCCTTGACCAAGCCCCAGTTTGTCATGCAGCCTCATTGCAGATAACATATCATGTAGCCAAGGAGGAGATTATTCTTCAAGCTTCAGTCAATCAGTCGGTGAACAAGACTCAGAAATGTTTATGTGCAGGGGCACATCTTTCGAAGGTGGAATGAATCCTGATTTCTGTGACACACTCGCTTTTGGGTTTGACTCTTTTGGGAGAATATAATCACCACAAGGTGTGGAAAGTGTACGGAAGCCCCTGCTTGACAGAAATACAGTGTTTAGCTCTATATTCCTAAAAAATGTAGAGAAGAAGACTTGCCAAGACACTTGAAAACTTGTCTTATTCACGATGATCACAAGGCTGCTTAAAACCCTTTGTTGATGTTCGGGTTATTCAAACACTAACCCTGATATGAACAAATATTCCAATTAATCAAGAGGAGAAAACCAACTGATATCGAGAATCGAACTCCGAAGGATGGAAGGTGTATGGGGACGACCTTTGAGGAGACCAGATTTTCTGAGATCTGGAGAGTTGACGCACAAGTCTCTTTGGAGTGTTAATGAAGGACACGGATGCGAAGCCCCAGTGAGACATTTGCGAGAGGTGTTTCGCGGAGGAGAAAATGAAATATGCCCACATGAAGTACCAAATGAATTGAATTTGTACAATCTTTGATTGATGATTTTGAACCCGATTTAAGCAAGCAACAAACATTAATCTGATTTAGCTTTCGAGGAAATTAGAGTGAAACTACTATCAGGTAGGAACTGTAGCTGGGTTTCGGGCTTCGATCGGCCATCGGATGATTGGGAATATTGATGACCTCTTAAGATGAGAGGTCGGCTGGGCTTTTTGCTGACTGAACCTCTAAAGATGAGAGGTTGGCTTTTGGGGATGTGTTTGGGATTTCTATGGCTAGGATACTGATTACCTCCAAGAATGAGAGGTCCAAATTTATCTTTGGTCAAAGGTAAGGGTAATGGGATTATCCTCTGAAAACGAGAGGATGGCTTGGGATCGGTTAGAGGTAATGGTGAGGGGACATCCATGCTGTCTCTTTATTCGCTCTGAGACTCCTCTTGAGTAACGACAAGATCCTTTGACTTTTGCTTTTGAGAGGATCGCTAGGGACTAGGCTCTCTTTCTTTTCTTCTTCTTCTTTTTTTATTTCTTTTCTTTTTATTCTTTTCTTTTTTTTATTCTTCTCTCTCTTTTCCAATTTTGTTTTTGAGAGAAAACTTCAGCTAGTCCCCTGGATGGATCATTGCATTCCGCCGTTCTTGAGCTTGGAGACGGTCAATCTTCTTTTGAATCATGGGAGCCTCAAGGATAGTCCCTCTTCTTCTGGAGATGGTTAGGCGGGTTTCAAAATGTGCCAATCTTGAAATGAAGGGATATTGTTTGGTGAGGGTAAAGTAATGGCTTTCCTATGGGTGAAAAGGTTTCAGCTGCAGTCCATACCGGATGATCTAAACGAGATCAAGACTTTATTGCTTGCTTAAGCTTACTTGAGAAAGGTCACTGCAAATCCATTGAGCGACGAACGATGAATATGACAAAATAAATGTGATCATAGGAGATGCGAGATGGGGAGTTGATAAGCCCCAATTTGAGAAAGATATCAGTCAATTTTCTCACTCCGATCAATTAAAATATTAATCATTTCAAAGCATTAGTAATTGAGCAGCACAAGTGATCATATAGAATAAAACCATTTCAATTAAATGTAACGTGGGTGTGCAAGTGATGTCTCGAGTCTAGCAAGAATAGAAACAAAGATTTTTATTATTGCAAAGTAAAAACTAGCCCGTAATGGACTTTAACAGACTCGATGACAACATTTATTTACGACATGACAGACAATTTAGACCCTATGATGACTGATTGACTGACTTCTTCGGATGGAGTGCCCTTGCAATCAAAGAAGAGGGTTGTTAACCACCTTGGGAGGAGATTTCTCGATCCTGCCTTCATCAACAAGCCTTTGAATAAGCAGCTTCAGAGGAATGCAATCATTGGTTACGTGGCCAGGGTATTGATGATAATAGCAATATTTACTGCTATCCAAAACCGGATTGGGTTTGCTGGGGTGATAATTGTCAAGTGGCTTGATCATCCCTCTTCGCACCAACCCATTGAAGGCTCCTCGGTTGCTATCTCGAGATCATCAAATATTCGCTGCTGCGGGGTGGAAATTGACCATAATTCTGGACAACACTTTCCTCATGGGAGCCCTTTTCAATCTTCCCTTCATCAATGAGTACTTGGATAATCTTCCTGAGCGTGAAGCAAGCGCCAGTAGTATGCCCAGGGTACTGGTGGAATTGGCAATACTTGCTTGTGTCTAGATTGGGCTTAGGATTAAGAGGGTTATAATTGACCAGCGGCTGAATCAATCCTCCGTTTACCAAAACCTTGAAGAATTTATCCATTGGCATTCCTACATCAACACAATACTGTTTTGTTTCTCTCATTCGAACCACTTTTTGAGGTGACTCGGGTACAGGTGCCTCTTGTTGAATGGGATTCACGGCTGGAATGAAGGACATCTGATTAACGGTCACGTACGGGTTTGGCCCTGAGTATTGTCCTTGTGCAGATGATGAGTTGAAACCATAAGATGAACCCATTGATGGTTGAAAGAAACCTCCTTGAAATGGAGCTTGGTTTGCGGGGTATGGCAAAAATCCTCTCTGGTTGAACTGATTATCCACATAATACCATGATCCTTGAGAACTTTGCTGATATTGACATTGAGGCCCGAACTGATTAGGTAAACCACAAACATTGGGGATTGGTTGTCCACCCTGCAAATGAGCTTGTCTAACCTGAGGTACCGGAGAAGGAATCTTACCTTGTGCATTCATATTCACCCCTTTCATCACATTTCCAATCCCATGATCGGTGTTGTTAATACCAATTATCTCCTCATAAGACCCATCTTTGTGATAAATTACTGTGATCCCTAGGGCACGCATGGTTTCCACATACTTAGCGTGCGATTTCTCTTCTCAGGCCTTAGCAGATTGAATGCACAAATGAGCCTCGCGCTCGCGAACTAGAGCGGCTTCGAGAATAAGCTTCATTTCTTCCATGGACAAACCATTCGGCTTTAGTTGACCTGAAATGAGGGAATCTCCTGACTGGGTGGACGACATATCCTTTGTACCAGACATCTCAGATATCAGAGCAGATGAGAACTTCACAAGAACTGCAGCTACTTCGGAGACAAGAATCAAACGAACACTGGAAGCTGGAGCACGCACCCAACTTGTCGTAACTACAGAGGGTAGATATGGATTGATAAGGTGGTGAAGGAGGAAGACTTTGAGGAAGTACGGGAGAGGGAAAGGATAGAGGGAAGGACTCGCGCAAACAAATTATTTATGTTCAAGTATAAATTGGTATTTTAAATCTTAAATATGGTTGGAAAAGGATAAGCCTTTATTTACGCAATCTATAACTCGGGGGAATCCTAAAGATGCAACATTCAAATTACACCAAATGCTTTGCATTGAAATTAGTAATAGGTAATGATACCTAAACAAGACCTAAACACTATGCGGGACGGAGAGGTGGTCCAAATTTCTGGGGAAATTTGGGCAGCATAACGGGTATCTTTGAAGAATTTCAAAGAAAAATCCGGCATGATCTCTCGTCAGTGCACGGTGACAATGCGGCATGATCTCTCGTTAGAACATGTCACGAGAGTGACATGTCCCCACGTGAAACCATGTTGCATTGGCAACATGCCCATAAGGTGCAAGGTTTTGGGAAAGGTATGAAGACCTATTGTAAATTTCAAAACAATTCATTTTAATGTGATTAAAACGTTGTATCAAAAAAACCAATCGTGGGTAAGCTTTAAAGTGTGGCGCCACCTATGATGCGCTAGGGGGATATGCTTGATTTCAGGCGCTCAAGCGTAGGCAAATTTCATGGCCGTCCGCGATGCCGTCAATCGCACCCGAGGGTTCTAAATCTATGTGGTGTAGTGTGCGGATGACTATGTTCTTTTATTTATGAAAAAACAAATTTTTTTTGATTTTTATATTTATTGAAAAGGAAAAACAAAGGAGAAAACACACACACTCTCACAGGGAACAAGGGGTACAACAATCAACTGCGCAATTTGATTCAAGGGACTGCCCTCAAACCCGCATCTGAGAAATTGTTTAGTGACTAATCCTGTCGCGTGACACAGGACAACATGGAACAAAAATGTCGCACGACCTAACTAGTCACTGAACCAGAACCCTGCAAAATGAAATTCAGCCCCTGCCTCTCCATGGCAAGGAACAAAGCACAATAACAGAACACAACAGAAAGGCCACATAAAACACATAAAGGCACACAAGTCTCACAATGCAATAAAATGCATGTACCACACAAGATCATCAATGATGCACACAAGATGAATACATTGGATGTCTAAATGAATGAAAGTTTGACCCTCTTAATTTTGAAAAACAGGTTTTCAAAAAGAGTTAGTTCCCCAGCAGAGTCGCCACTGAATGTACACTCGCCGAAATTATTTATAGAAATTTTAGGAGTCTCCACGCCATGTTTTAAGGCACACTTTGAAAAACCTTTGAAAGAGAAAATGGGTCCGGGGGTCAGGTTACGTGTTGGGAAGAACCGAGAGTTCACCCAACACGCCTCGTCCGTAGATGAGTCTTTCTAATTAAACATCCAAATAATCCAAAGTGTGTGCAAACAATGATAATAAACAAGTGTGGTAAAACATGAATTTTATTAATTGAATGAGATTATTACAACTTGTAGACCATTTGGTTAGGGAGGCCACATCCCATTACATGGATCAGAAACAGATTACAAATGGAAAATGGTCTCTGCAAACAGACATAATGTGTCGCGTGACACATAACATGCATGGCTGGATGTGTCGCGTGACACAGGATCCACCCAGGCACGATGTGTCGCGTGACACATGGTGTCCATCTGCAGAGACTTACAGATTTGAACACAGAAGAGCCAACAATCAAAAAAGATCCAATTATTTAATCAATTCAGCTTCGAAATGAACAATTAACAATAATTCAACCAAGGGTGTGTGGATATGGAGAGATCCACACTCCCTTGGGAATTAAACACCAATTCTCACAAGGATCAAATCATAAGCAAGCAATTATTCAAAACACCATGATTAAACAAAGAGATTGCGATTGGATCTCAGTAATCACGACAGATGGAGTCGAATTACTGAGATCAGATGGATGTATGACAATTGAATTATGAAATGACAAAATAAAAGAGAGAGAGAGGGATTAGGAGTGTTACCCTTGATGATTCCATGAATTCTATACCAAATCTGGTATAGAATCCTTCTACAACTGCTACTGGAACTGGTGAGCTTGGGAGGATTGGTTGATGGTGGATCCAAGTGATGGTGATGGAATTGGGTGAATTGAAGGGAGTTGAAGGAGAATTGGGTGGATTTTAGTTAGGAGAGAGAGAGGAGTATGTTTGGCTGTGTATGATGCGTAGAGAAACTGGCAGAGTAACAGTAGGCAAAAAGAGGGATCCCTTTATGAGAGGGGGAGGGTCTTATTTATAGCTGCAGATTAGAGGATAGTTGTGTCGCACGGCATTCTGTAACCACTTTCCAAGGCTTCGAGTTGTCGCGTGACACAAGGTGTCACCAACAATTATTATTCATATATCACTATAAATAATATCAATTATAATTTTTAAATATTCATAAAAATAACTTCAAATTACATCAACTTTCATATTCTAACGAAAATGTAAATAAAACTGAAATAGGAACTAACTTTTATTTTGCCCTTCATAAACTTTCATATTGAAAAATTCAACTCAAATATAAATTACATTCAAGTTTTCAAGTTTAATGAAAATGACATAAAATGCAACTGAAACTGAATCCAATTCAAACCAAACATAAATTACATGAAAAACATTCTGCTACTCCCTAATGTTCAGGCATCTACGACGATTGTGCCCTTCTTGATGGCATGATGAACACAGAGTCTTTCGTTTATCTGCTTGAAAGTCCATAGAATTACGGAAGCGTCTTGATCTAGGTCGTCCGGACTTCACAGAACGTCGAAATAGGGGATTAGGGAAAAAAACTTGGCACCAAACCATCCATACTCCAATAGTTCTCATGCTCGATTGGTTCGAATGTCCCCTTCCATGTCTTGTAGTATTCCCCAATGGTGTAAAATCGAGAAACGAAATCTCGACCATCAAGATGTTGTGCAGAACAACATGCAAGAAGATTGGAACAAGGCATGTGATAGGCAACCCATTTACCACATGTGCAGGTAGGCTCATTAAGTCGGACAATCTGGATATTTCCTCTGTGATCACCCTGACGTGCGGTTGTCACTTGATACACCCCCATTTCATGATTGTTGAACCTCCTGACCTGATGTGTTGCCCCTTTCGCGGTGTTCTTCAAGTAGTGGTAATGGACTTTCTGGCTGAATTGGTATAGGGGATTGATGTTAGGGTTATTAGGATTACCTCCTAAGGCATTAAGTGAAAATCCATGCCTTACTTGAAAGTACTCCACACAATGGTAGAAGGCAGTTTCAACAATTGTTGTGATTGGCATCCCACGGGCTCCCTTCATCACACCATTAAAAACCTCAGACATATTGGTAGTCATGATGCCATATCTGTAACCACCATCGTGTGCCAATGTCCATTTTCTGGCATCCAAATTTTGAAACCATGCAATTGCCTCGGGGTTAATTCCACGGATACTCTCTAAGATAGATTTCAATTTTCTATCTTGAGTTGCTCTACCCGCTCTCCAAAACAGATACTTCAACCCTTCCCGTCCATGCTTTTCCAAGAAACTTGCTCGCATATGTCTCAAGCAAAATCGATGATGCACATTTGGCCACCACGTATCTTCGTTTATAGTCTTAAGAATGCTGTGATGACGTTCAGATATCAAACATACTTCACGACTCTTGATAATATGCTTGCAAAGCAGATATAAGAACCAACGCCAGTTCGTCCAGTTATCCTTTTCAACAACGGCAAATGCAAGACGAAGTATACTATCCTGGGCGTCAACACCCATGGCAATCATTATTACCCCTTTATATCTACCATGTATAAATGTTCCATCCACAGAAATGACAGGCCGACAATGAGAGAAAGCTTCAATGCAAGGCCCAAATGCCCATAATACCAGTTGAAACATGTGTAACTCACCAACAGGAGGAGGAGGATGAGAATACTCAACATTTGTGCTCGGGTTGTATTTTTGAATGGCTGCTAGGATGCGGGGTAGCCTTATATAAGATTCCTCTCAATCTCCAAAAACCTCTACAATGCCCTTCTGCTTTCCACACCATACCTTCTTGTAGGTAATTACCTTTCCAAAGCTCTTAGAGATGTGTGAAATAATGACTCCAACCTTGACATCTGAATCGGCCTTAATAAGAGCAACAACTTCCCGGCCGATAAACTTGGCATCTAGGTTAGGGTGATCTTGACTTTCTCCAGAATATAAGCAGCAGTGAGGAGCCTTATACTTGGTCAGTTCCCAATAGCCAAACTTCCTCCTACTCACACGAACATAAAAATTGCATGGAAATTTTTCAATAGACACTCAATTACCAATGTGTGATGTGTGCTCTTTCTTACCATGAACCTGTGATTGGTGCGAATATGATACCTTTTTATATCAAATTGTGCCTCATTCTTGCCAGAAAAGCGTATCCCTTTAGCAATCGCCTGTTTATCCGGATCCCAAACTGGAAAACTATGTGCATTATCGTAATCAATCAAGCCTTGTTCTTGTCGAGTATAAGTACCAATATCACTGTAAAAGGGATAATCCGCTCTCTCATATCTTCAATTTTCCGGCACTTCATAATGAACAAGAGGTGCTTCCACATCATCATCAATCGACCCATCATCACCGCCTCCCAAATCGACATCAGAATCACTACTACCCTCCTCATATTCATCATCATCATCATCATCTAGCATTGCGTCCATATCATTGTGTACTTCCTCTTCTTCATAATCAACATCATCTTCCGAACTGACTTCAATAACATGATCATTATGCCTAAATGCCCGATTATCATTAACATGATTATGCCCAAATGCCCCCATCATCATAACTTGTTATTTGGGTTGATACAATTGTTTGGGAACTTGGACCAACCCCTGCATCACGGTTACCACTTGGTGAATACCCATAAATGGTCTATGTGTGCTGTGTTTCAAACTCTGGATTGAGTCAATTTTCAATCAATTTTACAACCACATACAGCTGCAAATTTCCAATCCCCCCAAATTTAGCAAATTGATTGAACATTATATCCATATACGCATCATCTTTAATACGGAAAGGAAAGTACTCACCAATCCCGCTATCAAAAGAATGAGGACATCTGTAAATGACTTCCAAATCAAATTGAGACCAATCTAAGTTTACCTTTTTATATAACTCATCAATCAACTCATTGTATCTCCATCGACAATAGCCCTTATTGCACATTTTGGCCCTTTTTTGAAATAAGGACCATCAAACGGTTGTTCATCATCTCCTCCCCAATAACACATGAAAATGATTGGACCCCCATTCATCTTTAACCTTACAATACGATATCAAAGTGTTAAAAATTATATAAGAAAACTCTAACATTTATATCTACAATATACTAAAACACAGTTAAATACTTAAATTTTATTTCTAAACACAAGTGAAAACAATGATTAAGATGATGTTAATTTACCTTGATTCGTGATCTTCAACTATTCTGATGAAATAAAATGATGTCAAGAAGATTTGGGGGTTTTTTTGTGAGATATTTTGAATGAGAGATACGAGTGGAAGAGATTAGTGGGAGGAAGATTATAAATATAGTGAAATGGCTGAGAGAGAGAGAGAGAGAGAGAGAGAGAGAGAGAGAGAGAGAGAGAGAGAGAGAGAGAGAGAGAGATAATGAATATAGTGTTTGCCTGAGAGAGAGAGAGAGAGAGGAAGGTAATGAATGACATCCCACGGGCTGAAAATTGAAGCTTTATGCTGGCTGGAAACTGAACTTCAGTGGCAGGAAAGTGGAATCTTTAACTTAAACTCGCTACACCATGTAGCGAGTTTCATTAAAGTTGAAATCGCTACACGGTGTAGCGATTTTAAGTCAGAGTTTGTCCACTCCAATAATGAATATCTAAAAATTGTTACTTGTAGTAAATATAATGGTGTATCAATAACAACTTTTAAATTTTCATTTGGATAATTAAATTAACTTCATATTATTGCTCAAAATACTTTTGTACTAACATAAAAAATGTTAGTCAAATATATGTTTAGGTTTAGAATTGCTCAATCCCAATCACAACAAGCATTAATGTGGACCCCTAAAATTAATTAGATCAAATAGAATTTTTCTATGTATGATAGGATCCCTTAGTGCTAGTGCCAGTGTTTTAATATGTAATTTTCTCAAGACATGAAGACTTGAAGACCTGAAGATTTTCCTCATCAGTTTGTGAGTTACTTGTTATAGGAGCTTCCCTTAACCGGTTGACCCCTCAACCGGTCAGAGGTCCTTGACCGGTCAGGCAGTCATTGACCGATCAGCTAAAGCCCTTACCTTACTGATTGATCCTTTACCGCTTCTGGTCCTTAACCTATCCAGACAGTCAAGCTTCTCCATCAAGCTTCCTTTCAGCCAACCTAACCGAAGCATTTATTGCTCCCAACTGCCCAACCATCTACTTTAGCTAAAGTTGGTAAAGCAGCATGCTGAATTGACGCTGAAGTGACATTCCTGCTGCTGTCAGAAGCTCAAAATGGATTGTCAAAGTAACCAGTACTCACATCTCTTCAACCACTCAATGAAAATCTTCTCTCTCCTATCTCAGGCATTAAATGCAAAGATACTCCCATTCAAAGGCGTGCCTGTTCAAGTCATCATTGCAACCTCTTCAAAGACAACGACTCCTTCATTTGAAGTTCGCTATAAATAGCTTCCCTAGAGCATTGAAGAAGGTTGGTGCATTTATGATCCTTGAGAGTGAGCTGCTTTGAACTACCAACCTGCAAATTCCCTAGTTCAAGGCATTCAATACAAGTCCCCTCTTTCACTAGACATCTCTGTAGGACTTATACACTGAGCACCTCAACCAATACTATTGTGTTCCTCCATTAGACTACTTATGGAACACATTGATTGATTAACACACAACACCCTAGAGAAATCAGCTCAACTTGTGAGCACATCTCTAGAAAACACCAAGTCTTTATTGTAGCACGATTCGTTAGTGGTCACCTTTAGTTTAGCAGCCTTCAATCATTGGCTTGCAACTTGTAATAGGTAGGATCCATTAATAATAGTGCACTTTCACAAATCCAAGTTCTGACCAAACTTGGTAGAGGACGTAGCAGTTATTTAACACTGTGAACCTCTTCAAACAACGTGTCATTCTTCTGAGTGTTTGTATATTTTTGTATAGTTGTTACTGGTTGATAATCTCTTGACCAACTTCTTAACATGTTTGTCTTACTTGGAAATGAAATTTGTCCTTGTTGCATGAGATTCTAATTTACTGTTTGAAACATCTTACCATACCGGTTTGAGAATCTCTCTAACCTATAATCTGCTGTGCAAATCTTTCATAACCGGTTAGCAAGTGTAACTAATTATTTACAAAGATCAAAAGAGCATTTTGGCAAAAAGTTTTTAAACAGGCTATTCACCCCCCCCTCTAGCCCGATTCCTACCATTTGGGACCTAACAATTGGCATCAGAGCTAGCAATTTTCGAAAACCATTTTCCAAGCTTAACCGCTTGAATTGCCAATTCCAAAATGGCAGGAAAACTCATGCAAACATGGAACATGGCAACTATTCCCATGTTGAACGAAAAAGATTTTCCAGTATGGAAAAACAGAATCATGCGGTACTTGGACTCAATAGATGATAGGTTAACCACTGTAGTCAGAGATGGTCCCATGACACCCCTAAAAATTAATCTCGCCACTAGAGCACCCAAAACTCCTCTCATGGATCATGCCGATAGATCGCCTGAACAAGATTTTGAAGTATATGAAACTTATGTTCCAAAACCACGTGAAGAATGGACTGAGGATGACAAAATCTATGACTCCTTGGACAAAAAAGCTTTACATATATTAACCTTAGGCCTTGATGACAGACTGTACAAACAAGTACAATGCTATGAGACCGCTCAACAAGTGTGGCAAAGTCTACTCAGATATTTTGAAGGAGATCAAGTGTCCAAGGACAACAGACTCTACAAAAGTGTTGCAGAGTTCGAGTCCTTCAAGAAGAACCCAAATGAGACGTTAACGGAAGCGTACGATCGTTTCTGCGAGGTGAGTAATTCGTGTGCATCTTTAGGTAGAGTTTATATAATGAAAGACCTAAACATGAGATTCCTCAACTCTCTTGGATATTTTTGGCATGTCAAGGTTGCTATTTTGAAAGAATGCCGAGATTTGAACACTACTCATATTCAAAACATTGTGTCTACTTTGTTTCTATATGTGGAAGAGCTCAACTGGCTGAGTGGAGTTCAAAAACAGTTTAAAAACTTACCTCTGCCAGCTCAGACCGAGATCTTCCCTGGTTCTTCTATGCTAAATAACCAACCCACCAATGACTCTCCCTCAATATCTCAGCCTCTACCAGTTTAAGCCAATACCTTATCTAGTATGCCTTTTGTGGAAGAAGATGAATTTGCTGCCTTCGCTAGAAACTATAGAAAGTTCAAGGATTTCAAAAGATCCTAGTCCCACAGCAAACACTTCCAACCCAAATCCTCATCATTCCAAAGATCTGTAAACTTTCAAAGAAAAGGCCAAACCTCAACCTCAACCGATGGTAAGAATGCCCAAGGTGAGCTTGTGTGTTACAACTGTAGAAAACCCGGCCATTTTACTTCCAAATGTCCTCAACCAAAATATAAATTTCTGAGGAAGAAACCATTTAAGAAAAACCCTAGATCTAAGAGCTTGGTTGCCGAGGATGGAATCGAAAAGGCTATGCCAGTCTGGTTTGAGACTGATTCTGAAAATGAGGATGCTGACATAGATGAAGAAGCTGATGTCAGTTTTGTTGCTATTGATGGAACCGATGACAAACCCATCTCCTTGCAGTCACCTATCTACAGACACCCCAATTCCAATGAACAATCATCTTACAATGACCAGACCCAACCTATGAGATCTCCCTTGACATACTTTGATGATCCTATTCCCAAGGCAGATAACCCCTACAACTTTAAAATACAAAACATAGGTGGATCTCTCTACGGTTAGTGTAAAACCATGCCCACTCTCAGACTGCTGATGCAACCGATTCAACAGACCTATCAAGCTCAAGCCTTACCGATTTCCTCTCATCAACCAATGCTTGAGCCCCGATCGATTCAATTCTTAAAAACCCTAACCGAGCCAAGTCCTCAACCGATATCATCACTACCTAATTTTGATCCTAACTTTGAACCATCATCATCAACCTCTCAGCCTACCATTGACCCTATGCCAAATATGTCTAAGTCTGAAATGGCAGAGGTGATGAATGAGCTCTTCTCAGATTTTGAAAAATTAAATGAAGCTCACAAAGTTATGGCTGCTAATTTTAAAAAGATCACAACTGAAAATGACTCTTTAAAAGCTGAAGTAATAATTTTGAAAGAAAGTAAGCTAGAGTCTGATCAGTTGAAGAAAGATAATCAAGGACTCACTGAGAGACTAAATATTTGTTATAGTCAAGTTGCTGATCTTGTGTCAAGAAATAATTCTCTTTCAAAATCTATTGACACCTTTACAAAATGTCAAGCTGCTGTGGAGACTATCGTACAAGATCACATGTCTCCTAACAGAGATGTAACATCTGGTATAGGCTTTACCTCCAGCAGCAATGACAAGGACAAAGACAGCAAAGACAAACCAGTTACTAAGTCTGTTACTGAGAACTTGATGGGTAAATTTGATGATGCTCAATCCAACCTGCTTAAGAGAGGGTTAACTAGACCTTTCAGTGCTGTTCCACACACCTATCCCAAAATTCAGGAACAGATGAAGGCCAAAATTGATAAGAACAAGTCCCAATGGACCGAGGTAGCTGATCCTGAGTTAGGACAATATGTCCCACTCAGTGATGGTGACATCAAAGGTGGAATTAAAATTGCTGGTCATGTTGCAGGTCAGGAAACCTTAACCGGTAAGGTAGCCACCATCGGTAAGGGTCCGACCGGTCAGACAACCGTCACCGGTCAACCAATCGTTAAGGGCTCCTCAACCGGTAAAGGCATTCACAAACCTGTGCAGCCGGCCAACAAAGGTAAATTCATCACCTTCGTCCCCAAAAGATTTGTTTCTGCTCAATCATTAAACCCCTTTGAAGCATTGGCTAAATTGAACATCAGCTCATCTAAGCCCTCACAACCATCTTCTAATAAATGTACAAACTGTGGTTTTATTAGTCACAAGGCTTATGAATGCCTCTTGAAGCACCTATCTGGACCCACTGAGTCTAAAAGCTCAGGTGGTGGCCAGGTATGGGTGCTAAAGAGAAACTAACTCTTCAGACCCAAAAGAATAAGGGGGACCATAAGCTTATTATTTTATTTCAGGTATGCTTAATGGCCTCAACCGATGCTGGTAAGGGCGTTTGGATTATGGATAGTGGATGCTCTAGGCATATGACTGGACATGCTGATCTCCTAACCGATCTTGAAGAAGCATCTGGTCCTCCAGTTGTCTTTGGTGACAACGTAAAGGGTAAAATTATTGGTCGTGGATCCATCATAAGAGGTACAGTCACTGTACAGAAGGTATCTTTGGTGGATGGTCTAAAACACAACCTTCTCTCTATATCACAATTCTGTGATAAAGGTATGCATTGTATTTTCAATTCTTCCAACTGTTAAGTGAAAAACATTGCTACAGGTGAAACCCTTCTCACTGGATATCGAAAAGGTAATGTTTATGCTATAGATTTAAATAATATCTCGAATGTTACTAATGTTTGTTTTGTAGCTAAGAACATCAGTGAGAATTTCTGGCTATGGCACAAGAGACTCAGTCACTTGAATTTCAAATACCTATCCAAGCTGGCTAATAAAAATCTAGTTGCCGGCTTACCTCAAGTGTCTGCTGATCATGGAAGGAAATGCAGAGCCTGTCGGCTAGGAAAACAACATAAAGAATCATTCCATAGTAAGCCCTGCATGTCCACTTCTAGGTGCCTCCAGTTGCTATATATGGATCTGTTTGGCCCTATAACAACTGCCAGTTTAGGGGGTAGCAGATATGCATTAGTTGTTGTAGACGATTACTCCAGATATACCTGGGTGGAGACCTTTGCTTCAAAAGATGACACATATGAAGTTGCCACCAGATTATTTCATCTACTTCAAACACAAAAGGAATGTGACATCATCAGTATGAGATCAGATAATGGAACGGAGTTCAAAAATAATGGAATCGCTCAGTACTGTGATGATCACGGAATAGATCATAATTTCTCAGCTGCTGGAACACCGCAACAAAATGGTGTAGTTGAGAGAAAGAACAGAACATTGATCGAAGCTGGAAAAACAATGATATCCGAAGCTAGGCTTCCCAAGTACTTTTGGGCCGAAGCTATCCATACATCACGCTTCACCCAGAATAGATCATTAGTCAACAAATTTCACAACAAGACCCCTTATGAGCTTTGGCGTGGCAGAATTCCCAACATTGATTTCTTCAAAATTTTCGGCTGCAAATGCTATGTACTTTACAACGGTAAAGAGCGTCGAGGTAAATTTGATGAAAAAGCCGATGAAGGTATCTTTGTTCAAAAATAGAGTTTTTAATAAACGGTTGTTGACAATTGTTGAATATGTTCATGTTACTTTTGATGAATTTGATTTGCTAGAGTCTGACAAGGCTCCAAATAGTACTGATAATTCTGGTGTGTTTGAGACATGTGAATCCAGCAATCAAAATTCCAATCAATCCACCAGTATCAATGCAAATCAACCTCCAGCTCAGCCTTCAGCCTCTAGTGGTGTAACCTGTAGAGACCCAGTTGATGACTCCTTCTTTCCTCAATCGGTTAGACAACCTAATGTTCAAACCCAGTTAACCGATCCACTACCAACTAGTCCTCATGTTACCATTCCTAATTCACCATCTGAAGCTGAACCAATTTCAAATATCAACATACCGTTTCCCTCTCCACTAACCGATCACCATCAGTCAGCATCACCCCCACCTAACCGATCTCCCCAACCGGTCACAACTCCCTTAGCCGATTCTACTCCTCCAATAGAAACCTTAAGACAAGAATCGGTCAGGCAAGACCTCCCTAGAGAAGTGAGAACAGTTAGAGATCATCCTTTAGAAAATGTGATTGGTGATGTCTTTGGTCCAAGAATGACTAGAGGCCAGTTAAGAAGCATGGAGGATCAACATGGATTATTTTCCTCTGCTATGGTCTCAAATATAGAACCAAAGAAGACTGAAGAAGCACTCGATGACCCCAGCTGGGTAGAAGCTATGCAAGAAGAGCTTAACCAGTTTGATGGATGCAAAGTATGGGAATTAGTGCCTAGACCTAGTAATCAAACAGTGATTGGAACGAAATGGGTTTATAGGAATAAATTGGATGAGTCTGGAAAGATTACAAGAAACAAGGCTAGATTAGTGGCGAAAGGATATAGACAGGAAGAAGGCATAGATTATGATGAGACCTTTGCCCCCGTAGCTAGACTAGAAGCCATTAGGTTATTTCTTGCCTATGCAGCCTACAAAGAGTTTAAGCTATATCAAATGGATGTGAAAAGTGCCTTTCTCAATTGGGAACTTCAAGAGCTTGTATATGTAGAACAACCTCCAGGATTTGAAGATTCCAAGAAGCCTAATCATGTCTTCAAATTGAATAAAGCTTTGTATGGCCTCAAGCAAGCACCTCAAGCATGGTATGAAACTCTCTCCATATTCCTACTTAGTGAGAAGTTCGAACGAGGTAAAATAGATACCACTTTATTTATTGCAAAGCATAATGGTCATTCATTGTTGGTTCAAATATATGTTTATGACATTATTTTTGGATCTACTAACGAAAAATTATGCAAGAGATTTGAGAAACTTATGAAGAGCAAGTTTGAGATGAGCATGATGGGTGAGCTAACATTTTTCCTTGGACTTCAAGTCAAGCAAACCCAAGAAGGTATATTCATCAATCAAGCCAAATACACCAAAGATCTAATCAAGAAATTTGATCTTGATTCTGCTCATCCTCAAAGCATTCCAATGGCCACAAATGTACACTTTGACAAAGATGAGTCCGGTAAGAAAGTAGATATGACACTCTACCGAGGTATGATAGGATCTCTACTTTACTTAACCGCTAGTAGGCCAGATATCATGTTTGCCGTATGTGTATGTGCTAGATTTAAAGCTAACCCTAGAGAATCTCATTTATAAGATGTTAAAAGAATTATTAGATATCTTGTGGGAATTGCTAACTTAGGTTTGTGGTATCCAAAAGATTCATCATTTACACTAATTGGCTATTCAGATGCTGATTTCACAGCTTGTAGGGTCACCAGGAAAAGTACCAGTGAAACTTGTCAATTTCTAGGTAACCGATTGGTTTCCTAGTCGTGCAAGAAACAAGCATCAATTTCCACTTCTACGACTGAGGCTGAGTACATAGCTGCTGGGAGTTGCTGTTCACAAATACTATGGATGAAGCAATAACTAGTGGACTACGAAATACCCCAAGAAGTGTGTCCTATCTATTGTGATAACACCTCAGCCATTTCACTCTCCAACAATCCTGTGATGCACTCAAAGACTAAGCACATAGACATCAAATACCACTTCCTCAAGGATCACGTTGAAAAGGGTAACATCGTTCTTTTAAAAGTCCACATTGATTATCAATTAGCTGATATTTTGATAAAACCCTTGGACATTAAAAGATTTGAATTCCTTAGAGGAGAACTAGGCATGATTGATATTCGTTAATTTATTGTGCTAACTTTGTTGCCTGTGTAAGCTCTAAATTGATCATGGTGGTCCCTCAGATACTTGTGCTATCTGGTGTCCTTGACCGGTTCATATAATCGGTTTGCGAGAAATCCTAACCGACACCTCCAACCGGCAACTCTATACTCCTAACCGGTAGAAGATGTCCTTAACCGATGGCCCCTAACCTGTGTAAAGTCCTCTCCTAACCGGTCATTACTTTTATCCCTGACTGATCATAGTCTAACCGGTTACCTTCGTGACCGGTCAAGCCTCAAGCAGTGACGTCAACCGATAGCTAGCCTAACCGATCGTTTTAATTACCTAACCGACAAACTGCGGCGGGATTACTATTCCCAATTCATTTTAACCGGCTCGTTCTCACCGATCGGTCACATCAGTCACGTCAACCGCCTCAGCCGCTTCACCCTATCCTGACACATCAAAAAGCTACTGGCTACTTCCCTTTCCACTACCGTCCTTTCTATCCTTTTTGTTGATCAATTTAAAATTTTTGATCAAAAAGGTAACTTCTGTATCATTCCAATTTATCAAAAGGTTATCTTTTTGTTCATTATTGCATTATTGTTTAACTGCTGCACACACGTACCCATTTTTACGCCTCCATATTTAAAATCGTGTTCAATACTTTTAAAATATCCCTGCAAGTCAGTTGAAACGTTTCTTTTTGTCCTTTCAAATTCAAAAAACCCCTCCATCTTCTTTCTCTCTCCACTATAAAAGGAAAATCAAAACCTTCATTCAACCTTTCCGAAATCTCTAGATCTCATTCTCTCTGTGCAAGCAAGAATCAAGCCTTCATCTCAAGTTCTTCTTAGTTTTCTCTTCAGTTCCTCTATTCCTAAGCTTTACTGGTAAACTTTTCTAAAAGCCTTAAAACTCTAAACACTGAAGCGAAGAACACGAACTCCTTTTAAGTTATGAAATCACTCTTATTTTTCTATCCTTAAAATTTGTTCTAACTTAAAATGTTTTGATCTCTGATTCTTTAACAGATGGCTCCCAAACCAACCAAGAAAGACATCTTTGGAGGTTACATTCTCCCAATCTTCTTCGAATCAGAAGAGGGATAGCTTCTACAAACCATATTGACTGCTACTGGTCTTCTCCCATTTCTGATGCCTGAGGGGAATGATGATATCATGTTTGATCTAGTGAATGAGCTTTTCAATAATGGGGAGTTGGATGAGAATTTGAAGATCGGTGATGTTTCCCAAATTTCTTCAACCGTTGGTGGCGTTCCTGTTATTCTCTCCCCATCTTCCATTGCCGATGCCTTCCCTACCGTTCCCTCAACCGGTTCATCCTCCATCACTTCCAAAGACATGGAGTTAGCTTGGTCAAGTGTTCGAGGTACAGATCCCTTCGTGACTGGTGAAGGAAACAAGAAGGTTGATCTTGATGCGGTTCATTATGCCTTGGCTAAAGTGATCGACCGATGCGTTATATGCCGGTCTGGCTCCCATCATTGTATTACTATGATACAATGGGAAGCCATTGCAGCTGTGATACTTCAAAGGAAATTCAATTGGTGTTCCTTTATTTACAGAGTTATCTTGATTGCGTTCAAGAAGTTCCAGAAGGAGAAGCATCTGACTAGGACAAATAAAGGAATGCCTTGTCACTATCTTCTCCTCAGTCTCATTCTTATGAGAATCCCTTCCATCTTTGCCATATCAGGCAATCAGCCATTCGTTCCTAAATCCTTTGTCAAAGCATTCGACAAAGCTGATTCGGCTAGGATTCTTAAGGAAGCCAAACCTATGGCTGCTATTGCTCCCTCAACCGAAGCTCAACCGGCCAAGAAGAAACCTTCCCAATCGAAGACAAAGAAGGCAACCGATGTCCCCAAACCGGTAACTGAACAATCCAAGCCTGCTCAACTGATTCCCTCACCAGCCAAACGGAAATCTCCTGATCATGATGATAATGAACCAATCTCAACCATTATTCGACCCAAAAAGACAGCTAGGAAATCAGCCAAACCTCCAACTCCTCCAACCTCCTCAAAATCAAAACCAATCCCAAAAACCCCTTCCAAATTGGCAAGGAAAATACTGAAAGAAGAAAGAGGATTGAAGCAGATATCTCTTCATTCATAACATTCATTCCAAACTGGCTACTCAGTCATGATACCCTAACCGATGATATTCCTATCACCGGTCATGCCTCCAACCCTTCCTATAGACGATGTCAACCAATCCGAAATCCCACCTTCCATATCTTCCACAATAACCCCTGGTCCTTCAACCCTCAGTCAGCTCCCTCACCAAATTGGGTATACCCCATTAATCATTTGCCACCGTTCATTCGGAAGCTTCTTCAGTTCCACGAGATCAACAAGTCATCTGTACCGATTGGTAATCTCCAAGACTATATTGATTTTGGCAACCGACATGAAGAAAAGGGAGTTTACTTCAGCTGACCATGCAAACTCAGAGACTATGATCTTACTTCTTCTTGGCTCAGTCTCATCAAAGTTTTCAATAAATTCTTTGATCAGCTTCCTCTTAAGTGGAAGCCTGTATACTTGGCTCAGGATAGATTGAGAGAGGACATGATGGTCCAATCAGTATGGGCAGACTTTGCCATTCTCTATGGAGCTAGAGATACTCTGATTGAGACTGACCTCTATCAGTCTGGGAGGTATGAGATGGAGTTCGACTCTCTACCCAACTTTGATTCTGAACCTGTTTGTCTTGGCCCAAGGAAGAATCAGTTAATTCGAAATGTTATGGATGTGCTGGATAATCTTTTGGACATGGATGTTGAGCTTAAGGCGGCTGGAAACATATCCCTAACCGATTTCTTTTCTACTGTTCAGTCCAACACAACCAAATGGCCAACAATTACTGATTCTGAGATTGATGCAATGTTTGAAGATGATGAGAAAGAGGAGGATAAGGAGCAATCTGATGATTTTGCTGTGTCTAGCTCAAGTTCCAGTTCTAGTTCAGATGGTGGTGATAAACCAAGCCGAATGGAGAGTGTGAAGCATATTTTAACTACTCCTGAACCGATGGCAACGGTTAGGAATATAGGAGGAGGCCTTACTGACACGTCATCAGTTACCATCCTGGGAGGAAGCATTGCTGCCCAACCGGTTACTACTCAAATATGGTATCTTTATCGGTCACAACCCCTCCAACCGATGTACCTGCTGAACCGGTTAGAGAGCCTCAACCGATTGCTGCTGATGACATTGAGATGCAACAGGCTGTGGCTGCTAGCTTATTTGACATTGAACACAATCGGTTGCTAGCAAGAGCTGAAGCAATGGCCACTGCTCAGGCCATTCGAAGCCTCTCTTTTGGACAGCCAAGCCAGAGAAATTCAAGTTTTGCTCTCCAGTCCACGAGTTGAGGAGGAGAAACAATCCAAGCCTTCTATTGATGATGAAGATGAATCTGATTTCTTTGAAGAGGAAGAAATTTCTGATGAAGATGTTGCCACAACCGTATGGACCCTGCTGTTCCATCGATCTACATTGATCCTTGCCTGTATCAGAAGGATTTATTTTCCCCGTTGAATTATTATACCACGAAGTCCTCTATCCCACGTACAATTCATGGGATTCCTCTTTTTGGTGTTCATAAAAAGATCTCCAGCCATGCAGAATATAAGCTTGTTTCTTTGCCTCCACCTTTTGCCCAAGAGCTTCAGAAAATGAAAGAAGATGATACACCTTTCTACCTCTCCAAAACTGTTGGCCCTGGGGAAACCAGCTTCAAGGGACAGAAACTTCACGTGCTTAAGCTTCGAAAACGGCTTGCACCTCCCAAGGGTCATCAAATCAAACCACACAAAGCCGATCAACAGCTAGTCACTAATTTTCCCACCAAATAAAAACCGGTGTACTCTCCTTCTAAATCTCAAAGGCTTCCTCACATTAGGATTCAAGGAGAAGTTGCACGTACTATTCCCAGACCGGTTGAGTGCACTTTTTCAACCGCCAACCTATACATGCATTTTCTCTCTATCAACAACCGAATTTCTCAGGTTTTGGAATTAAGGATATTGAGATGGACTTCTGATGTCACCTATAGAGTTGGGTTGATGCCTAATGTGTCTAGGCTCTCCATAATGAGGAATGACAATGCTCAACCATGGAGCAATATTAGACAGGCTTCTTTGCTTCTTCTTGCTCTAAGGATGATTCCACTGATTCGGTTAAGGCAAGCTGCCTTACCGTTGGCCTCCATTGCTGCTGACTTAATAGCCTCTGCTTTTGATGAAGCCTATGATATTCAAAGTGCCATTGCACTTAGCCTGGAAACTGATGTGGCAGTCTCTCCTGATCCCAATGAATTCCTTGCACCGGTCATACATTCTGATGCTTCCTTAGAATTGGTAGATGAGGAGATTGATATTTCTCCAACCGGTCAGGTATCTAGGACCGATCAACCTCAAGTCACTTCCCTAACTGATCCTTCGACCGATACCTCTACCGGTCCACCACTTACCTCTCTTACCGGTCGCTCAATCATTCTCTCTGCTCATCATACCGAGAAGCCCCTCACCGATCAGTCTACCGATCCCTCTACAGCTCCATCTGATCAATCACTTGCCATTCAAGTATTTACTCCTCTACCGGTCCAAGACTCAACACTTGTTGCTGTTCTAACAACTGGTCCTCCAGCTATCTCTGTCAGCACTTCAACCGATGACTCCTCAACCGACAGTGATGCCGTTGTAGATACTGATCCTTCACCAGATAATCCTCAACCTAAGCATCGAGGATGAGCTTAACCGACCCGTGGTGGTTAGAGATCTTTGTGAATTATATGATGCCCTGGTTACGAGCATGGTTAAGTCCAATCAGGAGGAGGAGGAAAAGAGGTTAGACCGAATGGAGCATGGATATGCAAAGGATTTGGCCAATTATGTGGTTGATCTTCAAGAAAAAGATGAAAGAATCATTGACCTTGCCTCACAAACTCGCCGCCGCAAACCCGATCTCGAAGAAGAACTTCTCAACCTTGCCCAAGCCTCTCAAGCCGATCTCAAGATTGCTACCGATGAGATCAAGAAGCTAAATCACAAGCTTAAGGAGGCTGAGCAAAAGCTGACCGATCAAGCCTCATTATTCAGAAAGACCAACACTGAAAGAATCAAATTAAAGTCTGAAAATGAAGTGCTCAAGAAATTGCTTGCCGATCGTGAATCTGAGAGGTCAGCTGGAAAGAAAAGGAAGAGAGAAGAGAAGGAAGAAAAGAAAGCCACTGCAAAGAAGTCTAGGCCCAAACCGGTTACCTCATCGGCTACACCAGCAGATCCCAAAGACAAGCCGCCGACCGATGATCCTGCTGCACCAGCTTGAGAATGTAACTGATGATGATAGTGTCTTTCAAAACTTTCCCTAAACCGGTTGCATCCTTATCAATGAGAATCCCTTGAACTCTAATTTTTATTGCATTGAATGATTTGTTTCCTTTAACTTTCCTTTGAATTATTTTTGAATGATCCAACTGCTACTAACAGTTTCATTTTGCAGGTCTACTCATTCAAAATTCCTTTATTTTACTTTTCTTTTCTTTAAGCTTTCACTCTGTTTGTATGCTTACTTAGGTTACATCAAGTTGTCACTTGGCTTAAGGAATGACATAATTAAAGGATAAATTCTTAGTCATTCTTTTACTGAGTCAAGATGATGCTAACCTAGGATGATTGGACTTAAGCAATTAGGAGAAGATTGTTAGTCAAATATATGTTTAGGTTTAGAATATCTCAATTCCAATCACAACAAGCATTAATGTGGACCCCTAAAATTAATTAGATCAAATAGAATTTTTCTATGTATGATAGGATCCCTTAGTGCTAGTACCAGTGTTTTAATATGTAATTTTCTCAAGACATGAAGACTTGAAGACCTGAAGATTTTCCTCATCAGTTTGTGAGTTACTTGTTATAGGAGCTTCCCTTAACCGGTTGACCCCTCAACCGGTCAGAGGTCCTTGACCGGTCAGGCAGTCATTAACCGATCAGCTAAAGCCCTTACCTTACTGATTGATCCTTTACCGCTTCTGGTCCTTAACCTATCCAGACAGTCAAGCTTCTCCATCAAGCTTCCTTTCAGCCAACCTAACCGAAGCATTTATTGCTCCCAACTGCCCAACCATCTACTTTAGCTAAAGTTGGTAAAGCAGCTTGCTGAATTGACGCTAAAGTGACATTCCTGCGGCTGTCAGAAGCTCAAAATGGATTGTCAAAGTAACCAGTACTCACATCTCTTCAACCACTCAATGAAAATCATCTCTCTCCTATCTCAGGCATTAAATGCAAAGATACTCCCATTCAAAGGCGTGCCTGTTCAAGTCATCATTGCAACCTCTTCAAAGACAACGACTCCTTCATTTGAAGTTCGCTATAAATAGCTTCCCTGGAGCATTGAAGAAGGTTGGTGCATTTATGATCCTTGAGAGTGAGCTGCTTTGAACTACCAACCTGCAAATTCCCTAGTTCAAGGCATTCAATATAAGTCCCCTCTTTCACTAGACATCTCTGTAGGACTTATACACTGAGCACCTCAATCAATACTGTTGTGTTCCTCCATTAGACTACTTATGGAACACATTGATTGATTCACACACAACACCCCAGAGAAATCATCTCAACTTGTGAGCACATCTCTAGAAAACACCAGGTCTTTATTGTAGCACGATTCGTTAGTGGTCACCTTTAGTTTAGCAACCTTCAATCATTGGCTTGCAACTTGTAATAGGTAGGATCCATTAATAATAATGCACTTTCACAAATTCAAGTTCTGACCAAACTTGGTAGAGGACGTAGCAGTTGTTTAACACTGTGAACCTCTTCAAACAACGTGTCATTCTTCTGAGTGTTTGTTTATTTTTGTATAGTTTTTACTGGTGATAATCTCTTGACCAGTCACAACCTGTTGACTCTTACTACTGCTTAACATGTTTGTCTTACTTGGAAATGAAATTTGTCCTTGTTGCATGAGATTCTAATTTACTGTTTGAAACATCTAACCTAACCCGTTTGAGAATCTCTCTAACCTATAATCTGCTGTGCAAATCTTTCATAACCGGTTAGCAAGTGTAACTAAATATTTACAAAGATCAAAAGAGCATTTTGGCAAAAAGTTTTTAAACAGGCTATTCACCCCCCCTCTAGCCTGATTTCTACCATTTGGGACCTAACAAAAAAAGATTGAACCCTTGAAGTGGGACGGATGTAATAATATATTCAACGTCAACCCTTCTTCTTGAATTATTATGTTTTTGTTTACAATCTTTTCTTTTGTTTCACATGTGTTGCTGAATTATGTTTTTGTTTAAAAAACAAAATTTACATGTGTTAAAAAAAATGATGACATGTTGCTGAATTATGTTTTTGTTTAAAATATTTTTTTAACATGTGTTAAAATAAATGATGACATATTGCTGAATTATGTTTTTGTTTAAAAACTTTTTTTACATGTGTTAAAAATAATGATGACAGGAAAAATTGCAACGAAACCAAACACAAAATGTATCAAATACTTTTAAAAAACTAAAATAACATCAAAATAAATATAATCAAGTTAGTGACCACATCCCGATCACGTAGGAAATCTTACATTAATTAATTTAAACATTTAGGAAATTCAAGTAAACAAAATAGGCTTAGAATTCAGCCAGAATAACTTCATTATTCTTAGGAAATACCTGCAAAACAAATGAGTTTAACATTATTTACTATATGATTCCAATAATTCAGCAAAAATAAGAAAATATGTACCTTGAACACATTAGGGAGTGTGATGTTAAGATATGTTGATCGTGATGGGTTAGGGCCCAAACAACAACCTAAATATTTCAAAACAAACAATTAGATGGAAGTATTAATGATGATTCCAAAGTGTATTGACTTCCACTAATTAATATATCATACCTTCTGAAGCATCAGAACAGAACCGACATTTATATTTTTTTCAAATTCACTCTCAGTCACTTTATGATGAATGGAGGCATCTATGATATCCGTAGGATCCTAACAATTTTATCCCAATTAGTAACTCAAAACACATTTCACCCATGATAGAAAGTATACTAAGCTCATATCCTAACCTTTAAAGTCACCCAGAGATCACCAAGACCATTTGGTGTGCAGGACTTGATAACAGCAACAACCTAATAGAACATACATAAATGTAAAAAATCAATCAAAGTGTACACACATTTAACTATAATTAATCTTGATATTATACCTGATCCACCCTGTCAATAGTATGACATTTCTTCTAGATAGAGCTCAACGGATAATATGTACCGGCTTCAGTGAGAAATTCCATTGCAGAGAGCCAAGGACCGTCTTGGAAAGCTTCATCCTTCACCGGATCTTCAATCGCTCTCCGTATATACTCTTGGGTTGCGATCGGGGTTTGTTGCGAAGATGCTCGGTCGAGATTTCTCTGGCGCATGGCGGACTCTATGGCACCAGTGGGACCAGGAATAACACGCGATGAAGAGGAGGATTCATCACAAAAAAAACGCTGCTCTCTAGGATCCATTTTTTGTGTTTAATAGAATTTGGATTGAGAAGATTGAGGGTTGCGAGGAGGATATGGGAGAATGAATGAACGAGGGAGAGGAGGAGAGGAGGATAAATGAATCTGGGAAAACTTAGTTGGGCAATTTATTAAAGAGAAACTCGCTACACGGTGTAGCGAGTTTGACTTTGACAAGTTAAACTCGCTACACGGTGTAGCGAGTTTTGCTTAATTAATTGCCCTAATTAACTACCAAACTGTCAAACTTAATTACATAGAACTCGCTACACGGTGTAGTGAGTTTGACCTGTCCAAGTCAAAATCGCTACACGGTATAGCGAGTTTAAAAAGTTGGACACTTTGAGCAAAAGTTTGAACAATAAGTCACAATGAAAAATAAAAATTTCAAACAGTATTATTTGAGAAAAAATTTCCTTTTTCTCTTCTTTAAAGAAATACTCCCTCCGTCCCAGCACACTGTAAACTAAAAAAAATGGCACACCAATTAAGGAATATTATTAAGATAATGAAAATGTGTGGTAGAAAATGAAGAGAGAGAATGAGTGGAGTAAATAGTAGGTTGGTTGAATAAATTGTGTGGTGGAGAATGAGTGGAGTTAATGAGTGGGTGGGGTAGTGAGAATATAAAATATTAAAGGACCTTCCATTTATGACAGTTTACATTGGACTGGGACGAACCAAAAGGGAAATAAATTTACACTGGTCCGGAACGGAGGGAGTAAATATGTGCTTGAAATTACCTTTCTTAAATGCATTTTCATATGATGATTTCTCTCCCAAAAGGGAATGTGCATGGCACGTGACTCTCTCCCACCACTGTCCTCTGGTCGAAGGAGTCACACAGTCGCACTCATTTTCTCCTTCTTCTTTACTTCTCCAAAATCATCCATAAAGAAACCAAGTAGAGCATGAAATCCCATTCTCAATCTCACATTTTTCTCTATTTTCTTCTTTTCTTGGCTCATCTAATCTCAGTTTCATCTTGGAAAAAAGATGAATTCAGAACCTGCAATCAAACCCCATTTTGCCAACGAGCTAGATCTCGCAAACCCGGTTACTGTTCCCTCACTGTCACCGACGTTTCCATTATCGACGGCGATCTCACCGCCAAACTCTTGCCATCAGTCAAGAACCCCGAAGGTGAAACCCCAAACTCTAACCCATTAATCATTTCTCTATCCGCTTACCAAGATGGTATTCTTAGATTGAAAATTGATGAAGACCCATCTTTGAATCCACCCAAAAAGAGGTTCGAGGTTCCTGATGTAATTGTTCCTGGTTTCTTGAACAAGAAGCTCTGGTTACAGAGGTTTTCGACGGAGACGATTGGGTCTGATTCGGAGCCGTCTTCTGTTGTTTATTTAGGTGATGGGTATGAGGCTGTTCTTCGCCATGATCCGTTTGAGGTTTATGTTAGAGAAAAGGATGGAGGTAAGAGGGTTTTATCGTTTAATTCACATGGGTTGTTTGATTTTGAACAATTAAGGAGTAAGAAGGATGAAGGGAAAAATTGGGAGGAGAGTTTTAGAGGGCACACTGATAAGAGGCCGTACGGTCCTCAATCTATAAGTTTTGATGTCTCATTTTATGATGCTGATTTTGTTTATGGCATTCCTGAACGTGCTACTAGTCTTGCTTTGAAACCAACCAAGGGTCCTGGTGTTGAGGAGTCTGAGCCCTATCGCCTTTTCAATTTGGATGTTTTTGAATACTTGCATGAATCGCCTTTTGGTCTTTACGGGTCCATTCCATTTATGATTGGCCATGGGAAGTCTCAGAGAACCTCTGGGTTCTTTTGGTTGAATGCTGCTGAAATGCAGATTGATGTTCTTGGGTCTGGTTGGGATGCTGAGTCTTCAATCTTATTACCATCGGAGCAGGGTAGGATTGATAGTTTGTGGATGACTGAGGCTGGTATTGTTGACAGTTTCTTTTTTGTGGGGCCTAACCCTAAGGATGTTGTTAGGCAGTATACTAGTGTAACCGGAACATCGGCTTTGCCCCAGCTGTTTGCAACGGCTTATCATCAGTGTCGATGGAACTATCGGGATGAAGAGGATGTCCGGAATGTTGATGCAAAGTTTGATGAGCATGACATGCCGTATGATGTTCTATGGCTTGACATTGAGCATACGGTTGAGAAGAAGTATTTTACTTGGGATAAAATGCTCTTCCCTAACCCAGAACAAATGCAGAATAGTTTGGCTGCAAAGGGCAGGAAAATGGTTACTATTGTGGATCCTCATATTAAGAGAGACGAGTCATATCAAATACATAAGGAGGCTACTCAGAAGGGTTATTATGTTAAGGATGCAAATGGCAAAGATTTTGATGGTTGGTGCTGGCCTGGTTCTTCTTCATACCCGGACGTGTTAAATCCAGAGATCAGAACATGGTGGGCAGAGAAATTCTCTTTGCAGGAGTATGTTGGTTCCACTCCATCCCTGTACACATGGAATGACATGAATGAACCTTCTGTGTTTAACGGACCAGAGGTGCGTCAATTTTTTTTAATGTCCTATTATGATAATATGTCAGATGCTGTACAAGGACTGGTATCTTATTCTACATGCGTGCATTTGATTGAAATTCTGAATGAGTTCCAAATTACATACTGTGCTATTGTGTTACATGACTAGATTAGCTGAACGTTGTAATGCCCATAAAGTAACCCTGTATCATAATATGACTTTAGTCTTGTTTATATGCATTTGATAGGAATTCTAACTGATGAGCTACTCGCAAAAGCACCGGAAAATACTCATTTAAAACAGACTACGGCAATAACACATGAAACAACTGTATTCAAGGTGGCTATTCTGCTTGGTTGGGTTTTTACTTGGGTGGTTAATAATGGAAGCTTTTTATTTACTGAGAAGATTGTTGGAATTACAGAAAATAATGATTTAAATATGTACCCCCTCCCCTTTCTCTCTTAAAGAAGGCTTATGATCCTTCACTAATACGTGATATCTTAGGTGATCAAGATACGTGAGATGGAGGTGCGAATATAATTTAAATGCAGACTTGGGCCAGGCCGGTCATCATAATCTCCCCCTAATATTTCGAAAAAACCATTGGAGCACTGTTGCTTTGTAGTTTTGCTAGAGAAATGTTACAAAAGTATCTAGATAGTTTATGTTGTCCGACGTTCTCTAGTTAAGTACATACTTTTCTTATTCTTGCCATGTTTTGTTATACATATGCATTTTAATGCTCTGAACTAGAGTTGCTTACCTTGGCTCAAGTTATAGGATTGTGTTGCAACTTGGATAGCAAATTTAAGAATGTTTTTGTTTTTTACAGGTGACAATGCCTAGAGATCTTGTACATTATGGAGGGTTTGAACACCGTGAGGTCCATAATGCCTACGGTTACTACTTTCACATGGCTACAGCTGATGGGCATTTCAGGAGAGGAGAAGGAAAGGACAGGCCTTTTGTCTTATCAAGAGCAATTTTTCCTGGAACCCAGAGGTATGGAGCAGTTTGGACAGGAGATAATACAGCAGAATGGGAACACCTCAGGGTTTCAGTTCCGATGGTTTTGACTCTTGGTCTTACTGGAATATCATTTGCTGGTTAGTAATTGCTTATCTTTCAGTTTAAATTCGTTATTTCAGTTCTCTAAATAATTAACGTATCTCAGGTGCGGATATTGGTGGATTTTTTGGTAATCCGGAGCCTGAGTTGCTAGTTCGATGGTATCAACTTGCTGCCTACTTACCATTCTTCAGGGCCCATGCCCATCATGACACAAAAAGACGAGAACCTTGGCTTTTTGGGTTAGAACTTCTCTATCGTTTAACTAGAGCTTATACTGCCTTTGTTTTTGTATTTGGCTGTATATTATTTGGTTGTTTGTGTTCATCATTAATCAGTTCAACTTTCTTAATTTCAATCAATTTTACTTACTTTCAAATCCTTGTTATCATCCCCTTATAGTAAAGCAAAGCAAAGCAAAGCAAAGCAAAGCAAATATACACCTAATCATGTTTGAGGTTATAAAGTTATAAACAAAAGCTCTTCAGTGCATATTTCAATCTAGTCACTGTTCATGAAAAATTTGTATAGCTAACCATAATGTCATCTATTCTGGAAGGACATGCTGAAATACAATTTTACTGTCTCTTAAAGAATCCATTTCTTTTTCTTTTTCTTTTTTTCTTCTTATCTTGACCATCTCACATACGTACCCAAATCTCAGCGCATCCGAGCATAGGTTAACGAATAAATGTCACCGCAAATGAGCCAAGGAACTTCAGAACTTAGCCAGGAAAATCATGCATCAGATTATCTCCCATCGACACTTCTTCCCACAAAAGATGGCCATTTTTGTCATAATACTTCTAACTTCTAAGTGATTTGGGAAAACAATAAGATGGATGGTTCTTCCATCACTACATTATGATATTTGTTTCCTCCATATTATCCTCATCCCCTCATTGCATCTGTCTGAAATGTTATGATCCTGTCGGAAGTACGGAGTACTATTGTTTTCCTAATGCAGCACTAATTTTGATGCTGTCACAGGGAACGAAATACTGAACTGATGAGGGAAGCTTTGCGTGTCCGCTACATGTTGCTGCCATATTTCTACACACTGTTCAGAGAGTCAAACGTGACTGGAGTCCCAGTTGCTCGTCCACTTTGGATGGAGTTCCCTGCTGATGAAAAGTCCTTCACCAATGATGAGGCTTTCATGGTTGGAAGCGCTCTTTTGGTGCAGGGAATCTATACCAAGGTTCTACTATAACCAGACATTTTGTCATCTCTCTCTCTCTCTCTCTTGCGGTTTGGTTACTTCTTTTCTTTTCCTTTCTCTGTTGCTGTTCCTGCTAACTAAATGCACCAAATATGTCAAGCAGGATGCTAAGCATACAACACTATATCTTCCGGCTGGACAATCTTGGTATGATCTGAGAACTGGAGCTGCGTACAAGGGTGGTTCTGCTTACAAGCTACAAGTATTAGAAGAGGCGATCCCTGCTTTCCAAAGGGCTGGAACCATTATCCCAAGGAAAGAACGAGCCCGCAGGAACTCCAAACTTATGGAGAATGATCCTTATACTCTCGTAAGTCTAATTGATAGCCATTTCTCATAACCCCCCTCACACACACACACACACACACAAAATAAAAAATAAAAAATAAAAAAATTGCCAACTGAGTGCTTTTTTGTTTGTCATTGTTTTAGGTGATAGCGCTAAGCAGCTCCGGGACAGCTGAAGGAGAACTCTATATTGATGATGGCAAAAGCTTTGAATTCAAGGAAGGGGCCTACATCCATCGTCGATTTACACTATCTGATGGAAAACTTGCGTCTTTGAACCTGGCACCTTCTTCTCCAGCTTCTGACAAGAACCGCTTTTCATCAGATTGCACCATTGAGAGGATCATAATCTTAGGACACACATCAAAGCCTACGAACGCCCTTATTGAACCATCAAATGAGATGGCTGAAATTGAACTTGGACCCCTCCAGATCCGTCCTGGGCAAAGTCCCGCTGTTCTAACCATTCGCAAGCCTAATGTACGGATTGCTGATGATTGGACCATCAAGATTTTTTAGGTAGATTGAGAGCTTCTCAGATTGTTTGTTGTGACAACTAAAAAGAAAAAGAACTGCTTATATTTAACTGGAGTTAACATGGTCAAGTTTCTTGGTTCACATTCAGTAGGCTATGTGCCTAACGTTTCAGCTTTTTAGATAGTTTACTCCAGTAGGCAAACCTTTGTTGCCACCCACCCCTCCCCCACCCACCAACACAAACTAAAGTGACTAAAGGAAAAAAGTTAAGGGGTCAAATAGTATTTCTGCCATTCCGCAAAGATAGTATTTTGATGGTCAAACTTCAATAAACTTTGACCAAAAATTTATAAAACCTCAAAATTGTGATAAGTAGTACTACGTATTGATGCTGTACAACCAAATGTGTTGCACAAGATCTGAGCTAAACCGCAAATAATGGATACTTCGGCCGGTCCTCTTTGAATGGTCAATCTGTCACCTACACACAAGCAAGTACGTGAACTAAGCTGGGGGTGGCTCCGGCAAAACCCCTCCGGCGTGAGAATAAGTGACCGATAACAATGTGGATAACAATGAAACTTAGAGAGAGAGAGAGAGAGAGAGAGTGTGTCTGAGAGAGTGTGAGAGCCTTACAAATATTATTTTCTCTAAGGTTTATATACCTCCATGCAGCATGTGCCTTGTACATGGGGGGACACTTGTCAATCATCCACTAAGGGTGCCAACCACCCCAAAGTTAGTGGAAAATCACTGTTCACCTTGTCAAATCATACTATTTTGACGGTTGTAGAGGGTACCCACGTGGCAGCACATCAGTCATTTAACGTCACCAGTCATGATTGTCGCCCATGCGACAATCCTAAGAAAAGGGGCAATACTCATATTGTTGCCAATCCCGTCTTCTACTCGCACTATACTTGTCTCCTGTTAATCCTACCAAAACATGTCGCTAACTGCCAACGGGCACTTCTCGCTTACTGCTCATTCTCACGCTTCGACATACTAATGTCGCCACTATCCTTGTCGCCTCACTCGAATGCCGCTTCACATTTATAGGCTTACCTATAATACCCACTTTATAAATTTGACCCACTTGGCCCATTTCGCCACATTGGATCTAACGTACTGTTCAGGCCCAAATCCATATTTCACAATCACATCATGTATTGTTTTAATCATTAAAAGTTTCACCATGGGCAACCGAATCTCGGGGATTAGCATGTTGTGGTAACTGGAGGTTAAACTGCAACCGGTGACCAAATTGAAGAAATCGAGAGCGAAGCGGGATAAAAGGTTCTACTTACATAAAGGGGTGTTGGTGCAATTTACTCATAGAAAAGGTGAAAGTTTAGTGTAGATAAAAAATCAGTTCAACAGAACAAATCACGGATGTGAGTAAATATTTAAGTTACAACTGTTCACACATACACCAATAAACAGCGGAATAAAAAAACACAAAAATTTAAACGTTTACTAATTCTATCACTTCAAACAAGGCTTTAAAATAAAAAAGTTTTCACTATTAAAGATCTGTTTTACAGAAGAAAAAAATACGAATAATTGAAACAAAAAGATTAAAAAATAAAACAAGTTATAACCAACTTATAAACCAAGAACAATCTTCTTTTCCCAATGATAGCCTATTCTAAACAAAAGTAGAACAAAGAACTTGAAAGAAATCTAGATGTCAGTTCGGATTTAAGTCACAACCTCACTCACAACCTAAAAAGATGTCTTGAATCCGTGAAAAATAAAAGGTTGTCTATTCCAAAGAATTCTCAATCCGTTTATTCTCAATGTGCTGATGGTCTTAAATTTATAGGCACATTTGAGAAGTCATTCAATCAATCAAACTATTACTTATTTGATGCAATCCAACTCTTACAAGAAAACATATATTGACACTTTGAAGGTAAGATATTTGTTAGTAATATTAGTCATATTTTAAATATAACACAATATATTTACTTGACTAAAAGATATTTACATATTTAACAATGTCATTTTCCAAATAAGAATATAAATCTTTACTAGTAAAGTCATAAAATCCTCTTACCAAACTTACCAATTGTATTCGAATTAGAGAAGTCAATATTCTCTAAAATCTCACTCTTTCAACCTCCTCCTATTTTGGACTTTTTGGTCAAAACAAAGATTTAGCAACTATAGATCAAATAACCAGGATTGTCAAGTTTCAAACCTCCCCCTGAAATGGATGTGTGTGAGGATGTGTAAACACATTCACACAAAAACTGCATAGACATTAGTTAGTACAAAAACTTGCAGTTTAACAAACCAAGGCAAATTAACATCCAGCAAATGTTAGGAGAACAGAGCAAAACAATTTAAAAGTTCAATCAAAACATAAAACAAGCTAAACTCACTTTGAGTTCAAATATTTTCCCAACTTTCCCATCCAGAGGTATTATCAGCAGGAGCATAAACAGCTTCATCAGCTTCATCTTCATTTTCTTCTCCCCCCTTTTGACTAGAAAGTGTAGTCTTCCATTTCTGTAGATTCACCTTCAAAGCTTTGAGATTCTTAACATGTATCCGGGAAGCAGTTCAAACTCACTTACTCTAGCCTCACCCTTTTCATTCTTGACCCCTTGAGCAATTAGGATTTGAGAGATGAGAGAGGGGTAAGGCATGGACCATTTCTTGAAAGGGGACTCACATTACCCACAAATCTTTTTAAAGATAAATGCCCCAAAATTGATAGCCTTCTTGGCACCCAACCTATACATCAAGTCAGCATGAACCCTAGTAACAAAAGTTTTGTTATTGGAGGGGTAAAGGTTGGCAGTGATGATGAGATGGAGAAAACAGTAAAAGGAGGTGAGGGATCCACTGCCTAGGTACTTAGGTTTTGTGGGCCAAGCTTTTAGCTTATTATGGGTTAAAATGGACACAATCTCATCCTCAGATACCTTACAATCCTTATCATCCACTTCATCTAGCCCTAGAAATGTATTAATGATAGAGGGGGAAAAAGATATGAACTTCCCTCTGACATTAAATGTGCAAATCATTGGGGATGCAGGGTTGTTCAGGCATTTGGTCAAGTTGGCATATAATTCATGCACAACTTTGGGAAATAAGGTTTTAGGGTGATCAACTGTTAAAAACAGACCTCTATCCTCAAAATATTCAACCAGACCTAGACTAGCAAAGGTATCCCTATCACTTTCCATCTTTTAATCAACACCTTATTCACTATTTGCTCATGTCTTTCATAGGCATCTAGAGATAAAAATTAGGGGAGACTGGGGTTAAAGTAGTAGATGAGGAGAGAGAAACAGATTTACCCCTTTTGGATGTCAGTATTGAGGATGTGCGCTTAGATGTGGGCATATCTGAAGTCACATTCTTTGGGGGAGAGGGCTCCATTTCTTTTTCAGCAACTGTCTCCTCAGTATCTTGTTGTTCCACGGCTTGGTCTTCTTTTTCTTGCTCAAGCTACTCAGGTCCAAGCTTGAAGTTCTCATCATCATCTGTATCATCACTATCTTCAATAGACTCCTCTTCTTCCATAGTCTGAACAGGCTCAGATTTTGCAGCCTTCTTTTTCCCTTTCAGTTCCAGCAGTAAATTGGCTAGTGGCTACTCTTCTTTGTCAGTTTGAGGAGGATTATTCTTTTGTGCCCTAATCCTTCTGACCAATTTGAACTGGGGTTCTTCCTCCTCTTTTTCTTCATCATCAAGATAGATGGCTGTTGAGGGTTTACGACCAGGCAACTTCTGGTGCTTGGCTTTGTCAGCTTCCAAAAGCTTTTTGACTTTGTGGGATCTTCTCACCTTCTTGGGGGTGAGGACTTGGCAGCTTTTCCTTTGGGGGTGGAAGGTGGTACCTTCCTCTTCTTTGTAACTGGGGAGGTCAAAAAGGGAACAGTGGCCAAAGGAGGAGTAGTCACACAAGTTGGTGGAATAGAAGATGGTGGAGGAGTTGGAGCCTTTGGTGGCGAGGGAACAACTGTTGGTTCCTCGATTGTTGGTTTAGGTGGAGAAGGTACCTCTATTGATAGAGCTTCAGTTGGTAACTGTTCCGATGTTAGTGTAACAAATAAAGGAGTGGGAGGTTGAGTTGATTCAGGCAATGCCATAAAAATTGGTTGCACATCTAGAATGTCTTCCTCACGAATAGGGTTTGATGGCTCCATTGATTTTGCAATTTGGGTTAGAGAAAAAACAGCAAATATGGTGCTTATGTGTAAGAGAGAAAAATTGGGGCAAAGGGGAAGAAACACAATGAGGAATTAAGGATGATGTGATGGATGTGAGTCACATTTATGCCTACAACCCCCCCTTTCCTACTCAATTAAGGATTCTTACCTCTCTATTACTCTAGGCAAGCAGCGTGATTTGATAGATTGAGTATCAAATGGATAGAAAACTTTGGCCTTTACACACGGATAGCCACCACAAAAATAGAGGTTAAATTCAATCAAAAAGCTAAATACCTTTTATGGTAACAATGAATCTCCTCATCCATATCTTTTCCACAAATACCTTTTTGAAAGTGTCCTTCCTTTTTTCATGAGGATCTTGGTATACAACTTTTCTTTTCATAAGAGATATTGGAAATTAATAACATGTTAAATCAAATAATAAATTAAGAATGAAAATAAACTAGAAAATATTTACAAAGTACCCTATATGATCTAAGATGTTAAATGACTAGAATGATGCATCACACATGTGAAGAAAATAATCTCAGTTTCAGATATGGCATATGATGTGAGTCACATTTGGGGACACATCTTGATTACCAAAAGTAAATGGGCAATAATCTAATTTGCACAGCCTTTAGGATGTATCCACCAATTTTTTATTGTGGATAAATTGCATATTGCGTAGCTTTCAATTTTTTTATTACCCAAAGATAGCCATTTATCCAGTGATCTTTTCAAGTTTGATTTCAAATTATTATCTTTAGTATCACTTCATTACACTGAACTGGCTTCATTCAAATGGGAGAAGCAGTTGTTTCTCTTTATTAAGGCACCCACTGTGAGATATATAGAAAGATTGTATCAAGTTATCAAAAGGCAATCATGAACAAGAAATGCCCATAATTAAGTAATCAGATATGTCAATTATGTAAGACAAACAAGTGACC